>JBBPFD010000536.1:713799-739862 GCA_038363315.1 Mugilogobius chulae
AACCTTCCCAGGCCCAGACGGCTCCTAAGTGTGAGGCAAACGAACCTTCCCCGGCCCAGACGCTCCTAAAGAGGCACGAACGAACCTGCCCAGACGACTGCTAAAGTGTGAGACAACGAACCTTCCCCAGGCCCAGACGACTCCTAAAGTGTGAGACAAACGAACCTTCCCCAGGCCCAGACGACTCCTAAAGTGTGAGACAAACGAACCTTCCCCAGGCTCAGACGGATTCTAAAGTGTGAGGCAAACGAACCGTGCTCAGGCTCAGATCTGACTCTGGAGCGGTGGGAGGAGGTTACTCCTGTACATGCACAGGCACCACTTTAGCACAAGCCTTGTGATCGCTGATGTTTGTCACAAGAAGAAAGAAACTCTGCACCAAACTCTGGATCTGAGCTCCATGACCGTAGAGAAGAGTTGTGAAGTCTCTTGTCTCTTTTGCTTTTGTTGCTCCAGGTGGTTTTTAATCCAAAGCCTGCTGGAGGAGCATCATGGGTAAAACCTGGGTCTGCCTCATTATATTAAAGATAAAATGACTCGCTGACTTATTTTCACTGCTGCAGCATCAGTACTTGTCGTCACGGCCTGTGGCTCGGTTCGGTTGTGCAGGTGTGAGTGTGACACAGAGAATATCCACAGTCAGACTTGATTAAAACCCAGTGTGAGTGTGTCCTGAGACTAAAGTCAGACTCACTACAGCCTGACTCTGTGGAGACGTTTTGGGCCTAAGTCAGAGTCTGATCAGAGGGTCAAAGGGTCAGAGGTGTCTTACTGGGGGGCCGCTGACTCCGCTGGTCCCTGGGGCCCGGGGGGCGGGCGGCCCAGGGGGCCCTGAGCTCCAGGTTCGCCCTGCTGAAAGAGACACAGTTACAACCGGCTCTGCAGAAGTGTGAATGTTACAGAAGCTTTAGAGCAGCGTTTCCCACAGTTCAGTCTGCAGCTCTACAGCGCCACCTACAGGCTGCACCTACAGACTACAGCGCCACCTACAGACTCCACCTACAGACTCCACCTACAGGCTCCACCTACAGACTCCACCTACAGACTACCTACAGACTAACCTACAGACTACACCTACAGACTACACCTACAGACTACACCTACAGACTCCACCTACAGACTCCACCTACAGACTACACCTACAGACTCCACCTACAGACTCCACCTACAGACTCCACCTACAGACTACAGACTCCACCTACAGACTCCACCTACAGGCTCCACCTACAGACTCCACCTACAGACTACACCTACAGACTACACCTACAGACTACACCTACAGACTCCACTACAGACTACACCTACAGACTCCACCTACAGACTCCACCTACAGACTCCACCTACAGACTACTAGACTACACCTACAGACTACACCTACAGACTACACCTACAGACTATACACCTACAGACTACACCTACAGACTACAGACTACACCTACAGGCTCCAGGACATCAGTATGAATCAGTGTTTCTCAGAATGTTACGTTCATCTCTTTAATTTTAAAATAATTAATGTTGAACTGTGTTTCATTTAAAACTTCTCTTTAGTTTCACTTTCTTTGTCACATGACCTGGGTCCGCTCACCTCCGTCTGGGAAACACTGCTCTAAGAGGATCGGTCACACACAGAAACAACAACAACAACAACAACAACAACAGCAACAACAACAGCAGCAGCAGCAGCAGCAGAGTGAGAGTTTTCAGAGGAAACAGCAGCGTTAGCACAGTTAGCAGCATTAGCCTCTGTCGTTCCCAAACCTGAGTCACATGACCAGAAGTTTCTACATAACGTGTCTGTTGTGTTTGTCAGTAACTTGCTTCTGAATAAACTTGTTAAAACAGCTCGTCCCACAGAAACATGGAGCTTTCAGTTACCATGGAAACGCTCTAGAGTTTCTGCACCGACATCGTTTTGTTTGAACATTCTGACTGAGGCGACACACTGGAGACAATGTTCTCTAAATTTAATCTTTGCAAATTCATTTTTATGTCGAAATGCAAACGAACGATGGATTTCTGTCGTCGTGGCAACAGTGCAGAGCTTCACTAACGACAGATTAATGACATTTTAACTGCCCAACTACAGTTTACCTCCTCGTCAGAAAGACTCAAGAACAAAAGGTCTTTACTTCAACTGTGTGTGATTCTAAAGTCTTTGTGTTTATCTGCTTTTCTGCCACTGTTGACCTGCTTTTGTGCTTTTTCATGTGAGTCACAAACCCAGAGTTCTGCAGAGCTGTTCTGGGTGGAGTTCTTTTCTCTACATTAACTTTATTTTATCTTACAGGAGAAAATGTCCTTTGTCTCCGTCGACTCTCACGTATTCTTGCCACTCAGTGCTGACATTTAAATATTGTGACTAGGGCTGTTCGATATTAACAAAAATGGATAACTCGATTACGATATTCAAACGAAATCATTTCAAACTAATCGCAACATGTTCAAATACATCTTTAAATGTATTAGTCGAAGTTTAGGGATCAGAAAAATAAGTCTGTAGTTAACTTGTTTTGGTCAATTTAACACGTAATATCAAAACCAGTGATTGACTCAATGTTCTGACCAAATATTTGACCCAAACTGCCCTGACAAGACACAAACTCAGAGGTTTACAGCTAAATCACGATTCATAAAGAAAAAAATGCAGCTAATTGAAAGTTTCCTGTAAAAAATTGGAATATGCTTTATAACTAATACATTTTTTTTTTACTACGATTGATATATATCTTCAAGACAACTGCCACGATATTATCTAAAATTCGATATATTGCCCAGCTCTAGTTGTGACATCTTCTACAGAACTTCTATTGACCATTTGCAGGTGTGGTCAGGCTCCTGGAGGAACGCCCACTTCTCCATGCTGGAGGCAAAAGCTCTGTCTGTGGCATTACAGCAATGGAAACTTTGCCGAAAACTTGCTCGTTTCTAAGTAATTTTAAATTATTTCAATTGACCTTTCGCCGAGCCCCGCCCCAAAACGGCTATTGTCCAATCAAACATCGCAGCAACCGTTGCTATGTAAATAGAGTCCGTCAAATCTAGAGCTCAAAGCAAGATGATGAAGCGATGCGCCTATGGTTTATGTATATAGGACCGCAGATACCACGAAATATTGACCGGAGGAGTTGTGTTCTTTCCATTTCTAAAGCCGAAAACAACTGGAGCAGTGCCTACAATGGATTAAACAGAGCGGGCAGCTCAGGACAGCTCCTCTACCAGCTACATATATCAACAAATGTCTACTCAAAGGTCAAACTAATGTTTAACTATAGCTATGGACTTACTGTGTTGTTAGATCTAGAGGCAAAAACACAAACTAGACCCAAGTTATACCATGACGAGGATATAACTGCAGAAGTTACGCTCTAAGCTGCTACGTTTAGCTTTAGCCAACACTGGTAGCTTTAGCTCGCTAACATACCTCGTATATGAACAATATTCTTACAATAGAGAAAAATAGACCTTAACATATGAAAGCGAACTTACCCGGCAGTGAAAGAGCAGGACAAGGCTGTGTATTTGAGGTAAAGATCATGAGTTTCTCTTAGCTTGAGCCCAGTAGCATTAGCCTTCATAGAAGTTATGTTTCCTCCGTTGTGTATTTTAATGTTTTGAATAAATCCTCCGCTGCAGAGTGAACCTCTTTTGCCTCGATCTAGAGGATATCGCGGAAAAATTGCTTTAAAAAAGTCACTAACGCGAACAGTTGTACTTCTTTTTGTCATTGAAGTCTATGGCAGTCTATCATATTTGACGGACGTAGCAACAGTAACTAGGGGGGCGGGGCTCGGCGAAAGGTCAATTGTAAAATGTCTGTATCTGGAACACGCTGCACTAACAGGAGGAGGTTTAAGTCTAAACCTGGAGCTTTTTCATTTACATTATGATAAAGATATCAAACAAGAAGCACTGACTTACACTCTGCAAACGACTCAGACTGGGGAAAGACAGCATCACCAGCACACATCAGCACACATCAGCTCAGGTTAGCTCAGGTTAGCCCACATCAGTAGCCTGGATTAGCCCAGATGAGCCCAGATGAGCCCAGGTGGGGTTTAGTACCTTGAGCCGCCGCAGCACCAGAGGGTTTATAGACGGCAGGTTACGAACGGTGATGGGCAACATCTGCCACGACAGCAGGGGGCGCCACAGAGAGGGCAAAGGTCACACAGAGGTCACACAGAGGTCACGCAGAGGTCACGGCGGAAACAGGAAGTGGAAACAGGAAACAGGAAGAGAGGTGAGAGAGGAAACCGAGGGCGAGCGAGCGAAGCTGACGACAAAAAGAACCGCGAGAATCTGGAAAAACTGAACCGAGAACTGAACCGGGAACCAGGCCGTGGCAGGGCTCAGGCTGCAGCACCACCAGCTGACACCAGGGGCACCACAGAGCAGCAGAGTCAGAAGAAGAAACAGATTTGACTTTGATCTTCTCTCCTTATTCTGCCCCGCCCACTCATCAGAGTCACTGTGTTTAATTATTATTTTTACACTGTTGTTACATCTCTGGTGTAACGTTTACGTTCCAGAGTACGCCGCTCCGTTGTACTCACAAAAAAATAAAGATTTATCTCGTAATTACAAGATTTTTTTTAATTAAGAGATTTATATTTTTTTAGTGAGAGATGTTTTCCGCACTCGAACGCAATCGTCTTGTAACATACGGACATTTTACCCGCCCACTCTATGTGTTCCATGCCCCGCCCACTCTATGTGTTCCATGCCCCGCCCACTCTAGGTGTTCCATGCCCCGCCCACTCCAGGTGTTCCATGCCCCGCCCACTCTAGGTGTTCCATGACCCGCCCACTCTAGGTGTTCCATGACCCGCCCACTCTAGGTGTTCCATGCCCCGCCTACTCTAGGTGTTCCATGACCCGCCCACTCTAGGTGTTCCATGCCCCGCCTACTCTAGGTGTTCCATGCCCCGCCCACTCTAGGTGATCCATGCCCCGCCCACTCTAGGTGATCCATGCCCCGCCCACTCTAGGTGATCCATGTGGAAGTGGAGCAAATGTGCAGCTTTTCTCTCCTTTATAGCCAAATAAATATAATAAATATAAACCAGACGCTGGAGCCACAGAAAAACAGCTGCACATTTCTAAGGATTTGTGAGACTAACTGCCAACATTCAAAAGAAGATTGTGTTTTATTAAAATACGTCTGAGATTAGAGCTGCTTCTCTCTGGTGGGTGAACAGCTCCACACACTGGCCGTCTTTAGAATAGCTGCTAACTGTAGCTGGAGTCCACAGGCACATACGTTACGTTAACAGCTAGTTTCATACTTTTATTAGTGATGCACCGATCCGATACTGGGATCGGATATCGGTGCCGATCCAGGACATTTTGCTGGATCGAGTATCGGCTCCATGATATCGGTTCAGCCGATATCGTGGCTGTGCCTTTAATTGGACATAATGAGACTAATTTACAGGCTGATGTTGATCCATAGTAATTCATAATATTGGGCATTTTATTCAGATTAAGTTGTTAAGTTGTGACTTACAATATAAAGTATAAGTTTTTATAAGAAAAAGAAGCAATTTCAGTCCTTTCACTGGTATCGGTTGGTATCGAGTATTGACAGATAGTTAAAGCCAAATATCGGGATTGATATCGGAACTGAAAAAGCTGGATCGGTGCATCCCTACTTTTTATAGACAATAAACATTACAGTGAAGACCGCAGGCACTTAATTTAACATAACGAAACCCACAAACACATATTAGTTATTTAGAAACATCAAGCTAGCTCAGAAAAGACTCATGTTGTGGATAAAGTCACTAACTTAGCCTATACGAAGCGTGTGTATACAGAATGTGGGAAAAGCCATAAAAGAGATAATTATCTCGTAATTGTCTCTGTGCACAAGAGTATTTTTTTTTCAAAAATGCTAACATGTTGTCGGCAGGTTCATTTCCTGTTTAGTTCATTCTTATGAGGTTTTCTCTGCCTCAGCTTAAAATAAAAAAATGACTAAAGATCGGGCAGTGAACAGTGAGCAGTTGGTGATTTTCTTTGAAAACATGTTAAATACTTTACAAAAGCAGAGAATATTTCACCAAAGGACCAAAGTGGGTTTATAAAAAGATTTGTTTGTCTGTCAATGCTAAAGTAAAAGTCTGACCATTTGAAAGTAAACATAATACTAAACCTACTAATATACTAAACCTCAAGTTAAATGTCTGTGTGCCAAACTTAAGAATCACTGCTGTAGAATTCAGTCATGACAAGTTAAGAGCTGTTTATTCACTAAACAGAGAAAAGTGGGCGGGGCAGAATAAGGTGAAACATAATGACTAGACTTGAAATGCAGCTGTGAGTTTAGAGAAAAAACTGTAGTATTTTTGTGTTTTAAAAGTCAGACTCTGGAGCAGCTGAAGCCGGAAACAGAAACAGAAATGTGACCCACAGAAGAGTGATGTGAGCGCAGAAGAAACATCGTATGAGCGCAGAGAAGAGTGGTGTGAGCGCAGACAGCAGGGGGCGCCGTGACCAGGAGACAAAAGCACAAGAGCCGTCGCAGAAGAAGAAGAAAAGAGTCCAGCAGGATTCACAGAAACAGTTCAAACTTACGGCGCTGAATCGAGCGGCGCTGGAGCACGGCTGAACGATCCTCCGCTTCTACAACGGCAAACAACATGTTACACTGCGCCCTCTCACCACAGGCTCACCGGTTCTGCCTTTAACCCAGAGCTCACATGAACAGGCTGAATAAAGAGCTGTTACACTGCGCCCTCTCACCACAGGCTCACCGGTTCTGCCTTTAACCCAGAGCTCACATGAACAGCTGCACTTTTAGAATAAAGACAGAGAGAGACGCACAGGGACAAACGCTGCTGATCTTTCACTTCAGCTCCAGTAGATTCATCTGATTAAAACAACTGGACTGTTGCTTCCATCTGATTTTAAGACCAGACTTTTGTTCATGATCAAGACAAAGACAAAGACACTCAAAAGAAGAGTCTTCTTAAAAAAACGTGTTGCACTGAATGTGGAGCAATCCGAAATGTAATCAAAATGTGAGCTTTTTTACTGGATAAGATTCATCATCACACTCAATTCATCATGATTCTTTTACCTATAAAAAACATTTTTTTAAATGTGACAATAAAAAGTCTCATTAGCTGTTTTATGTGGACAAAGCTGAACCGATGATCCTGTATTCTGTCACATTAAACACGTGAGTTTTGAGTCTCTGATGATCTGTTCTGTCACATTTACATGTTGTAAACTCTTGCACGTGTTGACCACCGTCTCTGTGCTCGCGCTCTGTCTCCATGTGGCGCTGCCGCCTCGCGCCCAGTCTCTGCTCACAACTCATCTCTCTCAAACTGAGGAAGTTTAATGAGCGGAGGAAGAGTTTCTGACATCGCAGCGTGTTGAGCAGGTCGCGCACATATGAGAGAAGGGACAGTCATTTGATTCTCGTAGACCATTTAGCACCGATGTGTAGCGCAGAAGTGTAGCGCGGATGTGTAGCGCAGAAGTGTAGCGCAGATTTGGCGCAGATTTGGCAAGCTACACAGACCAACGGGACGCATCTGCGAGGTTCTTTTACTAATATTATTAAAGCGGCCCCCCATTGAGACGAAGAATCGTGGCTTTTGCGCATCGCGATGCATAGAACCACGATGCATCCCTACACAGGCTGACACAATCTGTGGAGAACAACCATCAGACTGACGCGGGGATCCCACTACATGCGTCTCCGCTCCGCTCCACTCCGCCCCGGTCCGCCTCCGAAAGTTGCCGCAGACCCCTCGCCCACTGTCTCCGCTCCAGACCGCTCCGCAGGGCTGCGTTGCCCCGAGGAGCTCAAGAAGAGCATGCGCCAAAAACACGGGTTTGTGAAATAAAAGTCCTCGTTGAACATCAAATAACTCTATCAGGAGCACAGACGACTCATGTGTTTCACGTGATCACAACAGAAGGACGTGTTTCCTCCTCCGCGGAGGGTAAAGAGGCTTTAAACTGTTACGAGCACGAACTCAATAACGTTGTCCTGTCCATGTGTCACTGACATATTATGTAGTTAACAGCCTGCTGTGTCCAAATATCAAAGAAACTTTATGTAAAACTACAAACTTTTCGTTATCTGATCAATACAAAGTACGTGTGGAGTAATTTTACTTTGTAAATCCAGACATAGTTCACTTTCTTTTTCCTGTTTGGTGCGTTTTGATTGGCGGAGATCGACCTGGCCGGACTCGAGTGGAGAAGAAAATAGCCTCGATGCGTATTTTGGTCGTACGGCGATGGAGCGACGGAGCTGAGGCGGAGCCCTGCAGCGCACACGGAGGATGTGGAACGGTCTTCATTCATTAAAACAGCTGCGCAGTTGATCCGGCAGTCGGAACGGAGCGGAGATGCATGTAGTGGGATAAGCCCGTTAGAATCAGCTCTTCAGTTTGAGCCGGAAAGGTCTTTGTTTGTAAAACTGTGCTAAACATGGCTCATTCTGTCTGTGGGACACTTGTACAGAACCATTTACACAGATGCACTGAGACACTTGAGACGTGGACAGTTTGATAAAAACAATGAGAAATGTCATTCAGTTGTGAACAATTGCAGGTTGGTTTGGAGTGAGAAGTGAGAAAAACTGTAACTTCACCTGTAGAACTGCGTCTGGTCTGAGCTAAACTCTCTGTGACTCTGACAGACTAAAATAAACACTTTTATCTCCTTGAATCTCTTTTACAGTTTCAGTTTGTCGTTTCAGCTCAGCCGCAGCAAACATGGCGGGTTTCCACGGTAACAGACACTTTGGACTCTCACTTCCTGTTTGGAAAGTTCATGTGACCCAGAGGAAGGGCATCTGGTTTAAAACTCTCTTTGTTCCTGTTTCCAGTTCCTGTGAAACCCTGAGCTCTGATTGGCCGCGTGTTTCTCTTCTCTGGGATTGGCTTTGTTTTCGACTGCGCTGCGCTGATTGGCCGCAGCTCGGTGTCTCTGCGCTCTGATTGGCCGCAGCTCGGTGTCTCTGCGCTCTGATTGGCCGCAGCTCGGTGTCTCTGCGCTCTGATTGGCCGCAGCTCGGTGTCTCTGCGCTCTGATTGGCCGCAGCTCGGTGGCTCTGCGCTCTGATTGGCCGCAGCTCGGTGGCTCTGCGCTCTGATTGGCCGCAGCTCGGTGGCGCCCCCTGCTGTGCGTCGGTCACACAAACCTTCAGAGTCAGAGCCGAAGTCGAACGAAGAGCTGCCAAAGTTTTCACCGCCGCCCCACGATTCACAAACAGGCCCTGAAACAGGCCCAAAACCAGGTCTGAACCAGGTCTAAACCAGGCCCTGAAACAGGCCCAAAACCAGGTCTGAACCAGGTCTAGACCAGGTCTAAAACAGGCCCTGAAACAGGCCCAAAACCAGGTCTGAACCAGGTCTGAACCAGGTCTAAACCAGGCCCTGAAACAGGCCCAAAACCAGGTCTGAACCAGGTCTAAACCAGGTCTAAACCAGGTCTAAAACAGGTCTAAACCAGGCCCTGAAACAGGCCCAAAACCAGGTCTGAAACAGGCCCAAAGCAGGTCTAAACCAGGTCTAAAACAGGTCTGAACCAGGTCTAAACCAGGTCTAAACCAGGACTAAACCAGGCCCAAAACCAGGTCTAAACCAGGTCTAAACCAGGTCTAAACCAGGTCTGAACCAGGCCCTGAAACAGGCCCTGAAACATGCCCAAAACCAGGTCTAAACCATGTCTAAACCAGGTCTGAAACAGGCCCAAAACCAGGTCTAAACCAGGTCTAGACCAGGTCCAAAACCAGGTCCAAAACCAGGTCTAAACCATGTCTAAACCAGGTCTGAAACAGGCCCAAAACCAGGTCTAAACCAGGTCTAGACCAGGTCCAAAACCAGGTCCAAAACCAGGTCTAAACCAGGTCTAAACCAGGTCTGAAACAGGCCCAAAACCAGGTCTGAAACAGGCCCAAAACCAGGTCTAAACCAGGTCTAGACCAGGTCCAAAACCAGGTCTAAA
Organism: Mugilogobius chulae; assembly: GCA_038363315.1. Classification (NCBI taxonomy): domain Eukaryota; kingdom Metazoa; phylum Chordata; class Actinopteri; order Gobiiformes; family Gobiidae; genus Mugilogobius; species Mugilogobius chulae. Next base: position 723,772 of record JBBPFD010000536.1, read on the forward strand.
CCAGGTCTAAACCAGGTCTAAAACCAGGTCTAAACCAGGCCCAAAACCAGGTCTGAAACAGGCCCAAAACCAGGTCTAAACCAGGTCTAGACCAGGTCCAAAACCAGGTCTAAACCAGGTCTAAACCAGGCCCTGAACGCACAAGAAAGGATTAAAAAACTACCACTAAACCAGAGTCTGAACCAAGACTTAAACTCGGTCTAAACCTGGTCTAAACTCCTAGTCCTATCTGGTCTCATGATCTCTCACATGTTCCTAACCTTGATCTGGTCCTAAACCCGGTCTAAACCAGGTCCTGTATCTGGTCTAAACCTGGTCTAAACCCGGTCTTGTATCTGGTCTAAACCCGGTCTAAACCTGGTCCTGTATCTGGTCTAAACCCGGTCTAAACCTGGTCCTGTATCTGGTCTAAACCAGGTCTAAACTCAGTCCTGTATCTGGTCTGTAGATCTGACATGTGTTCTTAGACCAGGTCTGGTCTAGACCTGGTCTAAACCCGGTCTAAACCTGGTCTAAACTCAGTCCTGTATCTGGTCTGTAGATCTGACATGTGTTCTTAGACCAGGTCTGGTCTAGACCTGGTCTAAACCCGGTCTAAACCTGGTCTAAACTCAGTCCTGTATCTGGTCTGTAGATCTGACATGTGTTCTTAGACCAGGTCTGGTCTAGACCTGGTCTAAACCCGGTCTAAACCTGGTCTAAACTCAGTCCTGTATCTGGTCTGTAGATCTGACATGTGTTCTTAGACCCGGTCTGGTCTAAACCTGGTCTAAACCCGGTCCTGTATCTGGTCTGTAGATCTGACATGTGTTCTTAGACCCGGTCTGGTCTAAACCTGGTCTAAACTCAGTCCTGTATCTGGTCTGTAGATCTGACATGTGTTCTTAGACCCGGTCTGGTCTAAACCTGGTCTAAACCCGGTCCTGTATCTGGTCTGTAGATCTGACATGTGTTCTTAGACCAGGTCTGGTCTAAACCCGGTCTAAACCAGGTCTAAACCCGGTCCTGTATCTGGTCTGTAGATCAGACATGTGTTAGCGTTTAGCCGCGTTTAGCCGCGATTAGCTTCTCTCCATTAAACTGTTGTTTCTGCTTCTCACAGACTGAAAATCACCCACATCCTGCACAAACACGCGCCTGGTCCGCGGACCGGAGACACCGTCGCCGCGGCAACGGGGCCTCTGCAACGCCACGGCAACGGAAAAAAAAACTGACACTCCTGATTCATTCAGATTAACACAGAAAGAACAAAAATAAATGTTTGAATCTTTGAAATTTAGCTTCACAGAAAGTTACGTTTGTGCTGAAAAGTTCAAACTAAAGACAGAATAATGATTGTAAGATTCTACAAAATGAATAATTAAAATAAAATAGACATGTTTATAAAAGTGAATTATGTTTCCGGCAGAGTCAGAAGAGTTCTTACCCGGTGAGGATAATCTCCACAGACGCCCTGAAACACACGAGCAGAGAGACACCTTCAGACCTTTCAGCTGATCACACTCACAGACACAGACCTTTCAGCTGATCACACTCACAGACACAGACCTTTCAGCTGCTCACACTCACAGACAAACCTTTCAGCTGCTCACACTCACAGACACAGACCTTTCAGCTGCTCACACTCACAGACAAACCTTTCAGCTGCTCACACTCTGTTGTTTAAGACCCAGAGCTTCAGTGTGAAGGTAAAACCAGTCGTTGTGTTTGTTCGTGTTGTTTTGAGAACAGCTCCAGTGTCTCTGTTTCTGCGCCTGACGCTCAAACAGCAGCACGTCTTGTCTTGAGCGCGCAGAGTTCAGGTTAAGTGTGAGTGTAAACAGAACAGTTATGATCTGTTAGAGCAGACCTGGGCAAACTGCGGCCCGCGACCTGTTTCAATCAGGCCCCTGGCGTGTTTTGAGAAATAGAAATGCATGACGAAGTTTAAAAGACAAAAACTTGAATAAGATTAAATTCATGTTAGTCAAAGACATAAAAAGCAATTCTTCAATATTAAACTGCAATTTGGATCATGGAACATTGTAATAAATATAAAATTCTATTGTTTTATGCAAACATTTGACTCGTCCAAGTCCTGATCATATTTAGTGTAAAATAACAATTTTAATCCCACCAAACTTTAAGTTTAATCTGTAAAATGGCTTCAGCTTTATACTCTTGTATTGATGCATTAACGTTTTGAAGCTTTGACTTATTTTCATAAACTTTAAGCTTAATCTCAAAATGTTGCAAGTTTGTTATGGTAGAGCAAACCTTTTATACACTTTGTACTGGTTCTCTATGTCAGTCTTTCCCAACTTTTTTGGAGTCACGGCACACTTTTTTGCAGAATTTTTTTCTGCGGCACACACCTATTGAAATATGGCCAAATTAAGCTTTTTTGGATTACAAAATTATTACATTTTTACATAGAACATCTTTAAATTATTCTTTAATTGCATAAATAGTGACAGTGGTTTTGCTTTTTTTCCTTGCTGTTAATACTTGTAAATCAGAATATTAAATCTGATTAAGCTTATTTTACAGATTAAATATTGAAAACTGGCATCTTTTTCACACTGGACTGCACACTGGTTGAAAAACACTGCCCTATGTCATGTATTTTTAGGGGTATTTTATCTTTACTCATATTTTCATTTATAACCGTTGCATTTTATTGTTGAATGTATTTCAAGTCAAACAGTTGCCTCTTAATGTCACATGTGCAGCAAATATCATTGTTCACATTACAATACTTGCATTTCTACCTTCTTTTAAATCTGCGATCATCCCACGGACCCCCTGGCAGATGGTCGTGTACCCCCTGGAGTCCACGTACCCCTGGTTGGGAAACACTGCTCTATGTTCTTTAGAAGAAATGTGTATGTTTTATACCAATGCAGTCCGGCCCTTCACCACTATGAAGGTTTAGGGTTAACACCTCTGTGTTAGAGCGTTTTACTTCACCTTTTCTTTAAATACAGTTTATTCTGAAGTGGATTGTTTTCATTAAAATAGTTTTAGGAGCTGTACTATCTTAAAAAAGTTTAGGTGAAGCTCATTAGAAATCTTATTAAATTATGGAGAATTTTAGAAGTGTTTTTGTTTTTGTATTTGTAAGTTTGTAGTAAAACCTGATCCTGATCCCATTCATTCATTCATTTATTTATTTTCTACCGCTTAATCCCGTTAGGGTCGCGGATGACTGGAGCCTATCCCAGTGACTTTGGGCCTTAGGCGGGGAACACCCTGGACAGTGGCCAACTTGCCGCAGGGTTACCCCCAATTTACACCAAAGCTGCAGCAGCACGTCATACGCGCAGGATACGCTCATAATGGAATCAAGTCTGATTTGGTTCTGACAATTTACACCAGAAGTGTGAGACGGGCGTCTGACGGCGTCAATACGCTACGCGTCGTTCAAAATAGGTCGGACTTCTAATTTATCAGCGTCCAAGGCGCGTCTCCCGGGCGTTTTACCAGGAAAAACACAGGAAAAAGCCGCACAGAGACAAAATAAAGTACTATGCCCTTTCAAAATACGTCAACTACAAGATTACAACCACTAAACCAACATGTACCGAGTCCAGAAGCTCCGTGAACAACCGTGAACATTGCAAACTTTCCGACTTCAAACACAACTTTAAATCTCGTCCTTATGAGACTCTTTTCTTCATGATATGAGTCAGACTGTTTTAAACCACATCATTTTACAGCTGAACTTGTAACGAACGTGTTTGTGAAAACAACACTGTTCCCTCTGTTGTCAATCGATTTATATGAGCCGGTTTAGTCCTACCTGTGTCTTGTTTTCTCCCCCGGCGGGTCTGCTCTCCTCCAGCTGCTCTTCTCGGTGCTGCGCGTGCTGTTGGGGTGCTAAGGCGTGTGCACGTGGATGAGAGAGCAGGCGAGAGAATCCTACGCTATTATTTGCGGGACGGTGTGAGAAATAGAAGAACAATTTCTTAGTACAACGTGAAGTAGGCAAAAAAACCTGATGTAAAATATACAAATGCAGCACCGCAGCCTGTTAATGAACACCACACCTCTGATTCAGTTTTAGGCTCTTCCTCGTTCATAATATGGAGCAGTTTTTGGTTTATTCATGTGTGTAGATGCTCAGGCTCATGTTATTGGAGCAGCACTGACGCGTCTGGTGGAGATTGAAGCTTTTGAAAAATACGAGCGTATGACGTGCTGCTGCAGCTCCTGTGTAAACTCCAGTTAGACAGACAAACATTCACTCTCTCATTCACTCACTAAGGGACATTTACAGTGATGCCCAATGAACCTAAACATACCATTTTTGGAGGAAACCGGAGAAAACCCACGGTGACACGGGAAGAACATGCAAACTCCACCCAGAGAGATCGTGAGATGTTGATATGGGTCCGACCCGGGAGTCGAACCCAGACCTCTTATTGGGAAGCCAGAGCTCTAACCACTCTGCCACCGTGCACCTGATCCCAGAATGTTTGATTTTTTATCTCTAACATGTTGAGGGAGGGGCCTCCAGCTCATAAGGGGTTAAACTCAAACATGTCTCAGGTTTATCGTTCTCACCTTTTCTCCCTTGGGCCCCGGCTCTCCCTGTCACAAACACAAACAGTATTGATTATGGATCACGTCCTGATCACTGATCAATAACACGAGTAAAGTCTCACCGGAGCTCCTTTAGGTCCTCGCTGCCCCTGGAACAAAAAACATGAAAGTTAAACCACGAACTGAAAGTGTGGAAAAAGTGTGAACTGAAAGTGTGGAGACTGAAAGTGTGGAAACTGAAAGTGTGGAACTGAAAGTGTGGAAACTGAAAGTGTGGGACTGAAAGTGTGGAAAACTGAAAGTTGGTGAAAGTGTGGAAACTGAAAGTGTGAAACTGAAAGTGTGGAGAAACTGAAAGTGTGGAGACTGAAAGTGTGGATGACTGAAAGTGTTGGAGAACTGAAGAGTGTGGAGACTGAAAGTGTGGACTGAAAGTGTGGAAACTGAAAGTGTGGAAACTGAAAGTGTGGAACTGAAAGTGTGGAAACTGAAAGTGTGGAGAACTGAAAGTGTGGAAACTGAAAGTGTGGAAACTGAAAGTGTGGAAGACTGAAAGTGTGGAGACTGAAAGTGTGGAACTGAAAGTGTGGAAACTGAAAGTGTGGAAACTGAAAGTGTGGAGACTGAAATGTGAAACTGAAGTGTGGAACTGAAAGTGTGGAGAACTGAAATGTGGCTAAGGTGGAAACTGAAAGTGTGGAAACTGAAAGTGTGGAAACTGAAAGTGTGGAAACTGAAAGTGTGGAGACTGAAAGTGTGGGAAACTGAAAGTGTGGAAACTGAAAGTGTGGGAAACTGAATAGTGTGGGACTGAAAGTGTGGAAACTGAAAGTGGGAAACTGAAAGTGTGGAAACTGAAAGTGTGGAAACTGAAAGTGTGGAACTGAAAGTGTGGAGAACTGAAAGTGTGGAAACTGAAAGTGTGGAGACTGAAAGTGTGGGACTGAAGTGTGGAAACTGAAAGTGTGGAGAAACTGAAAGTGTGGAAACTGAAAGTGTGGAAACTGAAAGTGTGGAAACTGAAAGTGTGGAAACTGAAAGTGTGGAGAACTGAAAGTGTGGAAACTGAAAGTGTGGAGAAACTGAAAGTGTGGAAACTGAAAGTGTGGGAAACTGAAAGTGTGGAAACTGAAAGTGTGGAAACTGAAAGTGTGGAAACTGAAAGTGTGGAACTGAAAGTCTGGTGGGAACTGAAAGTGTGGAAACTGAAAGTGTGGAAACTGAAAGTGTGGAAACTGAAAGTGTGGAGAACTGAAAGTGTGGAAACTGAAAGTGTGGAAACTGAAAGTGTGGAACTGAAAGTGTGGAGAAACTGAAAGTGTGGAAACTGAAAGTGTGGAGAACTGAAAGTGTGGAAACTGAAAGTGTGGAAACTGAAAGTGTGGGAAACTGAAAGTGTGGAAACTGAAAGTGTGGAGAAACTGAAAGTGTGGAAAACTGAAAGTGTGGAGAACTGAAAGTGTGGAAACTGAAAGTGTGGACTGAAGTGTGGGAAACTGAAATGGGAAACTGAAAGTGTGGAGAACTGAAAGTGTGGAAACTGAAAGTGTGGAGAACTGAAAGTGTGGAAACTGAAAGTGTGGAGAACTGAAAGTGTGGAAACTGAAAGTGTGGAAACTGAAAGTGTGGAAACTGAAAGTGTGGAAGACTGAAAGTGTGGAAACATGAAAGTGTGGAAACTGAAGTGTGGAGTGAAAGTGTGGAACTGAAAGTGTGGAAACTGAGAGTGTGGAAACTGAAAGTGTGGAAACTGAAAGTGTGGAGAAACTGAAAGTGTGGAAACTGAGAGTGTGGAAACTGAAAGTGTGGAAACTGAAAGTGTGGAGACTGAAAGTGTGGAAACTGAAAGTGTGGAAACTGAAAGTGTGGAAACTGAAAGTGTGGACAGTTTGGAACTTTCTGGAGCTGAAAAATCGTTTACACAGTTCAGTAAAAAGAGAAAGTTAAAACTAAACTTTGGGACTTTCTGAACGGAGATGAATACGTTATAAATAAAATCAGCAAAAGGAACCACTTTTCTGTGTTCAGCTCCTCCAGGACAACATTTGGGCTTTTTAGTGGCCACGCAAGCAGCTCAAAGTAAAAACTTTGCTTTTTAAAAATTATTTAGTGTAACAAAGGCGTCTAAATGACAAAAATCTGCTTTTATTCAAGTTGATTTTAGTGGAGAAGTTGCACAGTGCAGCTCAGGATCATAGAGTGTCATAAAAATAAAAACTCATTTCACTAAAACAATTAAATATAACTGGGACTTTGGATTCTGAAATGATTAAATAACTGAATGATTGATCTGAGCTACATTATGACTCGATCAGACAAACCTGTGACTCTCCCTGTGTCCACCTGGAGGCGCTGCTGCTGCACTAAACACAAGACTCTCTGCTTCTGAAAGACTTTAGACTCTTCTACTTCTTTACTAATCTGTTCTTTATCCTCACTACATTTTAAAACCAGGAGAGTGACTTTTTAAACTCATAAACTCTCGTGTTTTTCTAACTAAACTATTTAAAACTCTTTCTAAAGTCAAACACAGCGTCTGCACCGAGAATAAAACTTTAAATCCTGATTCTTGTAAACCCCACTGCACCACAGCTGCTCCGTGGTGTTTTTACTGTTTAAATGTGGTTTCCCTCTGATAAAACACTCTGACTCTACAGACTTAAACTCTACCTCAGCCTCAGTCCTTCTGTCAGCGCTCAAAGACTTTATAAAGATCTACACATTCTGTTTTTTGTGTAAAACATTAGATTGTGTTTGTGTCTGGAGAAGCAGAAGCAGGTTTTACCAGATCTCCTTTGGTTCCACTCTGACCCTGAAAAACAAACAAACAAATAAACAAACAAACACGTAAACAAACAAATAAAACAGACCCTGAGCGGCTCCAGACTCACCGGTTTCCCGTCCAAACCAATCGGGCCCTGAAACGCACAGGTCAAAGGTCAAAACCAGCATTAATACAGAGAATTATTTAGTTTTTATGATCAACAAACTCACAGGAAAACCAGGAAACCCTCTGGTCCCAGGCTGGCCCTGCAACACACCAACAAGACCAGGTTTAGTCCTGGTTTAGTCCAGGTTTAGTCCCGGTTTAGTCCAGGTTTAGTCCTGGTTTAGTCCCGGTTTAGTCCCGGTTTAGTCCTGTTTTGTCCAGGTTTAGTCCTGCTTTAGTCCAGGTTTAGTCCTGGTTTAGTCCTGTTTTAGTCCTGGTTTAGTCCTGCTTTAGTCCTGGTTTAGTCCTGGTTTAGTCCTGGTTTAGTCCTGTTTTAGTCCTGTTTTAGTCCTGGTTTAGACCTGTTTAGTCCTGGTTTAGTCCTGGTTTAGTCCTGGTTTAGTCCTGCTTTAGTCCTGTTTTAGTCCTGCTTTAGTCCTGGTTTAGTCCTGGTTTAGTCCTGGTTTAGTCCTGTTTTAGTCCTGGTTAGTCCTGTTTTAGTCCTGGTTTAGACCTGGTTTAGTCCTGGTTTAGTCCTGGTTTAGTCCTGGTTTAGTCCTGCTTTAGTCCTGCTTTAGTCCTGCTTTAGTCCTGTTTTAGTCCTGTTTTAGTCCTGGTTTAGTCCTGGTTTAGTCCTGTTTTAGTCCTGTTTTAGTCCTGGTCCAGTCCTGGTCCAGTCCTGGTCCAGTCCTGGTCCAGTCCCGTCTCAGTCCCTGGTCTAGTCCTGTCTCAGTCGTGTTTAGACTGACCGGGGGCCCTCGGGGCCGATGATGGACAGCCCGGGCTCTCCTGCGCCCCCTGTGGACGTGTAAACACAGCGTTGGAAGGGCATCTGACACAATCCCACTCAAACACTGAAGTTTCTCTGTTTGACTTTGTTTGGACCAAAAATCTGTCGACGCCTCAGAGAAAGTAAACGGAACCGAGAAGAAAGAGAGAGAGAGAGGGGGAGGAGAGAGAGGGAGAGGAGAGAGAGAGGGGAGAGAGAGAGAGAGAGAGAGGGGGGGGGAGAGAGAGAGAGAAGAGAGGAGGGGGAGAGAGGGAGAGAGAGAGAGAAGAGAGGGGGGGGGGGAGAGAGAAGAGAGAGGGGGGGGTAAAGAGGAGAGGGAGAGAAAGGAGAAGAGAGAGAAGAGAGAGAGTGAGAGGGAGAGAGAGAGAGGAGAGAGAGGGGAGGGGGGGGAAAGAGAGAGGAAGAGAGAGGGGATGAAAGAGAGGGAGGGGAGGGGGGAGAGGGAAAGAGAGGGGGGGGGAAAGAGAGGAGAGAAGAGAGGGAGGGGGAGGAGAGAGAGAACAGAGAGAGAGAGAAGGAAGAGAGAGAGGGGAAGAGAGAGAGGGGGGCAAGGAGAGAGAGGAGAGAAGGAAGAGAGGAAGAGAGAAAGAGAAGAGGAGAGAGAGAGGAAGAGGAGAGAGAGAGGTGGGGGGCAGAAAGAGAGCGAGGGAGAAGGGGGGGAGAGAGGGAGAGGAGCCAGGGAGGGGCGGGCTAACCACTCTGCCGCTCACACACAGACTCAAACTCTCTCATCTTTAGTTTTACATTTGGATTGATTCTTTTGTTCTCACCTACCACCTAGCCCGCCCACTTCACGTCTTTACTCAAAACAATCAGAGTCTGTGCTGCTGATTTTGGTTTTTGATTATTTCCGGAGTAAGAACAGTGGAGAGGTGAGAGGTCATGCAGGGGTCACATGCACAGATGAAAACCAGACGATAAAACAAATAAAATAAATAAATAAAAAAATAACTGAGTCTAAACAAAAGAAATAAAATCACGTCACATCAAACAACAGAGAATTTACCGGAAAACCTGTTCTGCCCGGAGGTCCCTGAAGAGAGAGAGAGAGAGAGAGAGGAGAGAGGGAGAGAGAGAGAAGAGAGAGAGGAGAGAGAGAGGGAGAAGGAGAAGAGGAGAGAGAGAGTAAAGAGAGAGAGAGAGAGAAAGAGGAGAGGGGGAGAGGAGAGAGGAGAGGAGTAAAGAGAGGAGAGAGAGAAAGAGAGGAGAGAGAAGAAGAAGAGAGAGAAGAGAGAGAGAGGGAGAGAGGGAGAGGAGGGAGAGAGGGAGGAGAGAGAGATGGAGAGTAGAAGAGAGAGGAGATGAGAGAGAGGAAGAGAGAAGAGAGAGAGAGAAGAGGAGAGAGGGAGAGGAGAGAGAGGAGAGAGGAGAAAGAGAGAGAGGAGAGAGAGGGAGAAGAGAAAGAGAGGGAGAGAGAGAAGAGAAGAGAGAGAGAGTGAGAGAGGAGGGAGAGAGAGAGAAAGAGAGGGAAGAGAGAGAGGGGGGAAGAAGGGGAGAGGAGAGAGAGAAGAAGAGAGAGAAAAAGGAGAGAGAGAGAGAAGAGAAGGGAGAGAGAGAGAGAGAGAGAGAAGAGAAGAGAAGAAGAAGAGAGAGAGGTGGAGAGAGAAGAGAAGAGAAGAGAGAGAGAGAAGAGAGAGAAGAGAGAGAAGAGAAAAGAGGAAGGAGAAAGAGAGGAGAGAGGAGGAGAGAGAAAGAGAGGAGAGAGAGAGAGAGGAGAAAGAGGAGGAGAAGAGAGAGAGAGGAGGAGAGAGAAGAGGAGAAAGAGAGAAGAGAAGAGAGGAGAGTGAGGGAAAGAGGAGAGAGAGAGAAAGAGAGAGAGAGTGAGGGAAAGAGAGAGAGAGAGAGGAGAGAGAGAGAGGGAGAAGGAGAGAGAGAGAAAGAAAGAGAGATAAAAAAATGAAAGAAAGAAAAGAGGGAAAAGAGGCAGAAACAATGAAAAACAGTAAAAACGAGACAAAAAGAGACAGAAAACAGTGAAATGAGCAGAAACAGAAACAGCAGCTTCAGACTTTAAACTTTAAAACTTGAAACACTTTTAACAATGAAGTAAAACAGAAATAACCTGAACCGTTTTGTTCTGGTAAACTCAATATTTCAGCCTTAACTCTCAAACTTAACCTCAGAGCAGTGTTTAAAGATAAACTGTGAAGCTCTAAACTGTATATGTCGTCACTAAATAAAGCCTGTACATGTACGACCTCTGACTGCAGCTCCAGTCACAACCGATGGGCCTGCACACAGTTCCACAGGCAACAGGAACAAGAACCTGCTCCTCCTCTGTAAAGTTCGTTTATTATGTAAGCAGTTACAGGAAGGAACAAAAGCCCTCATAAACGTTTGCACTCACTACTTATTCACTGTCCCACTCACATGTGTATATTCCTGTCCGGAACACTCTTATAATCAAGCTAAAAAATCCAACTCCCAAGACTAAACACAGCATAACATCCCAGAGCATACCCGCAACCAGCCACGAAATACACAGGCCGAAACCCAGTAAGGACTACCAGGACCAGCGAACCCAGACCAGGGTACACCCAGCTGGTCTGGGCGTTAGACGCTGTACATCACCAGAGCAGTCCTCGTACCTAGGGATCTGGTCAGGTAGCACTTCGTTCCTGCCGCGCGCAGCACCAACCGCCACGGCCCGCGCTCTCACCACCTTCCTGGTTTGGGATCTTCTGTGTGATCTTAGCGGTGGTGACTCTAACTTTATGGGACCGCCGGTAACCGTATTTCTGAAGAAACGACTGTCCCTCGCTCGGTCCTTCCGGATGTATTCCTTGATTCGTGTTGGGCGTGGTCTCCCGGGAGGTAGGTCTGAGGTGGATGGAAACGCTGGGGGGCGTATTAACGCCTTCTCTGAGAGGCGATCGTAAGGTGTGGGCAGGCGAAAACCGTACAAAATACTGGTGAGCCCACCTTGAAATGTTGTAGAGCTGGGATAAGGCTGGTGGCACTCTGCGTGACGGCGGCATGACGAGCCCGAAGAGGGAAATAACCTCACACTAGCTTCCTCTGCTTGGGTTTTCGTTTGGTATTTAATTTCATTTCCCTTTCCTTATGTGAAAGGAAGGAGGAAGGAAAAAGCAGACTTAATACGAGGCACTAAACTGGCTTAAAGTGAGACTAAAGCCTAAAACGCATACTAGGACCCAGACCGACGCGCGAGACCAGTAGGACCAGGGGCCAGACCGACCATGCAGGGGTGAGCCCCCCGAGCAGCGTCGAGACAGGGACCCGCCAAATCAGAGGACCCTCACTGTGCTCTGCTTGCCAGTCCTTTGTGAGTGCACGGAAGCAGGGGACTGAAGTTAACCGGAGCGGCCCTACGATCGAACGCTGGGGCCCAGCCGTTGCTAATGTCCTCCATTGGGGTAGGCTCGACCCCAGTGACTCTCTTGGACCGGCTCTCGGTGGTTTTCTTTAGTGCATGTATAAAGGCTGAGGAACTTGAAAGAAAAGCTGGTCTTAACTGGTGGTACGTACTCCGATAACCATCTACTTGACCATAAGCTAAACCAGCCAACACCGAGACCGAGAACCAGGATCCCAGACCAGGGATCCAGACCCAGGAGCCCAGACCAGGCCAGGACTAGACCAGGACTCCAAAGGTCTCTGGTTTTTAGTGGAAATGAAGTGAAGAAAAAAAGTTCAACAAGGCTAAAGGGAGACCTAAAGCAAAAACCAGCCAGGCCAGGACCAGGACCCAGGACCAGTTCATGGTGTGTGAGCGCGCGCTCGCCAGTGCAGTGTCCGCTAGCAGCAGGGGCAGACTTACAGAGGACCGTAAACACACAACACAAAGAGGGTTAGAGCGTCTCATCTGAGGCTCCAGGTCAAGAGTCAGCCCCCCCCCCAATTTCTGTCTTTCTTTCTCTTCTCTCTCTTTCTCTCTCTCTCTTTGTTTCTTTATTCTCTCTGGTCTGCCTCTCCTCCTCTTCTATCTCTTCCTCTCCTCTTCCCTCCATTTCCGCTCTTTTGATCTTCTGTTTCTCTTCCCTCCCACTCCACTAATCTCTCTCTCTCTCTCTATTCTCTCTCCTGCCATCCTTCTTCCCTCTGTCTCTGTTCTGCTTTTACCTCATTTCTGTCTCTCTGCCACCTTCCCTCCTTCACTCCTCTCTCCTCTTTCACAACCCCTCTCTCCATCTCCCCTCTGCATTCCCCCCTTTCTTTTCTCTCTCGCCTCTCTCTCTTATTTTCCTCTTTCTGCCTCCCCTCTTTTTTTCCTGTTTTTCTCTTTCCTTTGTTTACCCCTTTTCCCCTTCTTTTTCTCTCTTCTCTCTCTTTTCCTTCTCCTCTTGCCAACCATCTCCATCTCTCCCCTTCTCCCTCCTCTTTCTCCTCCCCCCTGCCTCTCTCTTTTCTCTTTCACCTCTCCTTGCCTTTTTCCCTCCTTCCCTCTCTCCTCTTTCTCAAACCCCCTCTCTCCATCTCTGCCTTGCCCCTCCTTCTTTCTCCAACTCTCTCTCTCTCTCTCTTTCCTTCCTCTTCCTTCTCATCTTTCTTCCTCTGTTTTTCTCTTTCCTGTGTTTACCCCCTCCCCCTACTTTCTCTCTCCTTCTCTTTCTCTGTCTTTCTTTCCTCCTCCCCCTCTTCTCTCTCTCTTCTCCTTCTTTCCTCCTCTCTCTCCCTCCTTCTTCCTCTCTCCTCTTAATTCCCCCTCCTCCTTCCCTCCTTCTCTCTCTTCTCCTTCTTTCCTCCCTCTCTCCACCCCCCTTTCCCACCACTCTCTTCCTCTCTCCATCTCCCTCTCTCTCCCCTCTCCTCCCTTCCCCCTCTCTCTCTCTCTTTTTTCCTCTCTCTCTTTTCTTCCTCTTCTTTCTCATTTTTCTTCGCTCTGTTCTTCTTTTTCCTGTGTTCACCCCCCTCCCCCTACCTTTTCTCTCTCTCCACCTTTCTTTCTCTTTCTCCTTCCCTCCTTCTCTCTCTCCTCTCTCCTTCCCTCTTTCTTCTCTTCTCCTTCCCTCTTTCTCTCTTCTCCTTCCCTCTCTCTCTCCTTCCCTCTTCTCTCTCTCCCTCCTTCTCTCTCTTCTCCTTCCTCCTTCTCTCTTTCCTTCCCTCATTTCTCTCTCTTCTCCTTCCTCTCTCTTCTCCTTCCCTCTTCTCTCTCTCCTCTTTCTCTCTCTTCTCCTTCCTCCTTCTCTCTTTCCTTCCTCATTCTCTCTCTCTTCTCCTTCCCTCTCTCTTCTCCTTCCCTCCTTCCTCTTTTCTTCCCTTCTCTTCCTTCTTCTCTCTCCCTCTTCTCTCTCTCTTCTCCTTCCCTCTTTCTCTCTCTCTTCTCCTTTCCCTCCTTCTCCTCTCCTCTTCCTCTCTCTTCTCTTCCCTCTTTCTCTCTCTCTTTCCTTCCCTCTTTCTCTCTCTTCTCCTTCCCTCCTCTCTCTCTCTTTTCCTTCCCTCCTTCTCTCTCTCTTCTCCTTCCCTCCTTCTCTCTCTCTTCTCCTTCCCTCCTTCTCTCTTTCTCCTTCCTCCTTCTCTCTCTCTTCTCCTTCCCTCCTTCTCTCTCTCTTCTCCTTCCCTCTTTCTCTCTCTCTTCTCCTTCCCTCTTTCTCTCTCTCTTCTCTTCCCTCTTTCTCTCTCTTCTCTCCCTCCTTCTCTCTCTCTTCTCCTTCCCTCCTTCTCTCTCTCTTCACCTTCTTTCCTCCCCTCTCCCACCCCTCTTCCTCCTCTCTCTCCACCTTTCTTTCTCTTTCTCCCTCTTACTAACCATCTCCATGTCTCTCCCTTCTCCCTCCTTCTCTTTCTTTCTCTTCTTTCCTCCCCTCTCTCCACCCCCCTCTCCCACCTTCTTCCTCTCTATCTTCCCTCCCCCTCCTCCTTCCCTCCTTCTCTCTCTCTTCACCTTCTCTCCAACCCCTCTCCCCTCCTCTCTTCCTCTCCCACCCCCCCCCTCTCCCCTCCCTCCCTCTCTCTCTCTGTGGATCTGTTTTTTCTCGTCAGTAAAAGTGCAGGAGGTTCAAACAGAAGCTTTATGACTTAAACAGAGACACAAACGTTCAAACTGACATCTCCCTCCCCCCCTCTCTCTCTTTCATTCACTCGTTTTATTCTGTCCATCCTCTTTAACACGTTTTATTCTCTCCATCCTGAATCACACTTTAGTCAAACTTTCACCCAAACACTTTTAAAACAGAAAAATGAACATTATTTTAGTTTAACTTCTTTAAAAATCACTTTAAACTCAGATAATTCAGCCTGATCAATAATCAAAACCTGTTTTCTTCATCGATACGTCACAAACTGATCAGAAGATTTGACAAAAACACAAACGAAGAAACAGAAACAAACTCATGTTAGTCAAAAGGTCAGACCAGTCTCATAAAGTCTGGTTTAAGCCAGTTTAAGTCCAGGTCTTGGTCTCATAAAGTCCGGTTTAAGTCCAGGTCAAGTCCAGGTCTGGTCTCATAAAGTCTGGTTTAGTCCAGGTCTTGGTCTCATTAAGTCTTTTAAGTCCAGGTCAAGGTTTAAGTCCAGTTAAGTCCAGGTCCTTGGTCTCTTAAGTCTGGTTAAGTCCAGGTCTTGGTTCATTAAGTCTGTTTAGTCCAGGTCTTGGTCTCTATAAAGTCGGTTTTGTCCAGGTCTTCTGAAGTCCAGTTTAAGTCAGGTCTTGGTCTCTTGGTCTCATAAAGTCCAGGTTTAGTCCAGGTTTTCTTGTCTATTTAAAGTCTGGTTTAAGTCCAGGTCTTGGTCTCATAAGGTCCAGGTTAAACGTCCAGGTCTTGTTCTCATAAAGTCCAGTTTAGTCCAGGTCTTTGGTCTCATTAAGTCTGTTTAAGTTCCAAGGTCTTGGTCTCATAAGTCTAGGGTCTTGGTCTCATAAAGTCTGGTTTAAGTCCAGGTCTTGTCTCATAAAGTCTGTTTAAGTCCAGGTCTTGGTCTCAATAAAGGTCTGGTTTAAGTCAAGTCGGTCTTGGGTCTCATAAAGTCTGGTTTAAGTCAGGTCTTGGTCTCATAAAGTCTGGTTAAGTCCAGGTCTTGGTCCTCATAAAGTCCGTTTAAGTCCAGTTCTCGGTCTATAAAGTCCAGTTTGTAGTCCAGGTCTCTGGTCTCATAAAGTCATAAAGGTCTTATTTTAGTCCAGGTCTCGGTCTCATAAAGGTCAGGTTTAAGTCAGTAATAACAAGTCTGTTTAAGTCCAGGTCTCTCGGTCTCATAAAGAATTCCGTATAAGTCCAGGGTTCTGGTCTCATAAAGTCTGCGTTTAAGTCCAGTCTCGGGGTCTCTCTCGGTCCAGTTTTAGTCCAGGTCTCGGTCTCATAAACGTTTAGGGTTTAAGTCCAGGTCTCGGTCCGGTTCAAGTCAGGGTCTCGTCTCTTAATCCAGTTTAGTCCAGGTCCGGTCTCATAAAGTCTGTTAAGTCCAGGTCTCGTCCATAAGCCGTTTAAGTCAGGTCTCGGTCTCTAAAGTCCGGTTTAAGTCCAGGTCTCGGTCCTAAAGTCCAGGTTAAGTCCAGGGTCTCGGTCTCATAAAGGTTTCATAAGGTCTGTGTTCTGCTGAGTCATGTTTCCTTCAGGGCTGGTCTTAAAAACCTTATTTTTGTTTGATTTTGATTGATTATGATCAATATAAACGTCTATTTCATTTGTTTCTTCAGAAGTTCCCTCTTTACTGTGATTGGTTAACTCCAGATGTCACTCAGGACAAAGTCGACCAATCAGAGAAGGAGGAGGAGACACAGAATTCTTTATATTTTCGACAGGAGAATAAAAACTCCAAGCAGATATGTTCTCAAAATGTGGTCTGGTCACATGTTCATGTTTTGTAGTGTGAGTAAGGGCGTGTCTGACGGGTGAATTAACAAATCAGGAAGAATTTGTACGGATACAAAATGGCGCTCTTAATGAA
>JBBPFD010000537.1:0-14174 GCA_038363315.1 Mugilogobius chulae
CTCTAGTTTACTACATAAATTTTCCAATTTTTTCGATGCCCAAACACTTAAACGGGGTTTAGCCTAGCTTACCGCTCTGCCCGCGCTCTCTCCGCTCCCCCCCGCTCTCCCCCCGCTCAGGCCACCATCGCTCTGATTGGTCAGAACTGATCACGCTGTCACTTTTCTGACGTCACGGTAGTAGGAGGCGCTAGCCCGCATTCAGGAAAGAGCGCGGAAGAAAAAATCTTTTTCGGCATCAATGCGCCACTGAGCACAAGCCATTGAAAACAACGGGCCGCCATCTTGGACTCATCTTCCAGTTATAATTATACTTCCATGGTCCAAACTCATACGCAGTAAGGTGAACAGGTAAAGTCATAAAAGCTCACGTTTTTTCCCACAAACGTCTCGTAGTTGGAGTCAGGGGCTGGTCAGTCGGTGTCTGAGTGAAAATGTCCAAAAGTTATGTCTCCTTTCTGTAGAATCCGTCGAGTGAAGCTCACAAATGCAGAGTTTTGCTCGCAGTCTGGGTTTGCAAAGTTTGCAATGACCAGCGTCATTTAAACACAAGATCTAGGCTTTTGCCGCAAAGAAATTATAGATCTATAACTAACTAACTAACTAACTAACTAACTAACTAACTAACTAACTAACTAAGGTTTGTAATTTAATGTGCATTTCTATGTATTTTAATAAGCAAATATAACTTAACCACAAATTGTATGTCAACCACGGCGATGTTGGTCAGATGGTTTCGCTCTTAAACCTTCGGGAAGATCTTTTTTAGATTTAGGGCCTACTCAGAAAGCCGGATCTGTTCTTTAATAGGCTACTTGGTGGTAAAAATTTGAGAACCACTGGGCTAATATCTGCAATATCTTAAACCACTTAAAATATAATTTAAACTAATGTACAGATAGGCTAGCCACGGGTGTGCCAGGGTGTGCCAGTGCCGACCAAATCTCGGGCTGGCACAGCCAAAAATATCAGTGTTTTGTGTTTTTTTTTTTTTTTTTTTTTAATAAAAACCGTATTCACACACGCATAGTCACCACTGGGGTAGCCTACCTTCTGTCCGTGTTGCCTCCAGTCCTCGTCTCTCTTTTCTGATGTCCGCTAGTTTCCAAAACTCCAATTACGCACACAAGACGGCAGCCGCATGTGAGACGAGGGAAAGGAGAGGCAGTCAGGGAGCTCAGACCCGGCTGTACTACAGACATGCGGCTGTAGACGTGTGAAGAGGCAGCAGGGAGACCCGGCCGTACTACTGGCTGTACTACAGGCCCGTGCGCTCTCCACACGTAGGTCTAGACGTGTGGAGAGCGCACGGTGATGAGAGGAGCACCAGCCCCAGCCGCCGAGTGACAGACGTCTGCACATTGGTCTGATCCTTAACAGCAAATAGCGGGAAATCAAACACTCTGGGTACTTTGGTAAAATATCCCATTTGTTGGTCTAAAATTCCCCCAGATTAAAACAAACTACATCTAGTTTTCAGATTTTAGACCCTCCTGCCTTCAGAGCTACTCTTTAGTCTATTTATAGATTTTGAACTCTTATTTATTGTCTTACAAACCAACCACCAGGGGGCACCAAATGCAATCTCGCTGACCTGCTGATAGTTTAATAGTAAGACTGTTCATTTCAGGTTATCTGAATCAATAAAAACAAGTCTAAAACTCACCAAATTACAAGAAATTACACCTGTTTTTTCTAAATTCAAAAATAAAATTCAACAAATTGAGCCAGAAAAGCGATATTCTGGATTTTATGTGGAGAAAAAAACAATATAAAACATTACAATTACATTTACAACTACATTTTTGGAGGCACACCCAAAATCTCATTTCTGGCTACGCCACTGGACAGAGCTTTAAATGTGTGGTTATTTCTACATTATTGTTTAGTGCCAATGGCTACACCCTCTTTTATTTTTGAAGCTAGAATTTATGCCCCTGTATCTTTAATTCTGAAATCGAAACATTGCAGTTTTATACTTACATATTTTGTGGTATAAGAAGCTCATGTGATCTTCATGACTTTATAGACAGGTTTGTAGTTTAACCTATGTGTTTTAACCAGGGCATCTACTGGTGTAAATGTATAATTTTCAGAGTTTTATTAATGTTTATCTGCATTTTGTTGGCAAAAATGTCTTGTCATATTTTCCACTATTTGGTTACAAAACTTACCTTTTTTTTTCATTGTTCACCTTTACCAGCTGCAGACAAACATGAGGCAAAAGATTCCTAATTATGTCATGAAATAATTGATTAATTATTAGTTGGTTTAAGGCTAATCATGAATATTTAGAATAAAGTAGTAGTATGTTGATTGGACAAAGAATATTTACTCATTAAATATACTAAACATTTAGTGAATGAGCAGCAACATTATAGTGTATATTATACTGATGTGTCATGCCTTCAGTTTAGACACATTTGAAATCATTATTGTTGAACCATTGGATCTTGATCAAAACAAAACAATACACTTTACATAGGATTTGATTTTCAAGTCATAAAAACAAACATTTCATATTGGAAAAAAATGCAACCTCTTAATGAAAATGTATTTATTGAGTCATAAACATTAGAGGAAATGAATTCTAACAGGAAAATGCCCTGAACCAAAAAGATGAGCTGCAGAGAGCCAGTCTGTGCTGCACTCTGCCTCTGCTCACAGGTTAGATGAGAGGTGCAGAAGAATTCACAAATTCAGCCTGGCACCAGAGATCAAACCTAAAGGATCAGGCAAAATGTTTATTAATATTCAAAACAAAAACATAGAAAAGTGATACAGAGAGCTTAACTTTACCTTCAAAAACATTAGAACCAGTTGCATCTCCACAGATCAGAGCATCTGGAGGGAAAGGAGGAGAGCCTCAGAGGAAACGCAGCAGGAGACCACAGGACTGTCCTAAAGATCTCAGCCTGAGACTGTTCTGGAAAACAAGAAAACACTTTATTCAAATCTTTATTTACAAGTGCACTGTGTAAGCGTTTGATCCAAAAATCATCATTTTTTATGATGTTTTGATGCATGAAATCAAGAATAAACATCTGCCTCTTTTGAGCAAGAATGGCCACAAAATGAACTCATATTTGAGCTTCTTCTGTTTGTTTCCATGAAAGATTCTTCACATTATGACATCAATCAAAATGATTAGTTAACCATGTTATAATGCATGTTTTTCATTTTCTACTGAATAGTGTAGTTGACTTTTCATTTGAAGATAAGAAAGACTTAGATGTTCAAATGATGTTGCACTAGGAAATTTAGGGTTTGAACTCTTTCAATTTGACATTTTCAGATCCAGAGATGGAAGTTTTCTCACATTCTAAGAATGACAGATCTACATTTGCATCAAGCCAATTTAAGAATACAACATGAGTTAGTGGATGTTTTGAAGCATTTCTTCTTGGTGTAAAGCTTCTGTACAGGGAGTGTTTGGTTATGTTGACTTGATTTACATGATGTTTCAGGTCACTGACTGGTCTGTATTAAACAGGTGTGCACTGGAATCATCTCACAAGACCAGCTTGACCTGAAACGCCACACGTGTTGTTTAGCTGAGAAAAAACTTTTGGGAGTTTCAAATGTGGAAAGCTCTCATATTGGAGACATCACCATTTCATGCCTGACCTAGAATAGTTGTTTAGAAGTACTTTTTCCAAATGACACTATCATTTCTTTGTTGTGTATTTTCTTCTTAGTTTTTTGTTCATCAGAAGTGTTAACTTGAAAATGAGAAAACCTGAGCAATAGGTAAAAATTGTATAAATAAATTGTAAAAAGAAAACCTTGAAAATGTGTCCAAATGATGGCTTTACATTGTAGGTACACACATGAGTTTTTACTGGACTGTAGGTATAAACTATATATAGAGGAGCTTTGGTTAGATTGATCATACACATCTATCTACCAATCAGGTTATATATCTATAAACTATAAACTATTTGGTTTTGTATTGAAGTCATAGGTCCAGATGAGACAGTTTGTTCTATTAAGAACATTGCAGCTTCTGATTATTTCTATTAGTGAGTTTACCCGTTCACGTTTGTACTACAACAACAAAACACATTTGAACAAGATTCATTTCAGCTGCCACATATTTGTTTGAAATATTATTGGCCTGTAGAATGTCGTGTGAATGAACATATTGAATATGAATATAAACATCAAGATACAACAACATACATTTCATCTTCATAATCATAGGAACAGATGATCCACATTTACCTGGCCCAGGCCTTGACTACAGGTCCATTCTGATAGTTTACTAAGAGGCAGACCACAGCAGACAGTTGATTGATGCTGCCAGTTAGAGATAAGGAGATCTGTGTTCCTTCACCCTTCTTATGGACTCTGAGCCTGGCAGTAGACTGGGTCTTCCTCACCTCTGCTCCGGATAGCTGACTCTTCTTATGGAGGAAGGCAGGTATGTAGACCTTGTAGGGAACCAGATCCTCCAAAAGAAAACCCTTGTCCACCATAATGGCCCTTGAGGGCTTCAGGAGAGACACCAGGCCTGACTGTTTCAGAATCTCCCTGTCACTGATGGAGCCTTCATACAGCGGGGAGATAAATGTGACAGAGCCGTGAGGAGCGATGCCAATCAGAACCTTAAATGTGCTGTTTGATTTGAAGCTGCTTAAAGCTGGGGTAGCTGATTTTCACACTGCAAGCACGATTTAGGTTTTAAATCTGACAACTTACTCTCATAAATCCTTCAACACATGGTTAATATTGACATGTATTCATTCTGATTGCATTTATGGCTTATAAACGTCTTTTTACAAACAACAAAGTGAAACTGGAGAAGCTCAGCCAATGAGAGAGCTGCATTCTGCTCCTGATTAGAACTCAAATTCTTTATTATTCAGTTCAGACAGGACTCGGAGGTCTCATTTTTTCACAAAGTGCTGTATTTACTTCATCCTTTTTAGTACAAAGCACAAAGTTTAGTAATTTACAACTAAAAAAGTTATCTACCCACCTTTAAGGGTGTCCTCATCAAACCAGATGCCAATAGTTCCAAGCACTTCATAGAGGCAGTTGGCCCTGGTGTCCATTATTGGGTTTACAGTGGACTGGTGGACCTTAAATCTGTGTGCCAGATCCTTCTGCACCAGATCCAATGACAAGTCATTCATAAAAAGGAAAAACTCATCAATGGGCTGGAGAGACTGCAAAAAAGAGCAAGAAAGAAAAAACAGAATTAGTGGTCCTCAATCCCCTCTCAGATCACAGGTCACATGCAGAAGTCTGTTTAAATAATGATCTTAGCATAAAGTAGATACACACAATAAAATGGGCTTACAGTTGTAACAGCATGGAGGACGTCCTGTGCAGGAGTTATGTGCACCATATGTGGTAAAGCTGCTTCTATCTGGCCCCAGAAGAACTTGCAAACCTGTAAATGGTTAATATGTTTATTAATAATGTCATTTCAGGTCAAAATAGGCATAAACTGACTGTGTCTCAATGCAAAGGCCAGTGGTATTTTAGGTGCCACTCAAAACAATGGACTTATTGCACACACCTGCTTTCTAATCACACTGGTGCGCTGCACTCTGAAATCCTACTCTTACCTACTCCTACTGACTTTGCATTAGATAGTTTGGTCTGAAATCTGTTTGTGGGAGGATCTTAGGGTTTTGTGATGGCTCAATCACATCTGTGGGTAAAACTGATCCCTACCAATATTAACACTGCATGTGATGAGTTTTCTGTTTATCTTCCTTTTGAAAAATCCTTATGAAACTACTTCAGTGTATTTCACTTCAATTCATTTTTGTCCAGGCGTTCAAAATCACAATGTCAGTCCCCACAAGAGGAGGACTATACAAATATATGTTTATTTAACAAGAAAGAGGTCATTCATCAATAATGCACATGTCCATTCACAGCAAACAAGCAAATGAACAATTGTCTCACACAAACACTAGAAATGCTGCAAATGTGTTGTGTGTAATATGTTCTGTATCTTCCAAAAGTCAAATGAGTGAAAACTAATACCATTCCTGTTTTTCCTCCAGTTTACAGCAGCATTCTAGCCCCTGGCCTATGGCGCTCTCAGACCAGATTCAAGTTGGGTCACTCACTTTTTTACTTGAACATTTGTAAGCTTTGTGTTTCCACTAAAAAGTCTACAGTAAATGCAGCACTACTGAGGACTGTATGTATTGAATGAAAAAGAGTTAGTTCTAAGCAGGAGCCAAATGCTGCGCTCTGATTGGTCCTCTCCAGTTTCACTTTGCTGTTTGTAAATACATGTTTAGAAGTCAGAATTGCAATGAAAGATGAATGCATGTCAATATTAACTCTTTCACTGCCATCCCTATTCTCACTTTGACCTGACCTCTGCACAAATCCAGTCTCTACCCATCATCAGGTGCTTCTGCTCTCAGTCTGACACTAGAGGGTGCACTTGTGAAGCAGGTCAAGAGACTCAAGCTCATCGGTCCAAAACCAAAAAGTGACTTGATAAAAAGAACTATTCTATATAGAAATGTCTCTGGTTGTCATTGCTTATTAGCAAGTCAACCATAACATGCAGACATAAAGAATATTTCAATGTTTTCTATATCATTATACTGTATGAATATCAAACATCTTTGTGATTGTGCTGGTAATGTACTTTAAAGCAGAACTAAGAGAACTTAAGCTCTTTTGTGTTATTAAACTAGCCAACTGAATCGAATCTCAACATTATTTATTTATTTTCTCATTTATTTCAAAACTTTAGGATTAAAACAAGGCAACAAAGACACATTTAGACATATTTTACACTGCTAAATAAGACAGTCAACACATGCTTTAAATGGCTCAAAATACCATCGTCAAACAAAGTAAAAATGTTAAACCATGTGCTTTTGGGGGAATCTAATGACACAATAGAGTGTTATACTATATAATAAATGTCTAAACTCTTACCTGGGGGTCTGGGAGCTCTTTGGAGATGGACCAGTCCCCACATGTCCTCTTCCTCCTCAGCCTGCTCTGGACTGACCCATCAGAGGCAGTCTCCACACAGACCTGTGCAGCCTGCCACAGGGAATGAACATGAAGGTTTGAGAAAAACACTTTCTCCATGACTGTTAAAGCCTTCTTCATATCACACTAGTCTTTTACCTTCTCTCCCAGAAGGTCGCCCTGCTGCTGTGGCCTACGAGCCTTAAAGGGACAGGTAGTTTCAGGAGTTTTAGAAATGTCCACATCTATGAGAGAAGACAAGGGCTCAGACTGAGAGCGCCTCCCACAGGACAAGTTCCAGACTGTAGGTCTGGGGATGACAGAGGAGAACCAGGACAGTCAGCATCCACAATCAGACATGTTTGAGGGTAGATTTTAGTTAGAAAAAACAAGTTATAAAAGTAGGCTTAAAGGTCTAAGAAGTGATCAAATAAGGGTTAAGTAAAATACAAATAACTCTGTCATCTACAAGGATAATCTGTCTGTAAAGCAAGAGTCTTTTTTTTGTTTTTGAGTGAGACTTGATCTAATCCAGAGCCGTTTGCCTTGTTCATTATTTATGAACTCTAAAGGCACAAATAAACTAAACGTTAAAGGTGAGGTAGCTGATTTTTACACTGCAAACACAGTTTAGGTATTAAATCTCATAAATCATCTGTGATGTGTAGGTGAAGACAAACGTGAGAACAATATAAGCTCCTCCTCCTCTCCATCTCTCCACTCACAAATGTTTCCTCTGAAAAGAAGAAAAAAGAAAGTTAAAAATGATTCATTTAGGTTCAGGAGCAGGACCACTCTGACCTTCTCTCCAGTACCACACCTTGCTTGTCTCCTTTCAGTTACCAACAAACTTAAAATGTAAAGTCCAAAGTGTTTCCATTAAAACACTAAGGCACAAATGTTGATATTAAATCTCACGACTTCCTCTCATAAATCTTTCGACACATGCTTAATACGTGTATTCATTTTGGTGGCAATTCTGACTTAAAAACACTTTTTACAAACAACAGAGTGAAACTAGGGAGAACCACCCAAGCACAGCCAATCAGAGAGCTGCATTCAGCTCCTTATGAGAACTAAAATGGTTTATTATTCAATTCAATCAGTATTCTGTGCTCTCATTTTTTGCTGCATTTCTCATAGACCAGGACTATTCAGTGTAAGGACGGGGGCCAAATCAGCCCTCCAGAAGTCTGGCCCTCCAGAAGTCTGGTCCTCCAGAAGTCTGGTCCTCCAGAAGTCTGGTCCTCCAGAAGTCTGGTCCTCCAGAAGTCTGGCCCTCCAGAAGTCTGGCCCTCCAGAAGTCTGGCCCTCCAGAAGTCTGGTCCTCCAGAAGTCTGGCCCTCAATTTACTTTTTAAATGTCACAAAAATAATTTTTCTTTTGTTTGTAGATTTCTATCTTTTTCTGGCTTATTAATCTGGAAATAGTGATCAGCCCAAATTGTGTCAGTAATGTGCTTGAACTAGTGATTTTATTATATTTTTAGTCTGAAAATAAGATTTGCTTATGAATCTAGAGTATTTTTCTTGCTTCAATTCCAGTTTCATTTTTGTGATAAATTTTTCTAAATAAACAAAAATATAACTTAAATTAAGCACTTATTAACTGTTTATTTTAAGATGATCACTTTTTACAGTGTATGTTTCAGTCCTGATTTAATTTCACTTTAGAGCTGGTTTAGTCCCGGTTTAAATATAGTTTAATGTGGAGATTCTACCAGTTTAGATTTGGTTATGTGGTTTAAAACTGGTCTGTGGACAGTTTCGATAGATAGATATACTTTATTGATCCCGAGGGAAATTCGGTTTTTCAGCTGCTCATTCACAACAGACACATTCATTGAAACAGACACAAACAATTGCAATAGATAAAACCCCAAAATAAATAAGTAAAAATATAAATAGAATAATTATATCAGTGATTTGTTAGCGACTTCCTATCAATAGCTGATGTTAAGGCTGAGGAGATGGACGGTGCCTCCTGAAGTCCAGGATCATCTCCTTGGTCTTTGAGATGTTCAGCTGCAGATGGTTCAGATGACTCCAAGCGACAAAGTCTCTCACAAGGGCCCTGTATTCTCCCTCGTCTCCCCCTCTAATACACCGACGATGGCTGTGTCGTCTGAGAACTTTTGCACATGACATAATTCACTGTGCCTGAAGTCTGTGCTGTGTATAGAGTGAAGAGCAGTGGTGCGAGAACAGTCCCTTGTGGCGCCCATGTGCTACTGGTCACGACATCAGAGGTGGTAGATCTGAGACGAACAAATTGTGGTCTGTGAGATAATCCGTGATCCAGGACACAAGGGACGCTGGATAGTGTAACTGGAGAAATCTATAAAAGGATCCTCACAGTGCCACTCCCTCTATCAAGGTGCATGATGGACCGATGGAGAAGATAGAGCACAGCGTCCTCCACGTCCACATTCTTCCTGTAGGCAAACTGGAGGGGATCTTGTGCAGACTGCACCTGAGGTAAAAGAATGCCCAAAATAAGACGTTCCAGTACCTTCATTAGGTGAGACCTGACCTGCCATCGGTCGATAGTCACAGGGGTCACCACTTCTTTGGCACTGGTACGATACAGGAGGTCTTCCAAAGAGAGGGCACCTTCCCCAGGTGAAGGCTTTGGTTATAGATGCGCACAACAGGCTCAGCAAGCTCATTAGCACAAGCTTTTAGCAGGTTTGGGCAAAGCCTGTCCGGTCCAGCTGCTTTCCCAGGGCGAAGTCGCCACAGCTCCTGTCTGGCTTGTTCTGTGGTGAAGGTGGTGGAGAAAGAGACAGTGTTAGGCAGCTGGTGTGGGCAGTGCATGGGACCGGAGGGAGCTGATGCCGGAAGTGGAAGGGCAGGAGTAGCAGAGGAGTCGAAACGATTGAAAAAGGTGTTAAATTCATTTGCCCTCTCACTGTTCCCCACAGTTGTAATACCTCCTGCTTTATAGCCTGTTATAGTTCTCATCCCCTTCCACACTTCCCGTATGTTATTGCTCTCAAATTGCCTCTCGATTTTAATCCCATATGCCACCCTTGCCTCATTTAGACAAAACTTCTTTCGGTGCCGTCCTGATCTCTTCTGCATCTTTGCTGTTATAAGCTTTTTTCTTCCTGTTAAGCACTGTCTTTACCTCACTGGTTATCCAAGGTATATTATTGGCATAACATTTGACATTCTTAACAGGAAACACTACATCCAGACAGAAATGAATATAGTCTGTAAGACAGTGGGTGGCACTCTCTATATCCCCATCTGAGTCCAACAGTACGCTCCAGTCTGTAGATTCAAAACAGCCTCTCAGTGTCTCCTCCATTCCAGCGTGCCACTTTCTGATGGGCCGTGTTGTTACAGACTGCTCTTACCCAAAGCTGCGTGAAAGGTGTTCTTGAGTCTGTTTTAATGCTGAATTATAGTTGTGCTGGAGCCTGCATTCAAGATGTGCTGGAGCCAGTTTTGGAGGTGAGCTAAATCTATTCTAGGGCCAGATATGAGCTGCTTCAAAGTTGTTCTGGAACCTGTTTTGGTGCCAAATTATAGTTGTGCTGGAGCCTGTGTGCAAGATGTGCTGGAACCGGTTTTGGAGCTGCTTAAAAGCAGTGCTGAAGTTCTTTTAAAGTTTGTCTGGGACAGTTTTTGCGCTGGTGAAATCTGTGCTGTATCCAGTTTTGGAGTTGTTTTAAAACTGGTCTGTGGCCAGTTTTTAGCTGCTTAAAAGCTGTTTTGGAGCCTGTTTTGGAGCTGCATAAAAGCAGTGTTGAAGCTGTTTTAAAGCTGGTCTGTTGCCAGCTTTGAAGCCGTTTAAAAACTGTTCTGGGGCCTGCGTTTTAACTGGTGAAAACTGTGCTGAACCCAGTTTTGCAACTGCTTAAAAGCAGTGCTGACGTTCTTTTAAAGCTTGTCTATGGCCAGTTTTTGAGCTGGTGATATCTGTGCTTGAGACAGTTTTGGAAGTGTGTTAAAACTGGTCTGTGGCCAGTTTTGAAGCTGCTTGAAAGGTGTTCTGGAGCTCGTTTTGGTGCAGAATTATAGTTGTGCTGGAGCCTGCATTCAAGATGTGCTGAAACCAGTTTTGGAGCTGCTTTAAAACTGTTCTGGGGCCAGCTTTTGAGCTGTTGAAAACTGGTCTGTGGCCAGTTTTGAAGTTCTTTTAAAGCTGGTATGTGGCAAGTTTTTGAGGTGGTGAAAACTGTTCTGGGGCCAGCTTTTGAGCTGCTTAAAAGCTGTTTTGGAGCCTGTTTTGGAGCTGCATAAAAGCAGTGCTGAAGCTGTTTTAAAGTTGGTCTGTGGCAAGTTTTTGAGGTGGTGAAAACTGTGCTGGGTCAACTTTTGTAGCTGCATAAAAGCAGTGTTGAAGCTGTTTTAAAGCTGGTCTGTTGCCAGCTTTGAAGCTCTTTAAAAACTGTTCTGGGGCCTGCGTTTTAACTGGTGAAAACTGTGCTGGAGACAGTTTTGAAAGTGTATCAAAACTGGTCTGTGGACAGTTTGGGAGCTGCTTGAAAGCTGTTCTGTAACCTATTTTAGTGCTGAAATGAAGTTGTGCTGGTGGTGTGTTAAAGATGTGCTGGGGCCAGTTTTGGAAGTGAGCTAAAAGCTTTTCTTGGGCCATCTTTGACCTGCTTGAAAGTTGTGCTGGTCGTATGTTAAAGCTGGTCGGGGGCCTGTTTTGGAGCTGCCTTAAAGTTCTGATGAAGCCAGTTTTAAAGAAGGGCCGATGCCAGTTTAGAAGCTGCAATCAGCTTGTGCTTCAATCAGTTTTGGAACTGGTGAAATCTGTGCTGGTGACAGTTTTTGAGGTGCGTTAAAACTGGTCTGTGGCCAGTTTTGAAGATGCTTGAAAGCTGTTCTGGAGCTCGTTTTGGTGCAGAATTATAGTTGTGCTGGAGCCTGCGTTCAAGATGTGATAAAACCAGTTTTGGAGCTGCTTTACAACTGTTCTGGGGCCAGCTTTTGAGCTGTTGAAATCTGTGCTGTATCCAGTTTTGAAGTGGTTTTAAAGCTGGAATGTGGTAAGCTTTTTGAGCTGGTGAAAAGTGTGCTTGAGACAGTTTTGGAAGTGTATTAAAACTGATCTGTGGCCAGTTTTGAAGCTGCTTGTAAGCTGTTCTGGAGCCTGTTTTGTTGCTGATCTATAGTTGTGCTGGAGCCTGCGTTCAAGATGTGCTGAACCCAGTTTTGCAACTGCTTAAAAGCAGTGCTGACGTTCTTTTAAAGCTTGTCTGTGGCAAGTTTTTTGAGCTGGTGAAAACTGGTCTGTGGCCAGTTTTTAGCTGCTTAAAAGCTGTTTTGGAACCGGTTTTGGAGCTGCATGAAAGCAGTGCTGAAGCTGTTTTAAAGCTGGTCTGTTGCCAGCTTTGAAGCACTTTAAAAACTGTTCTGGGGCCGGCGTTTAACTGGTGAAAACTGTGCTGGAGCCAGTTTTGAAAGTGTATCAAAACTGGTCTGTGGACACTTTGGGAGCTGCTTGAAAGCTGTTCTGGAGCTCGTTTTGGTGCTGAATTTTAGTTGTTCTGGTGGTGTGTTAAAGCTGGTCTGGGGCCTGTTTTGGAGCTGTTTTAAAGCTGGTCTGTGGCAAGTTTTTTGAGCTGGTGAAAACTGTGCTTGAGACAGTTTTGGAAGTGTATTAAAACTGGTCTGTGGCCTGTTTTGAAGCTGCATTAAAGTTCTGCTGGAGCCAGTTTTGGAGCTGCATAAAAGCAGTGCTGAAGCTGTTTTAAAGCTGGTCTGATGCCAGCTTTGAAGCCGTTTTAAAGCTGGTCTGTTGCCAGCTTTGAAGCTGTTTAAAAACTGTTCTGGGGCCTGCGTTTTAACTGGTGAAAACTGTGCTGGAGACAGTTTTGCAAGTGTATCAAAACTGGTCTGTGGACAGTTTGGGAGCTGCTTGAAAGCTGTTCTGTAACCTATTTTGGTGCTGAAATGAAGTTGTGCTGGTGGTGTGTTAAAGATGTGCTGGGGCCAGTTTGGAAGTGAGCTAAATGCTATTCGTGGGCCATCTTTGACCTGTTTGAAAGTTGTGCTGGTCGTATGTTAAAGCTGGTCTGAAGCCTGTTTTGGAGCTGCCTTAAAGTTCTGATGAAGCCAGTTTTAAAGAAGGGCCGATGCCAGTTTAGAAGCTGCAATCAGCTTGTGCTTCAATCAGTTTTGGAACTGGTGAAATCTGTGCTGGTGACAGTTTTTGAGGTGCGTTAAAACTGGTCTGTGGCCAGTTTTGAAGCTGCTTGAAAGCTGTTCTGGAGCTTGTTTTGGTGCTGAATTATAGTTGTGCTGGAGCCTGCGTTCAAGATGTGCTGAAACCAGTTTTGGAGCTGCTTTACAATTGTTCTGGGGCCAGCTTTTGAGCTGGTGAAAACTGGTCTGTGGCCAGTTTTAGCTGCTTAAAAGCTGTTTTGGAGGCTGTTTTGGAGCTGTATGAAAGCAGTGCTGAAGTTGTTTTAAAGCTGTTCTGTTGCCAGCTTTGAAGCCGTTTAAAACCTGTTCTGGGGCCTGCGTTTTAACTGGTGAAAACTGTGCTGGAGACAGTTTTGAAAGTGTATTAAAACTGGTCTGTGGACAGTTTAGGAGCTGCTTGAAAGCTGTTCTGTAACCTATTTTGGTGCTGAAATGAAGTTGTGCTGGTGGTGTGTTAAAGATGTGCTGGGGCCAGTTTGGAAGTGAGCTAAATGCTATTCGTGGGCCATCTTTGACCTGTTTGAAAGTTGTGCTGGTCGTATGTTAAAGCTGGTCTGAAGCCTGTTTGGAGCTGCCTTAAAGTTCTGATGAAGCCAGTTTTAAAGAAGGGCCGATGCCAGTTTAGAAGCTGCAATCAGCTTGTGCTTCAATCAGTTTTGGAACTGGTGAAATCTGTGCTGGTGACAGTTTTTGAGGTGCGTTAAAACTGGTCTGTGGCCAGTTTTGAAGCTGCTTGAAAGCTGTTCTGGAGCTTGTTTTGGTGCTGAATTATAGTTGTGCTGGAGCCTGCGTTCAAGATGTGCTGAAACCAGTTTTGGAGCTGCTTTACAATTGTTCTGGGGCCAGCTTTTGAGCTGGTGAAAACTGGTCTGTGGCCAGTTTTTTAGCTGCTTAAAAGCTGTTTTGGAGGCTGTTTTGGAGCTGTATGAAAGCAGTGCTGAAGTTGTTTTAAAGCTGTTCTGTTGCCAGCTTTGAAGCCGTTTAAACCTGTTCTGGGGCCTGCGTTTTAACTGGTGAAAACTGTGCTGGAGACAGTTTTTGAAAGTGTAT
>JBBPFD010000538.1:0-14150 GCA_038363315.1 Mugilogobius chulae
CTGTGCTCTTTCTTTTCTCTTTACCTCTTTCTCTCTTTCCCACCTCTTTCTCTCATCTTCTCTCTTCTCTTCCTCTCCTCTTCTTTTTCTTTCTCTCTTCTCTTCCTCTTTCTCTCTTCTCTCTTTTTTGTGTCTCTTCCCTCTCTCTCTCTCTTTCTCTCCTTCTCTCTATCCCTCTTTCTCTCTCTCTCTGACTCACATTGTCATGTTCCATCAAAACAAAGATTTAAGTTCATTTAACTCATTGTCCTCGTGATATTTTACAGTGCAAGTCATATTTTTCTTTATAAAACGTGTTAATAAAATAATAAAACACAGATAAAGTGATAAAGTTACAATGAAGAAACATAAAACCTGTCACAAAAGTCTTCAAACTCAAACTAAACTGAATCTTTAAACCAAACTTCCCTTTATCTTTCACTGTGACGCAGAAGGTGCAGCCTGTCAGCGTTAGCTTTAGCGTTAGCCCTGATGTGACGAGGTCAGAGGGTCACCGCACACGCTCAGTACGACACAGGCAGATAGAGCTAACTGTGTGCTCAGAGTAATTAGCTTCAGCAGATTAAACACGCCACAAATTAACTTCAGGACAAACACCAGCCACAGGAAGTCAGAATAATGGAGGAGAAAACAGGTATTATAATGTTTTAGTGAAAAGAAGGTGAGGAGATACAAATACTGTTCAAATCTGATTTTAGATATTGCTTTCATTTCTATGATGGATGTAAAAATTTGTATAAAAAAAATCCAGGGGGGATCGTCATTTAGGCGAAAGGTCTGATGCACCCACCAACGAAAAGGGGAAAACGAAGTGTTTAGTTAAAGTTCATCAAAACTGATTGAAACCCTGATTAACATACCACATCCTTGTCCAATCAGAAGAGCTTATTTTCGGTGCCGTACTTAGTCCCGCCTCTTTTGGTTCAAACTCAGGCCCTTAAATCTCACTCACCGCTTCCATTGAATCTAATGTAAGAGTGTTTTTTTCTCTGTAGTGCAAACTGAAGGGACCTGAGGGAGCTTGTGCCACAGTGGCAGAGTGGTTAACGTTCCCGGCCTCCCAGCAAGAAGGTTGTGGGTTTGACTCCCGCTCAGCCCGAGTCTTTCTGTGTGGAGTTTACGTGTTTCTCATCGTGTCTGGGGTTTGTCCACCAGGCATGTTAGGAAACGCTTGTTGGTGGTCGGAGGTTGAGACGTCAGGTGTTTAGGTGAATCGCTTCTGCTGAGGGAGGGTCACTATCATCTGTAATCCAGGCTCACACTGCATCCAGTCTAACTTGGTGCAGCCCCTGGAGCCTTTACTTAACTTGAAGTGACTCACACGGCTACAGTCCAGACCGGTGTCCCCGGTACGGCCAAACCGGCGCTCCCAAAACAGGAAACCAAGGGCCTGTACTACGAACGTCGCTGAGTTTATCCTGGATAAAGTTTCTCTTTCCGGGTTGACAAACCCAGATATGAGTCTCTCGATAAACTGTCCTACGAAACGAGTTCACAACTGGATTGTTAACCTGGTTTTTCTCATGACGCCGTCTCAGAAGCAGGGGCGAGTCACAGAGCAGAGGCGGGAGTTAACACAAACTGAGCAATCAGAACAAACGAGCTGCGGACTTCAAACGTGAGGAAACGTCAATCATGAAGCGAATATACGAGTGTTAAAATCTAAGTGAAGGAAACCGTGCAGCAGCTCAAGTGAAGTCTGAGCTTAATCGACCATCACAGACCACAGAAGTTACACTACACAGTCTTCATCCTCTTGATAAAGTGTTCCCTGGCATGGGATACACAAACAGACTAAAGCACAAATAAGAGATTACAGACCAGATAATAGATCGACCTTAGTCTGAATGAACTGTGTCTTTAGACAATGTCTTTGCTAGTCACAGTGATGCGTAAAGATCCACAGCCAAATGTGCACAAACTGCAGTCAATCATTATTTCTGACAATGAAAGTGTTTATTAATCATCACAGATTAAACAGATTCTTAGTCAGTCAGTTTCATATAAGATCTCATGGCCCTGTCCACAAGAAAAAAATGACCATGTTTGGGGCCTTTTCCTGCTGATCTCAGTCTGACAGCCCTGCATATAAAAGACACATAAAGGACTAGAACCTGCTCACATCATCAAAACAGACAAACTAACAAAGAAAATGTTTCCTCCTTAAACCCTGCATCATGGTCTGCCCCGGGACAGACGAGCTGAGCTGTGGCTGCCTCCGTTAAACCCACAGGATCATGTTTCCTCCTGCGTCTGACTGAAAACCTAAACCCTGCTCCTGGTCTGCCCCGGGACAGAGACGAGCCCGAGCCTGTGTGGCTGCCTCCCGTTTAAGACCCGACCAGTACCAGGATCATGTTTCCTCCTGCAGACGCTCTGATCCAGACATCATTATTCCTCTCTCTCTCTTCTCCTCCGACAAAAATCAATGTTCCTTTGTTCTGCCGGGATCATTAACAATCATCTCAAACGTCTGCTGCTGTCAGTCCGTCCGCTTCAATCCCATTCCCGCTCAAATTATCCCATCTCCCGACACTTTCCGCCGCGTTTTGCTTCATTTCTGACCTAATTCCTGTTCGTTTTAACCTAATTACGTCGTGTTTTCCGACTCCGCACCTGTCCAAATCACCTTTCCGGACGTGCCTCGCTCCCCTAAAGAGGAAAATCCGTCTCCGCGCGGCTTATTCCGACTTATGCCGTCGTCGCTTTGGTCCGACACAGATGAAGAAAAGAAGCCGCGGATCAAACGGCCATCTTTGATTCTCCGACGTGAACGTGAAAGAGGAAAACTGAATGAAATGTGGGTTTTTTTTTCGTCTTTCCCAGGCGCCGTCTGTGGGAAAAGGATTTGAGAGAGAAAGCCGGAGATGATTGTACTTTTGGAAGTTTTTTTAGTTTTAGATTTAGTTTGGAGGAATGTGGGATTAATAAAGACAAGTGTGCAATGTAAAAAAAACAAGATTAATGACATTAATTAAATGTTTGTGTGGTTTAATGTGACAATGTGAGTGAGATTAACTGAGAGGTTTGAGTTATGAGAGAGAGAGAGAAGAGAGGAAGAGAGGAGAGAGAGAGAGAAGAGAGGAGGGAGAGAAGGGAGAAGAAAGAGGGAGAGAGGGGAGAGAGAAGAGAAGAGAGAGAGAAGGGAAAAAAGAGAGAAGAAAGAGAGGGGAGAGAGAGAAAAGGGGAGAAAGAGAGAGAGGAGAGAGAGAAAGATAGAGAGAGAGAAAGAGCGAGACTAGGGAAGAGAGGGAGAGAAGAGAGGGAAAAGAGAGAGAGGAGAAGAGACAAAAGAGAAGAGAGAGAGAGGGAGAGAGAGAGCGAGAAGAGGGGAGAGAGGGAAAAGAGAGAGAAAGAAGAAAGAGAAAGGAGAGAGAGAGAGAATAGAAAAGAAAGAGGGAGAGAGAGGGGAGAGAGAGAGCGAAAAGAGAGAGAGGGACAGACAGAAGAGAGGGAAAAGAGAGAGAGAAGAGAGAGAAAAGAGAGGGAGAGGAGAGAGAGAGGGAGAGGGAAAAAGAAAGGGAGAGAGGGAGAAAAGAGAAAGAGAGAAGAAAAGAGAGAGGGAGCAAAAGAAGAAAGAATGAGAAAGATAGAGAGGGAGAGAGAGAGAGGGAGGAAAGAGGGAGAGGGAGGGTGGAAAAAAGAGAGAGTGGTGGGCGGGCGAGAATAAGAATAAGGAAGTTGAGAGAGAAAAAAGACGCGGCAGAGAGAGCAGAGAGAGAAAAAGAAAAGGGTGGAGGATGAAGAGAGAGAGGAGAGAAAGAGGAAGGAAAGATAGAGAGATGAAAGAAGACAAGGGGAGAGAGAGAGAGACAAAGAGAGAGGCAGGGAGTGAGAAAAGAGAGAGGAGAGAGGGAAAAAGAAAAGGAGAGAAAGAGAGAGAAAAGAGAAAGCGAGTGAGAGAGAAAGAGAAAAAGGGTGGGGATAAAGAGAGATGAGAGACAGAGAGAAGAAGAAAGAGAGGGAGAGAGAGCCTTTTCTCCTCTTTCCTCGTCTCTTCTCCCCTCTCCTCATTTTTCTTTGCCTACATCTCTCCCTTCTTCTCCTCTTTTCCTATTCCTTCTTCTCCTCTTTCTCTCTTTTCCTTTGACCCTTCCTCTCTTCTCTATTGCATCTGCACTCCCTTCTTCACCTCTTTTTCTCCTTCTAGTCTTTT
Source organism: Mugilogobius chulae (assembly GCA_038363315.1). NCBI lineage: Eukaryota > Metazoa > Chordata > Actinopteri > Gobiiformes > Gobiidae > Mugilogobius > Mugilogobius chulae. The sequence goes on from JBBPFD010000538.1 coordinate 4,157, forward strand.
CCTTCTTCTCTTCTCCTCTCATTCTCTCTTCCTTTTGTCTCCCTCTCCTTCTCTCCATCTTCTTTTCTCCTCTCCTTCTTTCCTCCTTCTCTTCTCCTCTTTTTCTCTCCCCTCTTTCTTCTCCTATTACGTCCTTCTTCTTTTTCTCCTTTTTTCTCTTTCCTTCCTCTCCTCCATATCTTCCATCTTTTCTCTCTTTTTTCTCCCTCTCCTTACCTACCTTCTTTTTTCCTCCTTTTAGTTTTCCTCCACTCCTCATTCTCTCTCCTCCCTTTCATTCTTCTCTTCTACACTCTTCCTTCTCTCTTTTTCTTTTATTTCTCTTTTCTCTCACTCTTTTGCACTTTACTTCTCTCTTCCCCTCTCTCTCTTCTCTCTCTCTCTCTCTCTCTCTTTTACGCTCTCTCTGTTCGTCGTTTGGTCGTTTAGTGGAAACTGGAGATTTAGTTTTGTTTCTGCAGTATCACGTGTCTCTCATTATCTTCTCTGCTCTCTTCTTCTCTTCTCTCTCTCCCTTCCTCTTCTCTCTCTCTCCCTTCTCTTCTCTCTCCCTCTCTCTCTCCCTCTCTTCTCCTCTCTCTCTCTCTCTCTCTCTTCTCTCTCTCTCCCTCCTTCTCTCTCTCTCTCTCTCCTCTCTCTCTCTCTCTCTCTTTTCTTGTCCTGTGTTCTCTGAGGTTTTACTGTTTGACAATTGAAGGCACAACGTCGTGGATTAAACTGGTGCATGTTTCAGACGAGGACGAAAGAGTCTCCAAGGCACGAGAAAGAAAACTTTTATAAACCAGGTCTAAACCAGGTCTAAACCAGGACTGAACCAGGACTAAACCAGTCTAACCAGGTCTAAACCAGGTCTAAACCAGTTTAACACCAGCTGACCAAGGTGAACCAGGTCTGACCAGGTCTAAAAGGTCTGAACCAGGTCTAAAGACCACCAGATGAACAGGTCTAAACAGATAAAGGACAGGTCTAAACAGGACTAAACCAGGACTAAAACCAGGACTAAAACAGGACTACAAACAGGGCTAAAACAGGACTAAAAACAGGGCTAAAAACCGGACTAAAACAGGACCAATTAAATCACAACTAAAAAAAACTAAAATCCAGTCTAAACCCCAATCTTAATCAGTCTAAATTTATTCTAAACCAGGATTTAACCTTGTCTACAGATGGTCTATAAACCGGTCTAAACAAGTCAAAAACCAAGTCTAAAAAAGCAGGTCTAAGGCCAGGTCTAAGCCAAAACCACGGTCTAAACCAGGTCTAAACACAGGTCTAAACCAGGTCCAGGTCTAAACCAGTCTAAACCAGGTCAAAACAGGATAAACCAGGTCTAACCAGCTCTAAACCCAGGTCTAAACCCAGGACTGGTCTAACCCTAAACCAGGTCTAAACCAGGTCTAAACCCGGTCTAAACCAGGTCTAAACCAGGTCTAAACCAGGTCTAAACCAGGTCTAAACCAGGTCTAACCAGGCCTAAACCAGGCCTAAACAGGTCTAAACCAGGTAAACCAGGTCTAAACCAGGTCTAAACCAGGGTCTAAACCAGGTCTAAACCAGGTCTAAACCAGGTCTAAACCAGGTCTAAACCAGGTCCTAAACCAGGCTAAACTTAAACCAGCCTAAACAGGTCTAGAACCAGGTCTACAGGTCTAACCAGGTAAACCAGGTCTAAAAACCAAAACCAGTCTAAACCAGGTCTAAACCAGGTCTAGAACCAGGTCTAAACCAGGTCTACAACCAGGTCTAAACTAAACCAGTCTAAACCAGGTCTAAACCCCGGTCTAAACCAGGTCTAAACCAGGTAAACCAGGTCTAAACCCGGTCTAAACCAGTCTAACACAACCCGTCTAAACCAGGTCTAAACAGGTCCAGTCTAAAACCAGGTCTAAACCAGGTCGTCTAAAACCACTAAACCAGTCTAACCAGGTCTAACAGGCTAACCAGACTAAACCAGTCTAAACCAGGTCTAAACCAGGTCTAAACCAAAGGTCTAAACCAGGCCTAACACCAGGACTAACTAAAGCAGGTCAAACCAGGTCTAAACCAGTCTAAACCAGTCTAAAACCAGGTCTAAACCAGGTCTAAACCAGGTCTAAACCAGTTCTAAACACCAGGTCTAAACCAGGTCTAAACCCGGTCTAAACCAGGTCTAAACCAGGACTAAACCAGTCCTAAACCAGGTCTAAACCAGGTCTAAACCCAGGTCTCCAAAACCAGGTCCTAAACCATAGGTCTAAACCCAGGTCTAAACCCAGGTCTAAACCCAGCGTCTAAACCAGGGTCTAAACCAGCTGGTCTAAAAACCAGTCTAAACCAGGTCGTAAACCAAGGTCTAAACCAGGTCCTAAACCAGGACTAAACCAGGTCTAAACCAGGTCTAAACCAGGTTCTAAACCAGGTCTAAACCAGTCTAAACCAGGTCTAACCACGCTCTAAACCAGCTCTAAACCAGGTCTAAACCACCAGAAAACCAGGACTAACCAGGTCTAAACCAGGTCAAACCCAGGTCTTAAACCAGGTACTCTAAACCAGTCAACCACCACGGTCCTAAAGGTCTAAACCTAAACCGGTCTAAACCAGGCTCTAAACCAGGTCTAAACCGGTCTAACCAGTCTAAACCAGGGTCTAAACCAGGTCTAAACCAGGGTCAAAACCAGGTCTAAACCAGGTCTAAACCAGGTCTAAACCAGCTAAACCAGGTCTTAAAGCTAAACCAGGTCTAAACCCAGTCTAAAAAACCAGGGTCTAAACCAGGCCCCCGGTGGTCTAAAACCAGTGGTCTAAACCAGGTCTTAAACCAGTCCGTCTAAACCAGAAACCAGGGATAACCAGGTCTAAACCTCTGATAACCGGTCGGTCTAAACCAGGTCTAATTCTAATGGTCTAAATCTGCGAAACCAGAACAACGTGGTCTAAACCAGGTCTAATTGGCGAAACCAGGTCCAAACGGTGGGTGCTTCTGCGGTAGATCAGACTGATTCGTGTTGACAAGAATCTGAAAAAGCCAAAGAAGGGTGAGAACAGAAGTGAGAGAAAAGAACGAGGAGAGAGAGAAAGGGGGGGTGAGGGAGAGAAAAGGAACGGGGAGGGGAGGAAGAGAAGAGAAGGGAGAGAAAAGACAGAGAGAGACAGCAGAGAGGGGTAAGGAGGGGGAATAAGAGAGAGAGAGGAGGAGAGGTGAGAGAAAAGAACGAGAGAGAGAGAGATGGAGACGGAGAGAGGAGAGGAGAGGGAGGAAGAAAAGGAGAGAAAAGAACAAGGAGAGAGAGAAAGACAGACAGGGGGAGAGGGGCAAGGAGGGAGGGAGAGAAGAAGAAAGGAGGAAGGAGAAGAGAAGACAGATGAAAGAGGGAGGGCAAGAGGAGGAGAGAGAGAGAGAGAAGAGAGAGGGGAGGAAGAAAAGACAAGAGAGAGAGAAAAGAGAGAGAGAAGAGAGAAGACGGGGCAAGAGACAGAGAGAGTGATGGAAGGAGAGAGATGAGAATGGAAGAGAAAAGAGTGAGAGAGACAGATGGAGGGAGGGAAGAGCAAGAGACACAGAGAGAGAGAGAGGAGGAGAAAGAGCAAGAGAGACAGACTGGAGGAGAAGAGATGGAAGGAAAGACAGGAGGAGAACAGAACGGAGGAGAGAGATGGGGGAGAGGAGAGAACAAAAGAGAACAAAAGAGACAAAGGAGAGGAAAGGAAAGAGCAAGAAAAGAGAAAGGACTGACTAAGGGGAGAGGGAGAGAAAAAAGCAAAAAAGAGACAGATGAAAAGAGGGAGGAGGGGAGGAAGAGAGGAGGGAGGAGGGAAAAGAAAAAGAGACAGAGGAAAAGAGATCAACAAGAGAGAGAGAGGAAAGGGTAGAGAAAAGAACAAGAGAGAGACAGACGGAAAGAGGAGTGAGATGGAGAGAGGGGGAAGAAGGAAGGAGAAGAGAAAAGAGCAAAGGAAACAGGCCGAGGGGAGAGAAGAGAGAAAGGAGAGAGAAAGGAAAAGAGAAGGGAGAAAAGAAAAGAGCAAGAGAGAGACAGACGGAGAGAGGGGAAGAAGGAAGGGAAGGTAAAGAGGAAGGAGGAGAGAAAAGAGCAAAGGAAACAGACCGAGGGGGGAAAACAGAGAGAGGAAGGAGAGGAGAAAAAGAAAAGAGCAAGAGAGAGACAGATGGAGAGGGGAAGAGATAAAAGAGGAGAGAGAGAGAAGAGAAAGAGAGAGAGATACAGATGAAGGTTTCAAGACGGGACGAGACCTGAAGATATGAACACGAGTTTATTGATTAAGACATTTAGTTCGTATTATCATTAAACTATCATGACTGACAAAATCTGAGTGTGTAGCCCCACCTGATGACATCATCAGGTGCAGCCGGGCGAACACCAGAGGCGTAGCTGCTGCTGTCGCCGTGGTTACGATGAGCAGATTGTTCCGTGTCTGATAAATGTGGATGTTTTTGAAAAGCCGGCGTTTTCCTCTTTTGACAAATGGACTTCCTCACCTTCAGAACGCTCCGGCCTGATTGGTCCCGCCTCCTCCGGCCGCCGCGCTCTGATTGGTCCACGCCCTCTGCGTTACCGCGGCGACAGTGACAGATGCGCTTCCTGTTTGTGTCCGAGTGAAGGACGACGAGACGGAAAGAGACGAGACATCCAGAGGAATAAATCACACATCACTGGAAAGAACTGTATCAGACTGGTCCTGGTTTAGTCCTGGTTTAGACCTGGTTTAGTCCTGGTTTAGACCTGGTTTAGACCTGGTTTAGACCTGGTTTAGACCTGCTTTAGTCCTGGTTTAGTCCTGGTTTAGACCTGGTTTAGTCCTGGTTTAGACCTGGTTTAGTCCTGGTTTTAGACCTGGTTTAGTCCTGGTTTAGTCCTGGTTTAGACCTGGTTTAGTCCTGGTTTAGTCCTGGTTTAGACCCGGTTTAGACCTGGTTTAGTCAGAGCCGGATCTAACCTTTTGGGGGCTTCGGGGCCCTTTAGTCTTTTCTACAAACCTTATTCAGTCAAGCCAAAGCAGCGTTTAAATGTACTTTTTGATTATAATGTATACTATGTATACTATACACAAAGTAACAGACAAAAATAAGTATAGGCTAAATAATATTTCTCACAATAAAGAGATTCTGCCTCAGAAACTTTTGAATAAAACAGATGCATTTTCCCTAAATTTGGAGTGAGCTATTTTAGACCAACAAATCTTTAATTTTATGCATAATTTTATCATTAATTTCATTGCACCTCACTTTTTTTTCACTTTCACTTGGAGTCAGTGTTTCCAAGTGGGGCCCCAGCCCTGTCCTTCTCCCTGTGAGCTCCGCCTCTGTTCACTCTTCACACTGACGCTGAAACAGCTGATGAGCTGCATCACTGTGCTGGACGTTTTGGACAGAAATACTGAAATCTGAAACTTCATGTTCTAAGTGGCTTTGAAAAATTCAACATAAATGTGCAGAAACTCACAGTTTTTCGCTGCGGTCATTTTCGCGATCTGCAGACGTTTAAGTTCATCAGCTGTTTGTGTTCGTAGCTCAGCCAATACTCGTCTTATTGATTATGAGATACAGAACATGTATTTGATCTCCAAACTGTTCCCAAAGTCTTTGATTTTGCGTTCTGTGCTAAGAATGATCAGACACCTGTTTCTGCCGGTCAGGGGAAGCGGCTGTGTCTCTGCCGTGTCTCAAGAACAGAAGAGGGGAGGGTCGTAGGATTGGTCAAACAGGGTTTATGTACAACGCAAACCTGAGGATGAAGGCAACAGGCACGAGGACTGACATGAACTCAAAAACTATCAGTGCTCAGAAGGAGGCCAACTTGCGTAGTCTGCGTATAGGAAGGTCGGCCCTTACTTTAGTCCTGGTTTGATCCTGGTTTAGACCTGCATGAGTTTGTGCTTCTTTAGCCCGTTTTCATATTTTGATTCTTTGTCAATTTTTAAAGGTTTTGTCTCTGTTTCTGTTTAATATTCTGATTATTTTTCGAGCCGATGAAGGTTTTGTCTCTGTTTCTGTTTAATATTCTGATTATTTTCGAGCTGATGGAGGTTTTGTCTCTGTTTCTGTTTAATATTTTGATTATCTGACGAGCTGATGAAGGTTTTGTCTCTGTTTCTGGTTAATATTCTGATTATTTTTCGAGCTGATGAAGGTTTTGTCTCTGTTTCTGGTTAATTACGGCCTCTTTCTTTTCCTCTGACGAGCTTGGACGTGTTTGGACGTATTTGGACAGGTTTGATTGACACTTGGACAAAAGCAGACGCACACAGACTGACGACTTTATTATAGTTTGAATCACTTTGTCCAGATTTACTCCGGCTCAGCGTGTTCTTAATATTCGTCCTGTTACAGTGGTTTTCCGTTGAAGCGTTTTGTAGACACACATTTATATTTGTTTGTTTGTTTGTTTCAGTGGAGTCGACCAGCCCCAGCCTTCTGCCTCCAGACAACACTTTAGAGAAATCCTTCTTCGTCCGAATGAAATCGACTCTGACCAAGAGAGGCGTCCACATCAAGAGCTCGGATACAAGGTACCAGGGTCATCTCTTCTTCTCTATCTGAGGTTGGAAGAGAGAAAGAGAAGAGAGGGCGGGAGATAGAGAGAGGGAGAGCGGGAGGCAAAGAGAGAGGGAAGGGGTATGAGAGGGAGAAGAGGGAGAGGAGAGAGAGGAAAAAGAGATGGAGGTAAAAGAAAGAGATGGTAGTAGAGAGGGAGAGAAAGAGGTTAGACAGGGAGAGAGAGAGAGAGAAGGAGAGAGATGAGAGAGAAAGAGAGGAAAAGGGAGTAGGAGGAGACAGGGAGAGAAAGAAGGGGGTGAGAGAGGGAAGAGAAGGAAAGAGAGAGACAGAGAGGTAGAAGACAGTGAGAGAGGGGGGGGGTGAGGGAGAGGGAGAGATAGAGAAGTAAAAAAGAAAGAGTAATTTGACTAGTTAGGAATTGCACTTTGAAATATTGCTTTTTCATGCCCCTCATTACCTCTGTCTTGTTTTTGCTTTATCTCTTTTAACCCTGTTCCTTGATTCTCCTCATTCCCTTCTCCAATTGTACTAAGTTTCATTCACAACATGGTTCACATGTACTAAGTTTCATTCACAACATGGTTCACATGTACTAAGTTTCATTCACAACATGGTTCACATGTACTAAGTTTCATTCACAACATGGTTCACATGTACTAAGTTTCATTCACAACATGGTTCACATGTACTAAGTTTCATTCACAACATGGTTCACATGTACTAAGTTTCATTCACAACATGGTTCACATGTACTAAGTTTCATTCACAACAACCTCTGCTCCACAACAGTGCGCTCACGCACATGAAGAGCGTTCTGGCTCACGCACAAGAAGCAAGACAGAAAAACTTGCTGCAGTGATTTGTGTATTCAAATTTACAGAAGTGTTTGTTCATCAGACATTTGTTTAAACAACTGATTTACCTGAAACAAAGTTTGTCGGAGAACTTATGGAATGTGGAACATGTTTTTGGCTCCAAAATATTTCAAGTGTCTTTGATTATGCAGCATGTGCTGTGAATCACTTCATAGACTTGAGGCTGAAGTTCAGCAGAAGCTGGCCCCGCCCTCACATCACTGTGCACATTTGCCTGCTGCATGTTGTATGGGCCTTTCTTTCTCTCTCACTTAAAATGGCCCAAAAGTCATGCGGCCCACCAGGAAACGTCCTGACTCTCCCTATTAGCCAGCATGCCATTGGGACACCTGCAGCGTCGACTAGGGCTTGCACGTCGACTAGTCAACTAGAAAGGTCACTCGCGACTACTTTTAGGGACACTCTACTAGTCGAAGAATAATTAGATCAGAGGTTGGCTTAAGAAAAGGCCTTTTAAACTTGTGTCTCTACAACACATAAATGTCAGTAACTTGTCCGATGTTTCCCGGCTCGTTCTACATTTCTCCTCCCGCTGTTCTTCTGCCTCGAGCTGCTTTGTCCTGCACCTCAGCAGCTCACTGTGTCAGTCCAGGAGTGCGCTGTAGGCTTCCCCTGCCTTTTATATGCAAACACGCTGTGCCCCCAGTACAGAGCGTGACCCCGGCTCAGCTACAATAGCGCACAGACTGTCCGTCCCAAAACACTTTGTCTAGCCCGAACCGTTGGCTCTAACATGCTTTGCCCGCTCCAAACGCACATCATCATTTACAGCGCGGTTTGTGGGAGAAGGAGACGAGAGAAAAAGACTGGTCTGACACAGTGAGTGATGTGTGTGGAACCAGGGCCTTCATTGTTTAAAACTCACTGATCAAACGTTCCACAGCTCAGTGTGAGTGTGGACACTTATTTCAGCTGGATTCAGACCACTGTCAGAGCGCAGTGATACGTGACGGGACGCCTCCAGATCCTCACGGCGCTCACTCTTTCTCTCTTTCTCTCGTTCTCCAGGTGATCCATGTGACGGGACGCCTGAGAATCCGCATGGCGCTCACACACTCGCGCGCCGTGCCCAGTCAGGTCATGGGGATGGTGGTCGTCGCTCACGCTCTTCCTCCTCCGACCATCAACGAAGTGAGAATCGACTGTCAGATGTTTGTGACCCGAGTCAACATGGACCTGAAGATCGTCTACTGCGAAAACAGGTAAACACACCTGGTTTAGACCTGGTTTAGACCTGGTTTAGACCGGGTTTAGACCTGGTTTAGTCCTGGTTTAGTCCTGCTTTAGTCCTGATTTAGTCTGGGTTTAGACCTGCTGGTTCGAGTCCTGGATGGCTCAGAGCTTTTCCATGTGGAGTTTGCATGTTCTCCTCGTGTCTAGTTAAGTTTCCTCCAGGTGCTACGATTCTTTCTACACTGTCCAAAAGAAATACAGCAAGTTTTATATTAAAACTCATTTATGCGAGTCTCTCTTTATCTCGCTCTTCTTACTCTCTCCTTTCTCTTACTCCTCTCTCTCTCCTTTCTTTTTATCTTCTCTCTCCCCTCTCTTTAATCTCTCACCCTTTCTCTCTCTCCTTCCCTCTCTTTCTTTCTCTCTCTCTTTTCTCTCTCTTCTCTCTCCCCCTTATCCCTCTTTCTCTTTCCTCTCCCTCCCCCTCTCTCTTCTCTCTCTCTCCTTTTTCTTTCACCCCTCCCTCCCTCCCTGTCCTCTCTCTTTTATCTTTCTCCCTCTTTCCTTTCTCTCACCCCCCTCCCTCTCTCTTTCTATTTCTTCTCTCTCTCTCTCCTCTCTCTCTTTCTCGCTCTCTCTCTTTTTCTTTCTTTCTTCTCTCTCTCTCCTCCCCGCCCTCTCCCCCCTCTCTCTCTTTCTCTCTCTGTTCTTCTCTCTCTCTCTTTCTTCTCTCTCTTTCCCCCCTCTCTTTCTCTCTCTCTTTCACTTTATTCTCTCTCTCTCTCTTTCTCCTCACTCTCTTTCTTCTCTCTCCCTCTCTCTCTCTCTTTCTCCCTCCTCTCTTTCTCTCTCTCTCTCTCTCTCTCCTCCCCGCTCTCCCTCTCTCTTCTCTATCTTTTCTCTCTCCCTCCCTCCTTATTCATTTAAACATCTGTTTTTATCAGATTAAACTCATAATTTCCATGATTTTAATCCTAGTTCAGATTGATTCCTGAGTTATATTTCGTTCTCATTCTTTCCTCTGCGTATCTCTCTCTCCCCTCCCTCGTTCTCCTCTTTCCTCGGCGTATTTCTCTCCCTCCTCCCTCGTTCTCTCGTTCGCCCCACAGTTTTACCTCGAACTCTGTGTAAATGTCTCTCTTTTAACGTCTGAAAATGGATGAAAAGCCGTTTCTATTTCCCGTCCCGAGTCGCATTACCGTCAGATTTGAGCTTCCGACACTTCCATTTGAGGAAAATGACTTTGAGACGATCGGAATGGCGTTATTCCTCGATTCCGTGAGGTAAAATGCATGAAGGGCTTTGACCCGACGGAGGGAGAGTCTGAGAATGAGTCTGTGAGGTAAAAATGCATGAGAGGCCTGACCTGATGGAACAGATTTGACTGAGAAAGAGAGAAAATAAGAGACGAGCCGCTTGGAGGTCGAGGCGAGAGAGAAGGAGAGAGAGA
>JBBPFD010000539.1:0-14062 GCA_038363315.1 Mugilogobius chulae
CTCCAGAAGGAGAGAGGAGAGAGAGAGAGACGAGAGGAGAGAGAGGAGAAAGAGGAGAAGGAGGGAAAGGGGTGGAAAGACCCTGAAAGTGTGGAGAGAAGCGACAAATACCCAATCTGTCACCAAAACTAGAGTTAGACTGAACCAGCTTTAGTCCAATCACAAACAGATATATTCTAGTTAAAGCAGAGTACCCGGAGGAAACTCACCCTGACACGGGGAGAAACATGGCAAACACCACACAGAAAGGCCATGTGGGAGTCGAACCTGCACTAACCACTCTGCCACCATCAGATTTATTATAGTGTACAAAGGATTTAAAGTAAAACTATTACTCATTTACTTTACCTTTCTCAATGGCTTTATCTTCTCTCTCCTTTATTTTGCTTCACTTTCTCTCTCTCTCTCTCTCTCTCTCTCCTCTCTCTCTCTCCCCCTTTCTCTCTTTTCACTCTCATCTCTCCTTCTCTTTCCTAAGCTCCCTCTTTTTGTTCTCGGGATTTGCGTGCTTTCTTTGTATCTCCCTCTTCTTTCTCTCACCCCTCTCTCTCTTTCAATCTCCTCTCTCCCCCTCTCCCGCTCGCTCCCTCTCTCTCTCTCTCTCCCCCCCCCCTCTCTCTGTCTCCTCTCTTCTCATCTCTCTCTCCTCCCTGCTCCTCTCTCTCTTCCCTCTCTCTCTCTCTCTCTCCATCCTCTTCCTCTCCTCACTCCTCTCTCTCTCTCTCTCTCTCTTCTTCTCTCTCTCTCTCTCCTCCTCTCTCTCTCTCTCTCTCTCTCTCTCCTCCTCTCTCCTCTCTCTCTCTCCCATCTCAGTCTCTCTCTCTCAGGTGTTGTCTCTCCTCTCTCTTCCCTCTCTCTCCCTCTCAGGTGTGTGTCTCTCTCTCTCTTTCTCTCTTCCTCTCTCTCCCTCTCAGGTGTGTTTCTCTCTCTCTCTCTTCTCTCTTCTCTTCTCTCTCCTCTCTCACGGTGTTGTCCTTCTCTCTCTCTCTCTCAGGTGTTGTCTCCTCTTCTCTTTCTCTCTCTCTCTCTCTGGTGTGTGCCTCTCCCTCTCTCTCTCTTCCCCCTCTCTCCTCCTCTCTTCTCTCTCTCTCTTTCTCTCTCTCTCTCAGGTGTTCTCTCTCTCTTCTCTCTTCTCTTCCCTCTCTCTCCCTCCCTCTCTTCTCTTCTCTCTCTCAGTGTTGTCTTCAGTGGGACTTAACACTCTCAGGTGTTAAACGCTCCATTTGAAACGACACAGTTCACTTTAGAATCTCGTCACATTATTTTTTCTCGTCACAGACTTATCGTTTCTCAAATCCATGTGGAAGGTAAAACTCTTCAGAACTCTGGGTCCACCACCTGCTTCTATCACCAAAGAACAGATTATCTTTGTCACTAGAAACACTGTAAACTCACTCTCTTCATTCGTTCTCTTCCTCTCTCTCTATTTAGGTTCCTCTCTCCTTTCTCCCTCTTTCTCTCTCTTTCTTCTTCTTTCTTTCCTCTCTCTCCTATTTTCTCTCCCCCCCCCCCTTTCTCTCTCTCTCCTTTTTCTCTTTCTCTCTCCTCTCTCTCTGGTGTGTGTTCTCTCTCCCTCCCTCCCTCCCTCTCCCCCCTGCTCTCTCTCTTTCTTTCTCTCTCTCCTCTCTCTTCACTCCCCCCTCTCTCTCTCTCTCCCTCTCTCTCTTTTCTCTCCCTCCCTCTCTCTCTCTCCCTCCCTCTCTCCCTCCCCTCTCCTCTCTCTCTTCCCTTTCTCCCCTTCTCTCTCTCTCTCCCCTCTCTCCCTCTCCCCCTCCTCTCTCTCTTCTCCCCCCCTCTCTTCTCTCCCCCCCTCTCTCTCCCTCCTCCTCCTCCCCTCTCCTCTCTCTCTTCCCTTTCTCCACCCTCCTCTCTCTCTCTCCCTCCTCTCTCTCTCTTCCCTCTGTCTCTTCTCCTCTCTTTCCCTCCTCCTCTTCTCTTTTTCTCTCTCTCTCCCTCTTTCTCTCTCTCTCCTCCCTCCCCCTTCTCTCTCTCTCCTTACTCTCTCCCCTCCCCCCTCTCTCTTCTCTCCCTCTCCTCTTCTCTCTCTCCCTCTCTCTCTTTTCTCTCTCCCCCCCCCCCCTCTCTCTCTTCCCCCCCCCCTTTCTCTCCTCTCTCTTTTCTCTCTCCCCCTCCCTCTCTCTCCCCCCCTCCCTTCTCTCTCTCTCTGACTCATGAGCTCTCCTTCTTTTTAGACATGTTTCTCTCTCACACTTCCACACATTTTCTTCCCAATGTCTTAGTCTGAACAACATTTATCAATAATAAACTGTGTTCTTTCTCCTGATCAATACTGTTCCAAACCAGACTAAACCAGGACTAAACCAGGTCTAAACCAGACTAAACCTAGACTAAACCTAGACTAAACCAGGTCTAAACCAGACTAAACCTAGACTGAACCAGGACTAAAGCTGACTAAACCTAGACTAAACCGGGACTAAACCCGGACTAAAACGGACTAAAGAAGGACTAAAACAGGACTAAAGCAGGACTAAACAGGACTAAACCAGGACTAAAGCTGGACTAAAGCAGGACTAAAACAGGACTAAACCAGGACTAAAGCAGGACTAAAGCAGGACTAAACAGGACTAAACCAGGACTAAACAGGACTAACCAGGACTAAACCAGGGCAAACCAGGGACTAAACCAGGACTAAAACAGGACTAAACCAGGACTAAACCAGGATTAAAGCTGGACTAAAACAGGACAAACCAGGACTAAAGCTGGACTAAAACCAGGACTAAAGCTGGACTAAAACTGGACTTACAGCAGGACTAAAGCTGGACTAAAGCAGGACTAAACCAGGACTAAAGCTGGACTAAAACAGGACTAAACCTGGACTAAAGCAGGACTAACCAGGACTAAAGCTGGACTAAACCAGGACTAAAACAGGACTAAAGCAGGACTAAACCAGGACTAAACCAGGACTAAAACAGGACTAAAGCTGGACTAAACCAGGACTAAAGCAGGACTACAGCAGGACTAAAACTGGACTAAACCAGGACTAAGCAGGACTAAACCAGGACTAAAGCTGGACTAAAACAGGACTAAACTAGGACTAAGCTGGACTAAAACAGACTAAACCTGGACTAAAGCAGGACTAAACCAGGACTAAAACAGGACTAAAACAGGACTAAAGCAGGAACTAAACCAGGACTAAAACAGGACTAAAGCTGGACTAAACCAGGACTAAAACAGGACTAAGCTGGACTAAACCAGGACTAAAGCAGGACTAAAGCAGGACTAAAGCAGGACTAAAGCAGGACTAAACCAGGACTAAACCAGGACTAAAGCAGGACTAAAGCAGGACTAAAGCGGAACAGTACAGAGAGAGAAAAGGTCAATGAGAGAGCATGTTCTATAGACAGAAACACCTCAGGCAACGACCATATGTAATCAATACTTATCTATTTCAACTTCGAGTCTATAGTACCGTTTCAGACCTGATACAGACCCGATTCCAGTCCTGGTTCAGACCTGGTTCAGACCTGTTTTAGACCAGTCCTAGACCAGTTTTAGTCCTGGTTCAGATCTATATTGTATTTATTCTTAAAGCTGCAGACGTGACGTGATCCTCCTCCTGCTTTAGTCCTGGTTCAGACCTGTTTTAGTCCTGTTTAAGTCCAGTTTCAGACCTGGTTCAGACCCTCTTTTAGACTGGTTTCAGACCTGGTTTAGTCCTGGTTCAGATCTGTATTATATTTATTCATGCAGCTGTCAGACGTGACGTGAGCCTCCTCCTGTTTTAGTCCTGGTTCAGACTTGGTTCAGACCTGGTTCAGTCCTGGTTCAGGCCTGTTTTAGACCGGTTTTAGTCCTGTTTCAGATCTATATTATATTTATTCATGCAGCTGTCAGACGTGACGTGATCCTCCTCCACAAACAGATAAAATATTCTGTGTTTCCTGTGACTCAGATGCCCTCCCTCCCTCTCCGGTCCTGTTATAAAACCACAAACTGAGCTCCTGCAGAGACTTTAAAGAGCTTCAGCAGTGAGTGGCAAAAACACAAGAGAGTGACCGGTGTAAGAGTCAGAACAGCAGCTGCAGTGGGAGAGGAAAAATGAAATGGCAGTCGACTTCTTAAGTACAGTATCCCAAGTATGAGAACGTAGAAAAGGCCCTCGTCTCTGTTAGTGTAGCAGGGGCACATTTCTATTGCCTCTTTTATCCAGCGTTGGTGTATGTTGTCCTCGGTCCCAATGACTCTGGCCCCGTCCCAGTCCAGAACATGCTTTTCTCTTTTGCAGTAGTCAGAAATTAAAGATTTGAGATGCTCTTGTTCAGCTCTCCGTTTTATTGCTCAGATGTGTGTGCCAATTGTTTCTTTCTCACATTCTGTTTTAGGACGAAAGTCGGACCAAACCAGGTCTAAACCAGATCTCGTGGCTCTAAACCAGGTCTCGCGGATCTAAACCAGATCTCGTGGCTCTAAACCAGGTCTCGCGGATCTAAACCAAGACTAAAGCTGGTCTAGACCAGGTCTTGTGGGTCTGAACCAGGTCTAAGCCAGAGGCCTGTACTATATGCTATGAATGCTAACTTTGCTTTGAACGTTTGAAATGCTACAGAACTTTTACTTTTGCTGCAGCAGAAGATTTTCCAGAGAAATATTCTTAGGGCATGGCCTTATCACTGACTGAAACAACTGAAGTGTCATCTGATCCACTTGGACCTGTGTCATGTGTTCAACTGCACCTGCTCCTCCAGCTAAGGCCCTGACCGAGTCAAACCTCCACCTGCTCCTCCAGCTAAGGCCCTGACCGAACCAAACCTTCACTGCTCCTCCAGCTAAGGCCTGACCGAGTCAAACCTCCACCTGCTCCTCCAGCTAAGGCCTGACCGAGTCAAACCTCCACCTGCTCCTCCAGCTAAGGCCTGACTGAACCTCCACCTGCTCCTCCAGCTAAGGCCCTGACCGAGTCAAACCTCCACCTGCTCCTCCAGCTAAGGCCCTGACCGAGTCAACCTCACCTGCTCCTCCAGCTAAGGCCCTGACCGAGTCAAACCTCCACCTGCTCCTCCAGCTAAGCCGCCCCTCCACCGCTCTCCAAAACTCCACCTCTCCTCCAGCTAAGCCCTGACCGAACCTCCACCTGCTCCTCCAGCTAAGGCCCTGACCGAACCTCCACCTGCTCCTCCAGCTAAGACCCTGACCGAGTCAAACCTCCACCTGCTCCTCCAGCTAAGGCCCTGACCGAGTCAAACCTCCACCTGCTCCTCCAGCTAAGGCCCTGACCAAACCTCCACCTGCTCCTCCAGCTAAGGCCCTGACCGAGTCAAACCTCCACCTGCTCCCCCAGCTAAGGCCCTGACCGAACCAAACCACATCATGGAGCTGGTCCCTGAGGCTGTTCCATGGACCAAGCCCCAAACCTGGGGAGACAGAGGCTTCTCCATCACTGCCAGAGCCTCTGGGACAGAGACTGCACCGACCTCACCACTTTTAGGAAAAATGTCAAGACCCATCTGTTTAAATCTGTTTTTAATGATTGATTATTGTTGTAATTACTCACTGTTTTTATGTATTGTACCTTTGTTTAACTGCCTTTGTCTGTAAAGCGTCTTTGAGTTTCTAGAAAAGCGCTATATAAATAAAATGTAATATTATCATTATTACAAACGTCTCTGATCTGATCCTGAATAAGTTCTCTTACCCGGGTCAACAAACCCGAGAGAGATATAAGTCTCTGGATAAACTGTTCTATGAAACGAGTTCACAACTGGATCTGTTAACCCTCAATTTAACCCTCGGAGTCACCGCCAGGGGCGGAGTCACAGAGCAGGGGGCGGGGTTAATGCAAACTGACCAATCAAACAGTCCAGCTGCAGACTTAGAACGTGAGAAAACATCAGCCATGAAGCGAAATATACAGGTATTAAAAACTAAGTGAAGAAAACACGCTGCAACTTACGAGGCCAATCACAGAGACAGAAGTTACACTACACAGTTCATTAAATGTCCTGCATGGATATAACAGACTAAAACACAAATGTACAACATCACAAACATTTAATAGATCGACCTCTGAGTCTGAGCTGCGTCGAGTCAAAGTGATGTAAAGATCCACAGTCAAATGTGGACAAAGTGCATTCAATCATTATTTCTGACAATGAGTTTATATAATCATCACAGATTAAACAGGATTCTTCAGTCTAGTCACTGTTACATAGAAGATCTCATGGCTCCTCTTTATAAATACACTACGTGCATCGAGTTGATATAAAAACTACGCTGTGACTTTGTATTTCCTCATTTCTCCGCTGCTCTCTCTCTCTCGTCTCTGATTGGCCAGTTCCTCGTCTTTTTAACTTATTCAGAACTTATCCTGGTTTGGAGCAGGTTATGAGTTTGTCTCATGTTGCCATAAAGATGTCCCGGCAAGAACTGATCCAGTTTCATAGACCAGACCAGGTTTAACCCAGAACTTACCTCGCTAAACCCCAAATCTAGCTTCGTAGTACATGGCTCTGGTCTCGTGGGTCTAAACCAGGTCTAAACCAGTTAAAGGTCTAAACCAGGTCTAAACCAGGTATAAACCAGGTCTAAACCAGGTCTAAACTAGGTCTAAACCAGGTATAAACCAGGTATAAACCAGGTCTAAACCAGGTCTAAACCAGGTATAAACCAGGTCTAAACCAGGTCTAAACCAGGTATAAACCAGGTCTAAACTAGGTCTAAACCAGGTATAAACCAGGTCTAAACAAGGACTAAACCAGGTCTAAACCAGGTATAAACCAGGTCTAAACCAGGACTAAACCAGGACTAAACCAGGACTAAACCAGGTCTAAACCAGGTCTAAACCAGGTCTAAACCAGGTATAAACCGGGTATAAACCTGGTCTAAACCAGGTCTAAACCAGGTCTAAAGCAGTGGGTCTAAACCAGGTCTAAACCAGGTCTAAACCAGGTCTAAACCAGGTCTAAACCAGGTATAAACCGGGTATAAACCTGGTCTAAACCAGGTCTAAACCAGGTCTAAGGTCTAACCAGGTCTAAAGCAGTGGGTCTAAACCCAGGTCTAAACCAGGACTAAACCAGGTCTAAACCAGGTCTAAACCAGGTCTAAACCAGGACTAAACCAGGTCTAACCAGTCTAAACCAGGTCTAAACCAGGTATAAACCGGGTATAAACCAACCTGGTCTAAACCAGGTCTAAACCAGGACTAAACCAGGTTAAACCAGGGTCTAAACCAGCCAGGTCTAAAGGTCCCAGGTATCTAAACCAGGATAAACCGGGTATAAACCTGGTCTAAACAGGTCTAAACCAGGTCTAAACCAGGACTATACCAGGTCTAAACCAGGTCTAAACCAGTTAAACCAGGTCTAACCAGGTCTAAACCAGGTCTAAACCAGGTCTTAACCGGTCTAAACCAGGTCTAAACCAGGTCTTACCTTCTGGTCGATGATGGAGCAGGCCACCTCTCGGACTTGGCTCAGACTCAGGTCTCCGGAGTCCAGCAGGACCGGTTCTCGGCTCAGTCCGATCTGGATCTGGAAGGAGACCACGCCCCCCGGAGGAGCGGCCCGCCCTCTTCGTCTGTCGCCCCGGGAAACGGCAGCGGGCTGGGCGCTCGGATCAGAGGAGGAGGAGCCGCCATCTTCAACACAAACACAGACACAGAGTTAAAGTCACTCTTCTGAAGGATAAACACAAACACAGACAGAGTTAAAGATGAACTGTGGGACTTTCTCAAACACACACACAGAGTTAAACTTTTCTGAAGGACAAACACAAACACAGAGTTAAAGATGAACTGTGGGACTTTCTCAAACACACACACAGAGTTAAAGATGAACTGTGGACTTTCTCAAACACACACACAGAGTTAAAGATGAACAGTGGGACTTTCTCAAACACACACACAGAGTTAAAGATGAACAGTGGGACTTTCTCAAACACACACACAGAGTTAAAGATGAACAGTGGGACTTTCTCAAACACACACACAGAGTTAAAGATGAACAGTGGGACTTTCTAAAACAGAGGAACTTGAAGACAGACTTAAGGACATTAGACTCGTTCATTAACGTTTTTCTAAAAAGTCTGTGTAACTTCAACATTGAGAAGTTGCTGTGAAAACTCTACATCAGATTCAAGTATTTTTAAAAAGCACAGACCCTTCTTTAACACGTCACTGTTATAAATGTTCAAGTCTCTCATGTTCAAACACTCCCTTAGAGACAGAGTGAGGAGCTCAGTCACACAGGAGGAGCTCGGAGTAGAGCTGCTGCTCCTCCACATCGAGAGGAGACTTGGGCAGTTCTTCTGGACACTAGGCGGTGTATTAGCCTTCTGAAACGATACGTATCCTATACACATTTATCCTGATACAAGTCATGTATCAAGATAAATTAAAAAAAAAAAATTGTAAAATCTGCCAAATAGGTATTTTTAATCATGCAGAAAAAAATACAGTAAAATGATAATTATTTTTCATCCACAATGTAGGAAATGTAGGAGTATCTTATGTATGTTTTTAAGTATAACGATCTATCAGAGTTAAAAGTTTTACTTGGATTATGTTGTAGAACGACAAAATACAGAACAAAATTATTTTCACACTGCTCTTTATGTTAGATCCAAGTGTCTTACTAAGAAGTCATTTTTCAGCTCAATAGATTCAGCCTTAAAGCTGCAGTCCAGGCTCAGAAGTGAGTTTAAGTTTCCCGATACATATCCCTGTATCGATACACGTATGGCCAATGAGTTTGTCACGATATGTCCTGATATCGATTCAATGAGTACAGCTCTTCAGGACAAAGCCTCCCTGAGAAGGATCTGGGCCTGTCCCACTGGGAGGAGACCCAGAGGAAGACCCAGGACACACTGGAGGGACTCTGTCTCTGGACTGGTCTGGGAACACCTCGGGATTCTGCTGGAAGAGCTGGAGAAGTGTGTGTGGACAGGGAAGTCTGGTCCTCCTGCTCAGACTGATGCCTCCACCAGACCCAGACCCGACTCCGGATGAATACACAACGTCTCTAAACTGCACAGACTGGAGCTGCTGAAATGACTTTTAAAACACTTTTTGTTAATAGTGTTATTTTTAAACATGCTTTATGTAGAAATACAATTGTGCATTGGAATATACCAGTAATATTTTTTTAAAACGCTACAATGTCTGTTCTTACGACTGTTAGAATTAGTTTTTTTACAGAAGAACATTTTCATTTAAAGGTTAAAGTTGATTTTCACTGCAAACACGATTCATGTTTTAAATCTGATAATTTCCGCTCATAACCTCAACCATCTCTCAAACATCTTTTTTACAAACAACAAAGTGAAAGCGGAGAGGACCACCCAGGCTCAGCCAATCAGAGCGCAGCGTTCAGCTCCTGATCAGAACTAAGATTCTGTATATTGACAGAGCAATTGTTAAAAGTGTTCACAAAGTGCTGCACTTATCAGAGACGTTCTAGTGCAGGGCTATTCAATTATATTTTACAGCGGGCCAGATTTTCAAAGGACTATGGTCTATGGCCGAACAACTAAACTGGCCCAACTTATGTTTAGTAAATTAAAGTAGTAGTAAGTTTAAATTGCTCTGTCCTGTAACAGGCTTACACAAGCAGAGATACATCAAACTAGAACGTGAGCAAGTCAGAACAACAGATAAAGGACGAGGCTCTAGGTCTACATATTTGCTACTTCAGGGTGAATCACAATTTGGAACAGGACTAGAGCAATGTGTGAACCAGAATGAAACAAAACAAATATCAGTAGCATTTAGCTGATTAAAGGTGCATGGCGTAAGTTGCAAAGGTTTTGAACAAGGGCGCCATCTTTGGCGTTTGTGGCACTGCACCCCCCTACTATCAGCAGCTGAAGACCTATTTTAGGCTTAAAGATTCTTTTGACACATCGTTATTTCTGCTAAATATTTTCTTGGCTAAGAAGACAAAGTTATTTGTATGAAAAGTAGATGCTGACTATTTTATTTGTTCTTTTTGACTGACTAATCAGTTTCTCTCCTCCAAAAGTTACACAAGAAAAGATTATTGAGAGTTGAGGAAAAGCTTTGTTTTAGCGTGAGAGAAAATTGTAAACAAGCTTTTACAGGACTCATTTCTCATAAACTAAATGCTCAATGACAAATTATTACTCTAATAAAACATAAACCTTACGAGACAAACAGCTAAGCGCTAAGCTAAGCTTTGACTAAATGTGCGATGTACTTGGACAGGCCTGAGTGTTTTACCTTCTAATGAAAATAATCACAGATGAACGTCTTATTGATCTCCTGCACAGTTCTTCTTTCTCACAAACATGTCCAAGTGCTACCGGCCCTGCAGTCGGCTCATGCCGGTTGTTTTAATCGGACCTAGGCTAATTTTCTGTGTTGTGGGGGTTCGTAAGCTAGATGGCAGTATTTACCACTGATTATTTATTTAATTTTTTTATTAAACAGTTTACAACATTCGTCTGTTGTATAAAATCGAGAGTGTTGGCGAAACAAATACAATAATGCAATAAACCAGTGAAGGAGGACCAGCGCGGGAAAATGCGACCAGCGCCACTCACTTTTATGAGCCTGTCTGCGCTTATACAGGCAACCTCGGTAAGTTTACAAAACATCATGGTGCATATCCAGACATGTGCCAATGGACGGTAATTTGATATATCGTAATATTGAACATTTTAACTTACGCAGTGCACCTTTAAGTTGATTTAAAAGTACTGCAGGTACTGAATACCAGATCTAACCAAATGTGGTCCGGTCCGTGGCCCACTTTACTATGATGGCCAGTCTTTATTGCTCAGCATTATGTTGCTGTATCCATCACTGTTCACTGTAAATCAGATACGGAGTGTTTCCAGCTTTTTTTCAGTGTGGTCCAGTTCATATATATTGCTTAGTGGGCCGCATTTGGCCCGCAGGCCGCTATTTGAATAGTCCTGTTCTAGAGGACAAAACAAAGTGTAAAAAAGTGAAATACCTCGACTTTAAGAACAAACTTTATCACATTTATAATCATAAACTGTGATAACTGTGAGTTACATCATCATGAAACAGAAGTGTGACTAAAGGAACATCATCTTTCTCTAGAAACAAACAGGAAGCTTCTGCAGGACATTTCACAATCAGTTTGGTGATCTTTACAGACTTTTGATTTTCAATTTAAAATAAGATATTATAAAACAAAACAAAAAAACGGTTTCCTGTTTTACAAGATCAAAATTAAGTCAAAAATCGAGAGATAATCTTAATTTCAGATGAGAATAAAAAAAGAGATTTTGAGTTTTTTGAGCTCCAGGTGACGTGTCTGAGGTTTGGTCTCTCACTTTCCCAGAGAAAGGTTGTGTTTCAGAAAGGACAAGAATAAATCAGCCTCAAGCTCCAGAGAACGTCTGTCTCCTCCGTGTGGGCGGAGCACTGTGACCCGGGCACCTGCAGAGTCTGTCCAACCCTCTGGACGGTTCAGAGAGTTTAACTTTTACTTTTCCTAATTCCTTTATTACTTCTCACTTTTAGGTTCTCCAGTGTTTCCTCTGAGGAGCCTCTTCACCAGGAACTGTGTCTGACTCTGGCTCAGTGGTTAATCCATCACCGTGACGGAAGGTTTTTTTATCTGTAATATTTTGATGACAGATGTTTTTAGTTGTTTTCTGACACAGAGACTGCAGTAGGCACACGAGCCATAAGATGCAGTACAAAAGTGACTGAACTCTGCATAAATAGTTTCCTAATATAACTTTAGTGCATCTGCAAAAATCATTGTGTTAAATCCACTGTGTTTAGACCAAACTCTACGTGTTATTTCCATTTTTTCTGCATAAAAGTCAGTCCTTCATTTCTTTGGGAAAGTTTCTCTGATGCAGATCTGACAATCACAAAACATAAACTGCAGGAGCGACATTTTACTGAGTTTATGAATCTGAATAAACATCAGTGTTTATCTGTCGAGTGATCCTGGTCAAAGGAACAAGTGCGTCCAGTTATTATTATTTTTTTTTTCGTATGAAGCCTCATCCTCCTCACTCTCTGTAAACTGTGGTCTTCTTTTTAAAGATTTCTAAACTTCGTATCGGCTCCAGCGGCGGCAGCAGCTCACAGACGTCAGGGCCCAGACACACAGCAAGCGACAAAAATGAGGTGCGTGAACAAGCGAAACTACAGCCGTGCGTCCAGGCGTGAGTGGCCACATCGCCAGATGCAGCAGAATACGTGTGCGTGCCCCGTGCGCGCCTGTGGTGCAACATCGTGAGCCTCTCACCCTGTGTTTGTCTCTGGGAAAGCTGTTCAAGTTTGTCTGTCTGTGTTTCTGCTCTTGTATCAGGTCTATAGTGAAATAATCACATGAATAGGCTTCTATTTCCCCTCTGGACAGACTGATCACGGCAAACGCCAGGTTTCAATAGTAAATATGAAACTCAAGCAGGCAGTTCAATTGAAGCAGGGCTCCGTCACACAGTCCAGGCCTGTCCCAGGTCTGTCCCAGGTCTGTCCCAGGTCTGTCCCAGTCTGTCCCAGGTCTGTCTCAGGTCTGTCCCAGGTCTGTCTCAGATCTGTCCCAGGTCTGTCTCAGGTCTGTCCCAGGTCTGTCTCAGATCTGTCCCAGGTCTGTCTCAGGTCTGTCCAGGTCTGTCCCAGGTGTGTCCCAGGTCTGTCCCAGGACGTGTGGAGCTGATGGCAAGTGCAGAAGCCTGATTTCTCTGTATTCTCTGTATTCTACGCTTCTACGCAGCTTCGCCAGCGTCAAGCGAAAAAAAAAGTTGGATTCTTTCGCTCCCGATTCTCGCGCCCAACGCTCGCCCGACGTCACGCTCGCTACGCGCGTCAAGCGCCGGGTGTGTGGCCGGTCTCATTGACTTTACATGTTTTCTAAACGATACGCGTGCATCGTTGGGCTATTTTAACGCGCGTAGGGCTGGTGTAGCGCGAAATACGCTTGCAGTGTGTCCCTGGGGTCAGACTTGAGGTGACGCTGCAGAACAACAGCCAACATTTGTCCCTCTCTGCGTCGTCATTTTGAGAGAACTGGAGAGCATGAGTCTGGTCAGGATTCAGATCTCTAAATCAGTAAATATGTAAAAGCTTCATGTTCCGTCAAAACAAAATACAATCCGTAAATGATGAACATTGTCGGTTAATGACCTCTGACCTGGCCTCATCTCTTCTCTGAGCTCTGAGCTGCAGGTGACTCTGCTCCTGTTGCAGACGGCTCCTCTGATGGTGCTTTCTTTGGGCCATCTGTACCCAGCCCAAATGTATGCGAATGCAGCAAATGTATTTTTGTGCTCGTGGGGTCAGGGGCAGCATATTAAAAAGCCCTGAACATCAGCTCCAGCACAGCTCAGACTGAACAGAGAACCTGGAGAGTGGATGGAGAGCTGCTGTGGACCTGCACAGAAACACCTGGTCTGACAGCAGAATCCGTTTTACTAATTATATCTCGGTAACAACAAAATACATCAGTTAAACCAGTTAAAAGCAACACAATTTGCCTCTGTTACAATATAATTGTATAATCTGCGTCTCCATAGTGCTTTTATTATATTTCATGACACGACTTAACAGAAAAATGTAATCTTTGCTTCGATCTTTACTTTGGCGACTTATGTGTGACAACTTAAACAAATGTGTTGTGTGTTTCCCACGCCAGGAATTGAGTTCCGAGACAAGCAGGAGTGTAACAGGTCAGATCTGTGGAAAGTGTTCGGTTTTCAAGCTCAATGTTTAATATAGGGTGCACAGTAGCAGAGTGGTTAGAGCTCTGGTTTCCCAATAAGGAGGTCGTGGGTTTGACTCCCGGGTCGGACAATATCAACATCTCACGATCTCTCTGGGTGGAGTTTGCATGTTCTCCCCGTGTCACCGTGGGTTTTCTCCGGTTCCTCCCACCTCCAAAAACATGCATGTTTAGGTTCATTGGGCATCACTGTAAATTTCCCTGTGAGTGAATGAGAGAGTGAATGTTTGTCTGTTTAACTCTGCGACGAGTTGGCCACTGTCCAGGGTGTTCCCCGCCTAAGGCCCAAAGTCACTGGGATAGGCTCCAGTCACCCGCGACCCCTAACGGGATTAAGCGGTAGAATGAATGAATGTTTAATATAGGTTTGA
>JBBPFD010000540.1:0-13893 GCA_038363315.1 Mugilogobius chulae
ACCTACAAGGTCGAACCACAGCGCCACCTACAGGTGAGCCACAGCGCCACCTACAGGTCGTGAGGCTGCAGGTCCTGGTGTTGCAGGTCCCGTGGCGCCCCCCGCAGGCCGCGAGGCGCAGTACGCGGTGGTGGGCGTTGCCGCGGCGACGCAGAGCGACTTCGTTCCGAGGAAAATGCCTCGTTTGAGAGAAAAAACTCAGAACAAACGAATCCAAGAACTTCTGCGAGAAAAGAGACGGAAACTGGACCTGGACTCGGACCTGTGACCGGGTCTGGACCTGGGACTGGAGAGTGAGAGTGGGCGGGGCAGATGGGCAGTGGGAGGAGCTAAAGCACATAAAGGGACTGAACCACAGATCCTCAGATGTTTGTTTAAAGAAAATCCACTAAAGTCACTTTGGTTTTGTCTCTGGAGCCGCGTCATGTGACTCGGACACTCACACTGAAGACTGGACACTCTGACTGAAGACTGGACACTCAGACTGAAGACTGGACACTCTGACTGAAGACTGACTCAGACTGAAGACTGGACACTCGGACTGAAGACTGGACACTCACACTGAAGACTGGACACTCAGACTGAAGACTGGACACTCAGACTGAAGACTGGACACTCGGACTGAAGACTGGACACTCAGACTGAAGACCGGACACTCAGACTGAAGACCGGACACTCAGACTGAAGACTGGACACTCAGACTGAAGACTGGACACTCAGACTGAAGACACTCACTGAAGACTGGACACTCAGACTGAAGACCGGACACTCAGACTGAAGACTGGACACTCAGACTGAAGACCGGACACTCTGAGAAGACTGGACACTCACACTGAAGACTGGACACTCAGACTGAAGACTGGACACTCTGACTGAAGACTGGACACTCAGACTGAAGACTGGACACTCAGACTGAAGACTGGACAGACTGGACACTCAGACTGAAGACTGGACACTCAGACTGAAGACTGGAACTCAGACTGAAGACTGGACACCACACGACTGAAGAACTGGACACCAACTGAAGACTGGACAGACCTGGACTGGACACCCTAAACTGGACTCAGACTGAAGACCGGACACCATCTGTCTGGACATAGACTGAAGACACACCAACTGAAACGGACTCAGACTGAAGACTGGACACTCAGACTGAAGACTGGACACTCTGACTGACACTCACACTGAAGACCGGACACTCAGACTGAAGACCGGACACTCTGACTGAAGACTGGACACTCTGACTGGACACTCAGACTGGACACTCAGACTGGACACTCAGACTGGACACTCAGACTAAAGACTCAGACTGAAGACTGGACACTCACACTGAAGACTGGACACTCACACTGAAGACTGGACACTCACACTGAAGACTGGACACTCAGACTGGAGACTGGACACTCACACTGAAGACCGGACACTCAGACTGAAGACCGGACACTCACATGAAGATGGACACTCAGACTGAAGACTGGACACTCAGACTGAAGACCGGACACTCAGACTGAAGACCTGGACACTCAGACTGAAGACTGGACACTCTGACTGAAGACTGGACACTCTGACTGAAGACTGGACACTCAGACTGAAGACCGACACTCAGACTGAAGACTGGACACTCACACTGAAGACTGGACCTGACACTGAAGACTGGACACTCAGACTGAAGACTGGACACTCACACTGAAGACTGGACACTCACTGAAGACTGGACTCAGACTGGACACTCTGATGACTGACAGAAGACTGGACACTCAGACTGAAGACTGGACACTCAGACTGAAGACTGGACACTCAGACTGAAGACCGGACACTCTGACTGAAGACTCGGACTGAAGACCGGACACTCAGACTGGAGACTGGACACTCAGACTGAAGACTGGACACTCAGACTGAAGACTGGACACTCAGACTGAAGACTGGACACTCAGACTGAAGACTGGACACTCGGACTGAAGACTGGACACTCACACTGAAGACTGGAACTCAGACTGAAGACTGGACACTCAGAAGACTGACTGAGACTCAGACTGAAGACTGGACACTCACACTGAAGACTGGACACTCAGACTGAAGACTGGACACTCAGACTGAAGACTGGACACTCAGACTGAAGACTGGACACTCAGACTGAAGACCGGACACTCAGACTGGACACTCGACTGAAGACTGGACACTCTGACTGAAGACTGGACACTCACACTGAAGATGGACACTCAGACTGAAGACTGGACACTCACACTGAAGACTGGACACTCAGACTGAAGACTGGACACTCAGACTGAAGACCGGACACTCAGACTGAAGACTGGACACTCACACTGAAGACTGGACACTCAGACTGAAGACTGGACACTCAGACTGAAGACGGACCTCAGACTGAGACTGGACACTCACACTGAAGACTGGACACTCTGACTGAAGACTGGACACTCAGACTGAAGACCGGACACTCAGACTGAAGACCGGACACTCAGACTGAAGTGGACACTCAGACTGAAGACACTCTGACTGAAGACTCAGACTGAAGACTGGACACTCAGACTGAAGACTGGACACTCAGACTGAAGACTGGACACTCACACTGAAGACTGGACACTCAGACTGAAGACTGGACACTCACACTGAAGACCGGACACTCAGACTGAAGACTGGACACTCGACTGAAGACTGGACACTCTGACTGAAGACTGGACACTCAGACTGAAGACTGGACACTCGACTGAGACTGGACACTCAGACTGAAGACTGGACACTCAGACTGAAGACCGGACACTCAGACTGAAGACTGGCACTCACACTGAAGACTGGAGACTGGACTGAAGACTGGACACTCGACTGAAGACTGGCACAGACTGAAGACACTCACTGAAGACTGGACACTCAGACTGAAGACTGGACACTCGGACTGAAGACTGGACACTCAGACTGAAGACTGGAAACCACACTGAAGACCGGACACTCAGACTGAAGACTGGACACTCAGACTGAAGACTGGACACTCAGACTGAAGACTGGACACTCACACTGAAGACTGGACACTCGGACTGAAGACTGGACACTCAGACTGGACTGGACACTCAGACTGAAGACTGGACACTCAGACTGAAGACTGGACACTCACTGAAGACTGACTGAAGACTGGACACTCACACTGAAGACTGACAGACACTCAGCTGACACTCTGACTGAAGACTGGACACTCACACTAAAACTGGACACTCACACTGAAGACTGGACACTCAGACTGAAGACTGGACACTCAGACTGAAGACTGGACACTCAGACTGAAGACCGGACACTCAGACTGAAGACTGACACTCTGACTGAAGACTGGACACTCGGACTGAAGACTGGACTGGACACTCAGACTGAAGACCGGACACTCAGACTGAAGACTGGACACTCTGACTGAAGACTGGACACTCTGACTGAAGACCGGACACTCAGACTGAAGACTGGACACTCAGACTGAAGACTGGACACTCTGACTGAAGACCGGACACTCAGACTGAAGACCGGACACTCAGACTGAAGACTGGACACTCAGACTGAAGACTGGACACTCGGACTGAAGACTGGACACTCAGACTGAAGACTGGACACTCGGACTGAAGACTGGACACTCAGACTGAAGACTGGACACTCAGACTGAAGACACACTCGGACTGAAGACTGGACACTCAGACTGAAGACTGGACACTCAGACTGAAGACTGGACACTGAAGACTGGACACTCAGACTGAAGACTGGACACTCAGACTGAAGACCGGACACTCAGACTGAACTGGACACTCAGGACACTCAGACTGAAGACTGGACACTCAGACTGAAGACACTCAGACTGAAGACCGGACACTGAAGACTGGACACTCAGACTGAAGACCGGACTCTGACTGAAGACTGGACACTCAGACTGAAGACTGGACACTCAGACTGAAGACTGACTGGACACTCAGACTGAAGACTGGACACTCTGACTGAAGACTGGACACTCAACTGAAGACTGGACACTCAGACTGAAGACTGGACACTCAGACTGAAGAGGACACTCAGACTGAAGACACACTCACACTGAAGACTGGACACTCAGACTGAAGACTGACACTCAGACTGAAGACCGGACACTCAGACTGAAGACTGGACACTCAGACTGGACACTCAGACTGAAGACACTCAGAAGACTGAACTCAGACTGGACTGGACACTCAGACTGAAGACCGGACACTCAGACTGAAGACTGGACACTCAACTGAAGACTGGACACTCTGACTGAAGACTGACACTCAGACCGGGACACTCAGACTGAAGACCGGACACTCAGACTGAAGACTCTGACTGAAGACCGGACACTCAGACTGAAGACTGGACACTCAGACTGAAGACTCAGACTGAAGACTGACACTCAGACCTGGACACTCAGACTGAAGACTGGACACTCACACTGAAGACTGGACACTCAGACTGAAGACTGGACACTCACACTGAAGACCGGACACTCAGACTGAGACTGGACACTCAGACTGAAGACACACTCTGACTGAAGACTGGACACTCAGACTGAAGACTGGAGACAGACTGAAGACTGGACACTCAGACTGAAGACGGGACACTCAGACTGAGACTGGACACTCAGACTGAGACCGGACCTCAGACTGACACTCAGACTGAAGACTGAAGACTGGACACTCAGACTGAAGACTGGACACTCAGACTGAAGACTGGACACTCAGACTGAAGACTGGCACTCTGACTGAAGACTGGACTCACACTGAAGACTGGACACTCAGATGAAGACTGGACAGACTGAAGACTGGACACTCAGACTGAGACCGGAACTCAGACTGAAGACTGGACACTCAGACTGAAGACCGGACACTCAACTGAAGACTGACACTCAGACTGAAGACCGGACACTCAGACTGAAGACTGGACACCTGACTGAAGACTGGGACACTGGAGTCGGACTGGACTGGACACTCACTGAAGAAGACTGGAAGACTGGACACACTCAGACTGAAGACTGGACACTCTGACTGAAGACTGGACTCTGACTGAAGACCGGACACTCAGACTGAAGACTGGACACTCAGACTGAAGACTGGACACTCTGACTGATGAAGACCGGACACTCAGACTGAAGACTGGACACTCTGACTGAAGACTGGACACTCTGACTGAAGACCGGACACTCAGACTGAAGACTTGACTGGGACTGAAGACTCAGACTGAAGACGGACACTCAGACTGAAGACTGGACACTCACACTGTTTGACTGAAGACTGGACACTCTGACTGAAGACCGGACACTCAGACTGAAGACTGACACTCAGACTGAAGACTGGACACTCAGACTGAAGACTGGACACTCAGACTGAAGACTGGACACTCAGACTGAAGACACACTCCACTGAAGACTGGACACTCACACTGAAGACTGGACACTCACACTGAAGACTGGACACTCAGACTGAAGACTGGACACTCAGACTGAAGACTGGACACTCACACTGAAGACTGGACACTCAGACTGAAGACTGGACACTCATGAAGACTGGACACTCACACTGAAGACTGGACACTGGGGACACTCGGACTGAAGACTGGACACTCAGACTGAAGACTGGAGGAACCATTAGATTCCGTTAGATTCGGCTGGAGCTGGAGTGTCAAAGTGTTGGACGGTGAATCCTTCAGAGAGAGAAGTGTGTTTACTACAAAAAAAACATTTAGTCATCAAACATTCACTGAGAACACGAAGACTTTTATCCATGAATCCCAAAGATAACCGAGGTGAAGATGTAAATGTTTGAGCTGTTGTTGTCATGACGACCAGATGTTTTATGGATCAGATCGTTACGTTGTCCGTCTGAGTTTCCCAGGTCACATGAAGCTGAAGCTCGATGGTCTGGAGGAAAGTTCACTTCAGACGAGTTTTTGTGTTTTAACAGAATCAGATTTTATAAACGTCACAAATGTCACTTTTGTCATAAAAACTCACACACACGTCTTTGTAAATGTTTTTGTAAAGTTTGATCAGATTAAAGTTCATTTCAAACATGTTTCTCCTCAAACTGTATCTATGCTTCAGACTCTTAAAGGGACTTGTTCTTTTCTAAGAGTTTAATCTTGTTATAACGGCTCCTTCATCATTAGTTTACTCACAGTTATATTTGTGTTGATTCAGTCATGTTGGAGTAATCTGTTTTGTTCTTCAGCTGCAGCTCAAGTGTCTCACCTACCACCTAGCCCCGCCCACTTGTCTGGATTTAATTGTTATAATTCAAAAGATTAAAACTTAAAGTGAAGCGTAAATGGTTCAAAACTGTCCCAGAGACACTTTACTACAATAATAATTAGTTATTAAAATCTGTTGCTTCTCACAGTTACATTTTAAAATGAAGAGGCGGGGCTTATCAGTGAAGAGGAGGGGCTTATCAGTGAAGAGGCGGGCTTATCAGTGAAGAGCGGGGCTTATCAGTTCTGCAGTTTTGAACAGGAAGTCAGTAGAGCTGTTTCTATTTTCAAGACGTTTTAGATCAACAATGAACAAAAGATAAATGACTGCAGATGTTCTAGATTCTTACTAAATATAAACTAAAAACACAAAAGATCTGCTTTAACCCTTGTGTCCCATAGGTTTGAATGGGGAAACTGTGTCTTACTCTTCACAGGCCTGTTTCAATGGGAAATACACACAATTCATCTAAAAGTCTAAAAATGACTTATTTCACACTTTTATAGTGGATTTTCAGAGCAGTAAAAAAAAGTGTTTATAATGGAAGTCAATGGGACAAGAGACAAACTACAAACTGCTTCTGCACAAAAACTACAAATACATCAAAGTCAAAGTCGGGACTCATTTTTAACATCTCCAAGGCTGTAATAAAAGGTTTTAAAAAATCCAGATTATATTCATATTTTATATGAAAAATGGTCCATTTTGTGTCACATTTTCACCTCTGAAAATCAACTTTTATATAAGTCTGTACAAATATTAAAACACTGAGAATTTTTTTCAAATGTGGTATTTTTAGTCAGAACAGAAGTGGATAAACAGATTTAAGCAAAAAAAGTTTGAAAAAAATATATTTACTTTAATTTACAGCCGTCAAAAAAAGTGGAGTAAAGGGCGCTAACAGGAGATTAGGAACTTTTTCTAACGAGACACAAGGGTTAAAAGTCTGTAACAGAACATAAGGACAGCTCATGTGTAAATAACAAGACTCTGGGTTTAACTAAACTGTGAGTGGATTTTTTGGAAATTTGACTCGATCTAATGTTGTAACAAGAAATCATTGAAATATCTAAAAACTGTAGCAATGGTGGATAATTTAAAAATGTAAAACTCTCCAACGGGACACAAGGTTAAACACTAGATGTAGGTCCTCACAATGTTGAAGTCCTGATAAAGCCATGGACAGGTTTGTGAATACAAACTCTCACACATGAAAGGGTTAAATAGGGTAAAGTTGAACTGTTTGGCCTTTTTCATGTTTAAACTGTCCTCCATTGAGAATCTTCAGCACCACGTGGAGCTGTTACCATGGAAACGCTCTGAAACCCACGTGACTTCAGCTCCTCTGGACGTGACCAGTGTGGGGCCGCCCTCGTGTGGCCAAACAGTGGAATGACAACAGAAAAGGTTTAAATATTCTCTCGTCTGACCTTTGACTCTGAGTTTATTATATTTAGACAACAGAGACTTTGTTGACGATGTCTTTTATTATTTATTTGTCGAGTAAAAGAATCACAGCAGCAGGAAGTGACATCATCGCTGTAGCAGAAGCCCGCCCACAAAAACAATCGGTTAAAATTCTAAAATAAAAACAAAAACCAATCACGGCTCAGCTCCGAGTCACATGACCCACGAGACTTTAAAACAGGAAGAAGAAGAAGCATAAATACGATTCGTACGAAAATAATCTGATTTAGAGCTTTAGACTGGGATTTAAAGTCAGACTTAATACGATCAGAGTTTAATCTAAGTCAGAGTTTAATCTAAGTCAGAGTTTAATCTAGTCAGAGTTTAATCTGAGTCAGAGTTTAATCTAAGTCAGAGTTTAATACAGTCAGAGTTTAATCTAAGTCAGAGTTTAATCTAAGTCAGAGTTTAATCTAAGTCAGAGTTTATCTGAGTCAGAGTTATCTGAGTCAGAGTTAATACAGTCGAGTTTATCTAAGTCAGAGTTTATCTGAGTCAGAGTTATTTAATACAATCAGTTATAGTTAGGTTTATGTAAGTCAGTTAGTTAAGTTCACTGTGTAACAAACTAAAACAACTTAAAACGTGTTGTTATTTGTCTGAACACACTTGAGTCTGACTAAAATCAGCTCTGGTGTCGCAGAAAAACCTCCTTTTGTTTGTTTCCGTGACAACCTTGTTCCCTGAAGTAAATATTCCACGACGTGTCATTAAACTGAAGAATAAACTGTCTAACTTTGTATTTCGATCAGATTCTACGTTTGATTTTTCACCTTCAGGAAGTTACACAGGGTCACTTTAATCTAAGTCAGAGGTCTGTTGATCTAAAGTCAGAGTTCAGGTTCACATAAGTCAGAGTTAAGGTTATTCAAAGTCAGAGTTTAGTTTATGTAAGTCTGAGTTAAAGGCATTTGTGCGATTGAAGCAGAAAGTGTCTTGAGTCTGGAGCAGAATCAGCTTCAGCGTCACATCTGAAACACAAACACAAGATCAGACACATGAGGATGAGACAGATTGTGTCAGATGCCCTCCCTTTCCCCTGTGTGTCTGTGTGTGTCTCTCTTGTGTTTATGTGTAAATAGACTTGTTTAAGCAGCAGAAGTCTGGTCCTGGATCACAGACTCACTAGTGTGACTGTGAACATGAGTGTGTCTGAACTGCAGAGAGGACTTCCTCCAACGCTCCCTCCTCATGTGTACATGTGTGTAATGTATATAATGTATGTTTCTCACCTGCAGTGTGGTCTCTCTCTCTCTGTGTGTGTATAATATATATATATATATATATATATATATATAATATATATATATATATATATATTATATATATATATATATATATATATATATATAATGTGTATCTGACCTGTAGTGTGGCGAGTGTGTAGATGAGTGTGTGTCTCTCTCATGTGTGTGTAGATGTGTATATATGGTGTATATATATATATGTGTTCTCTCTCACCTGTAGTGTGGGCGAGTGCAGCCACTGCTCTTTGTCCTGCTTCAGTTTCATGCAGGAGAAAAGGTCACAGACGACAGGCAGAGCTCGCTCCTGAAACACACAGGGTCAAGGGTCAGAGGTCACACACACAGGTCTGGGGTCACAGAGACTCAAACTAGTGTCTGATCCACAAACTTTTAATCTGTGATACACTGTTGAGTGGAGACTTGATTGTAAAGTGTGTCTGGAAAGGTAAGAAAAGTGCGTTCATTCATTCATTTTCTACCGCTTAATCCGTTAGGGGTCGCGGGTGACTGGAGCCTATCCCAGTGACTTTGGGCCTTAGGCGGGGAACACCCTGGACAGTGGCCAACTCGTTGCAGAGTTAGACAGACAAACATTCACTCTCTCATTCACTCACTAAGGGACATTTACTGTGATGCCAATGAACCTAAACATACATGTTTTGGAGGAAACCGGAGAAAACCCACAGGGACACGGGGAGAACATGCAAACTCCACCCAGAGAGATCATGATGTTGATGTGTTCGATCTGGGAGTCAAACCCACGACCTCCAGAGCTCTAACCACTCTGCCACCGTGCTTAAAGTATAAATATAGACCATTACATTTACCATGTTCACTTTTGTTCTGATTCTTGTACAGAAAAAGGACATAATTATTTCCTTTTAATTAACCCTAGAACACTTTTGCTATAAAAAGTTCCACCATCACTTTTGCCGGGTAATTTTCACCCGATATAATATACCCAAAAAAATTTACTTGTCATAAAAAATAGATCAAAATACGACAACATTTGATAAACTAGAGTGGTTTTCTTTAATTTTCAACTGTGATATCTGAAACAAAATGGAAAATAAAAATATAGGAAGATCCTACAAACATGCTCAAAGATTACTGAAAATTTGGATTTTGAGAACAAAAAATTCCTAAAAAAAAAAATACTGATACAGGAAACTTTATCTTTGGTCCACCCATTCCTGAGACATGTGAGACTTCCTGGTGAAGCCAGACTCCTGGCACACAAACAGCTACAGGAGAGAGGAACAAAAATGTGGTATTTTTCATTGTGTAAAAATGACTCATTGATTCAAATATTGTTTTCACCAGAAGAATTCACTTTGAAATCACCACTTTGTGATATAGATTGATAATTCATAAAGGTAGCTAATTACATAATGTAACTTTGGCAAAAAATTAAAAACAAGTAAACGTACATTACCCTCTATCACTGTTGCCGGTGAAAATCACCTGAAACCAAACCTGTGTTCCTCACTGAGACGTCAGAGACACTAATCCTGCCACAGAATGAAGCTGGAGTTGACCAGGGACAGGAAATATGATGTAAATATGATGAGTCTGAATGTTGTGACTCTTCACACGAGGCAGGATCTCTTGATTTTAAACACTAACACTATCACTGGTGAAATCCACCCAAAACATACATGACCCTCTTTCACTATCGCCGGTGAAAATCACCTGAAAACAAGTCTGTGGGACAAAGTGGACTTTGGGGAAACACCTTCATAGAGTCACAAACACTGGTGAAGCTCCAGGGACTCATGACACTCAGAAAAATGCAACATATTGAAAATCATGTAAATACATTTGCTCTGGTGAAATTCACCCGGCGATAGTGCTCTAGGGTTAAACTGCTTGAAACAAACTAAACAAACCAAGAGCGAAAAGGAGCATATGTTCATATATGTTCTTCTGATTCTTATATTTAATATTGAAAGAATCCTGATCAATAACTCTGATCACGACTCGACTCACCTGAGCAGCCGAGCGTTTCCGCAGCAACCACTTGTCCTCCTCAGGTGTAGGGGGCGGGGCCGGTTCGGGGGCGGGGTCTGCTGCGGAGGGGGCGGGGCTTGTCTCTGGAGTCTCAGAGGAGACACCCACAGTCGGCCTGCAGGGGCGCAGGAAGGGACAGCCCTCAGCGGTCTCCATGGAAACGGCTGAGGGGCGGGCTGGAGGTCAGGGGTGGAGCCAAGCCTCGAGAATGGCCTGAACCTGGAACAAGAAGAGTTATGGATAAAGATCTGATCAATGAACTGATCGATCATGTGACTGACCTTCTGCTCTCGCTCGCTGAAGGACAGAGGCAGCTTCTTCACTGTGAGGGGCGTGTCTTGCTGGTGGCGTCTTTTTCTGAGGTGGGCGTGTCTGTGTCCGTGGTGGCGTGGTCTTGACTCCGTTCTTGTCCCGCCCCTCTCTCTTCAGAAGCCACTCCCTCAGAGCGTCTCGTCCACAGTTTTCGTCACAAACGCAGCTTCGAAGAGACGAACACGGCTCGTTAGCTCTGCACAGCTGCTGCACCGGCGCCACCTGAGGGTCACACACAGGTACTGCAGGTCAGAGCACATACTACAGGTCACACACACGAGTCACTGCAGGTCAGAACAGAACAAGAGACAAAACTACAAACTGCTTCTGCACAAAAAGATTTGAACATGTCCAAGGCTGGAATCAAAGAAACTAACAAATCTACTTTACATTCACATTTTCACCTTTTTACAGACTGATTATTACAAGTCTGGACAAAGAATCAAACCAAGAGGAGTT
The DNA here is from genome assembly GCA_038363315.1 of Mugilogobius chulae. Lineage (NCBI taxonomy): Eukaryota > Metazoa > Chordata > Actinopteri > Gobiiformes > Gobiidae > Mugilogobius > Mugilogobius chulae. Next base: position 11,737 of record JBBPFD010000540.1, read on the forward strand.
TTTAGGAACACCACAAGTGGACCAACTGGTTTAAGGAAAAAAAAGTCTGAAAAAAACATTTTACAGTGGTTATAAAAAGTGGAGATGCTGCGTTCAGACCGAAGCGTCCCAAGTGTCCAGTTTACATGTTCAGAATGTAAACTGGTGAATATGCATCTCAAATGTGTGTCTAGACTAGAGCGTTGAAATTCTCCCGTTCATTTACCATCATCTGCCACTTTATTCATCTGGTTAGTTCAGGGATGGGCCATATTTGAACTGGAACAAGTGGTGGAGGGCCGGACCACAGTCATCGGTGTAACAAATTATCATTATTGGGGCACTTTTTGACAATTTATTGTGATAATATTAGGACAACAAGCAAAGATGCACCATAGCCAAGTCAACTGAATAGAAGAGATATAAAGAGTAAAACTTATTTTCCAAAATGTGCTGGGGGTCACACTGAAGCAGTCCGAGGGCCGCATCTGGCACCCGGGCCGCAGTTTGCCCAGGTCTGGGTTAGTTTCATCCTCTCTTTGCACTGTTGTTCTGGGACTGTATAGTTTTATTGCCTCAATTATATTGGAATATTCTGCAAGCTTTATACTTAATCTTAACCCTCTGGTAACTGCAAAAAAAGGGTACGTTCGTCACCATCGGGGACCATTAATGGTCCCCATTTTTAAACGGCCATAAAATCCACATAGATTAATATTTTTTTGTACTTTCAAAACTCAGATCTTTATCTACTTCTCCTCTGCTCATACATGTGTAACTTTTATATGTGAGATGTGTATTTTTATTTTACAAGGCTTTTTTGTCACAAAAGTGCACTCCAAGTGACCTATAAAAATTAAAAATGGCATATTTCCAAAATTAAAACAGTGAAGTGAAAATTTGAACTATTTTATTAGAGTAGTTATATGTCAATAATTTATGGTGAATTTTTTTTGTGCATTTTTTGTATTTTGAATGGGAGAGGTTTTAGCCAAAAAGTTACGTTCGTCACCTCGGGGACCATTAATGGTCCCCATTTTTAAAACAGCCATAAAATCCCATAGATTAATATTTTTTTGTACTTTCAAAACTCAGATCTTCATCTACTTTCCTCTGCTCATACATGTGTAACTTTTACATGTGTGATGTAATTTTTTATTTTACAAGGCTTTTTTGTCACAAAAGTGCACTTCAAATGAATCATAAAAAATTAAAAATGCATATTTCCAAAATTAAAACAGTGAAGTGGAAAACTTGAGCTATTTTTATTAGAGCCTAGTATATGTCAATAATTTATGGTGAAAAAAAAAATTGGTGCATTTTTGTGTTTTGAATGGGAGAGGTTTTAGCAAAAAGTTACGTTCGTACCTCGGGGACCATTAATGGTCCCATTTTTAAACGCCATAAAATCACATAGATTAATATTTTTTTGTACTTTCAAACTCAGATCTCTTCATACTTCTCCTCTGTTCATACATGTGTAACTTTTACATGTGCTATGTATATTTTTTATTTACAAGGCCTTTTTGTCACAAATACACTCCAAGTGAACTAAAAAAATTAAAATGGCATATTTCCAAAATTAAAATAGTGAAGTGGAAAACTTGAGCTATTTTTATCAGAGCCTAGTATATGTAATAATTTATGGTGAAAAATTTTGCTGCATTTTTTGTTTTGAATGGGAGAGGTTCATGTACAAAAAAGCATATTCTCCTTGACTTCCATTATAAACGCATGTTTTGACTAATATTAGAAAAAGATTAATTTCAATCAAAGTTGATCAAAAATGGTTTGATTGTGTTGGTCTGAAGTTAACGACAGTGTGTGAGTCCAGCACAGACACTGTGACCCTGTGACTGCCCCCTGTGGCACCTGTGGGGAACACAACTCTGCACACAGAAACAGAGACCAAAACAAGAGCAGCTCAAAGAAGCACATCTCTGCTCTGATCACAAAGTCTCACTGCTGGATCATGTTTTGGACTTGTACAGTGTAAAGAAACACAATGAGCTGCCTCTGGACATTCTCACTGGATATTCTGTGTAATAAAATAAGTAGACATTGTGGTAAAGATCAGGCTTGGAGGCTGTATGCAGCTGATCGGACAAGAGGAATTCAGCAGCCAAGATGAAGAGGAGAAAGAGCTCCAGATGTGGAGAAACAGAAGATAGAGAAGCA
>JBBPFD010000541.1:0-13842 GCA_038363315.1 Mugilogobius chulae
GTTGAAACTGGAGAAATAACCCCCCCAGCTCAGATCCAATCAGAGCGCAGCACTTTCGTGCTGTCCTGATTATAGAACCCTAAATTCTTAATTATTCTATATTTTTATTTACTTTATCTCATGCCATAAAAGAAACAGAATAAATATCAACAATGTACCTAAGAAAAATCAAAATTGTGATTCTGTAGCAATAAATAAACGGAACAAACCCAGAAAAAAAAACAGACACTCGGAGCACCGGAAACATTCAGAATAACTATTATATCCTCTAATCATAATTAGTACCAATTTTGCTCGAAAAGGAGTGGAAGAAGACAACTTATTTAATCCCACCCCAATTAATCCTATATATTAATTTATATGGTTGCACTGTAAGGAATATAATAAACTATCTCACATATATAGTACATTATAGAATATATACAATAAAATACATTACACACATATACAATATTGTGTTAGATCATATGCAATAGGTACCTATTATAGAATAATACTGTTATAACCAATTTCTCATCATGTAGCATATATATATCAATATATTAATTATTATGTATAATTCCTAGTTATAAGGAGATTATAAAATTATAAATTAATAATGATGATTTGCATTAACAATTGTGCTGACTAAGGGGTGTTTATGGTTTATTTCAGTTCAGACTGTACTCAGTGGTCTCATTTTTTCACAAAGTGCTGCATTTATCATAGACTTTTTAGTGAAAAGCACAAAGATTACTGTACAGGTAAAAGAGTTAGTTACTGCAACTTTAAGGTTTATTAGGACAATGTACAATTATATAAGCCTCTTATCATTCCGGCCTACTTTCCCCTAAAATGTCTGACTAAAATTCAATCTAAAACAGTTTCTTTCATCTTAAGAGCACAAATGAATGACTGGAGTCTTTGTGAAGCTGAAACCCTGTAGTTTTAAACTTCTCAGAGACTTTTAATCATAAATGAGAACAAGCCCTGCACAAAAGAAAACACTAATTCCTGCCTAACTTTTTTTGTGGTAAATATAAGGATTGGTAAAGCTGGTGTTACAGCTGAGACCTGAATGACTCAAGTTTTGGCATATTTGGGGTTTTGACAATGCCTCTGCAAAAGATGAAGCCAGGGTCAAACTGGCGGCCCAGTGGCCAGATTTGGCCCCCCCGAGATGATTTAATGTACCCCCCGGATGATTTCTGATTATTATAAAGAGTAGCTCCCTGATAAAACCATGTAACAATTTGAACTGGTCCCACAATGCACTGCAGCCCAGATATGACAAGAGGAACCACTTTGGTCAGAAGGGACAGCAAAATGGAATGCAGCAAAGTGCATTCACTTTGTCCTAAATTTTCTGGAAATTACACCATGTAAAATATAAACTAATGCAATGTGTTGCAATATAAACTTAGACACACAGTAAAGGTGTCATAGTTTTATAATTGCTGAATTTGAATTTTAACACAGAAAGACATATATTTCACAATGCAGCTCTCGACCAACTCTGACTCGACCAATTCGATTACAACTCCATTTGAATTTGACACCTCTGTCTTAAGGTAATTGAGGTAAAAATAAGTGTTTAAGGGAATTTGCTAAATTAATAAATACAAATTCATCCCTGAGGCTGATTTGACTCCAAACAAGAAGCTACCATGTTCTGTTTATCTTTAACATTTCCAGGTGCTTCATAGCTCAGAATTAGAATGGGTTTTAAGTATGTAACAATATTGATAATATCGTGATATCGCGATACCAAAATGTCACAATGTATTGTCATCATCACCTGACAATATTAAAAATCATAACATTTTAAATATTTGAATAAACAAACAAAGAAACAAGACCTCATATGGTGAGAGAGCAATTTAGTCTGAAGTTATGAATTTGCACCTAAGAAAAGGAATCCGTGAGAGATAAACAAGAATGACTGGAAAATATGACTTTAATGTATAAATTGTAAGCAAAATCTCAATTTGCTTGGCCCTCTATAATATTGTTATATTGTGATAAATATCAGTATCATGAGCTTCATATCGTGATAAATATTGTACCGTGAGATTTACATGTTTTGTTTTTTCCCCGTCTTAACTTAAACATGCAGGACTGTGTTGTAAATTGCCCTACATTTTATAGCCTCAAAAAACATTTTCAAATTTTCTAAAACTTTACAGAATTCCACGACTCTATGAACCCTGTAAATACTTGACAGCACAACATTTTTCATATCTGAAGATAAAGTATTCCGTTAATTTTTCTAGCTTAACAGTTGTCCCTATCTTTTACTAAAGCATTTAATATGATTGCCTCTGGTTCTACTGTTTCCAGCTGTTTCCCGCGCTGATGCCTTCACTCAACATTACCTGCCATCTGGAATTAATGAACAGCAGGTCCTGAACTTGGCCGGGAACTCGCAGGTGAATAAACTTGTTGAACAGAGCTACGGGTCTTAATATTCTTTCGAAATCAGCTTTGAAAATGTTGCAATTTCACGTCATGCGAAGATCAGGATTGAAATGATAAAAGATGCTGTGAAAATAACCAAAACTAAAACCATATGAAGCACTGATGTGAAATAGCTACTGGTGCTGACAAAGGGCAGCCAAATGTAAGAAATATGACGGCTAACAGCAAAGATAGTGAATGAATGCTTGAGAATAACACTTGAAGGCCCTTTGTCTGATTTAAATAAATAAATAATAAATAATATTACACTTCCTACATCAGTCTACGTGTTTTGCTTACTTACCTAATGCATTCTGAGCCTCTAAATTGTTCACTACAAAGTGTTTTAAGCTTTTTTCACAAATGTTAGGAGCAAGACGTGTCGGTATGCTAATGGAATTAGCTAACAACAACAACAACAGATGAACTTAGTGGAGTCTGGTGAACAAACGGAACATTATTAGATGCAGACAGAACAGTGCAGGGTCATTTCCACCTGAATAGATGCATTACCAAAAGTATGTGCTTGGGGGGAATGGATTTTTAAGTAATTGTAAGAAAAGGTGTCCCTTTAAGTTATGTCATCATCACCTGTCACTTTATTAGTTGTGTAGGTATCAACATCGCATTGTTGTTCTGACTGACTGTGTGTAATTGCCTAATTGACTGTGTGCACAAAAGTATTTTTTTTTTCAAAAATGCTAACATCTTGCCGGCAAGTTCATTTCCTGTTTAGTTCATTCTTATGAGGTTTTCACTACCTCAGCCTAAAATGAAAAATTACTAAAGATCAGGCAGTGAACAGTTGGTGATTTTCTCTGAAAACATGTTAAATACTTTACAAAAGAAGAGAATATTTCACCAAAGGACCAAAGTGTGTTTATAAAAAGATGTGTTTGTCTGTCAATGCTAACGCTAAAGTCTGACAATTTGAAAGTAAACAGCTTCAATGCACAGAGTTTATTCTAATTGCCTTTTTACTTAGTATGCTTATTTTTGAATGCCGTCATACTTTGTGATATAGGCTACATTTCTAAATATGTTTTTCATAGTTGATATGGATGGGATGATTCACTTAAGTCACGATTCGATTCAGTTTTTGATTTTGCACCCACAATATAATAAATTATATTTAGAACCATTCTTTAGAGTTCCACCCATCAGTTGTTAACGCAGCATAATAATCCACATTCAGTCAGGTGTTGCACAAGTTCACGCTTTGTTTCTTCAAACATCATGGCTATTAATGTATTATTATTAGTAGTATACAACTAGAGTATGTGTATAGGTCAGTAGCTACATGAGCAAAACTGATCGATTCTGGCTTTTTGATTCAATTGCTGTAAACTTGGAACAATTTTCAAAGTTTTCGAATATTATCATCAGTGTTATATATTGCACATTAGCATTGAAGCACATTCCTTTAGTCTGTGAATTTTGTTTTATTCACTGACAAGGGCAATAAAACTTCTGATTCTGAAATTAAAGGTACACTGTGTAACTTTCTGGAGGTAAAAAGTCAACTACACAATTCTGAAGTAATAATAATAGTTAAAACTTTGGGACATTTTGCATGGGGGTTTTAGGCCACAGAGTGAAAATATATTGCTAAGATAACATCTTTTCCATAGAAAGATAACAGAAGAGACCCTCCTTCTTCAGGCCAAATAATGTTCTGTTTGGTGACAACGCAAGGCTCAAAGAAAAAACACATATTTTTATTATTTATTTTTTGCCAGTGGCGGCGCGCAAAAAATGCAGCGGCCCGGAGGCTCACTCCAAACGTAACTTCGTTGTACTCCGTGACAATGACAATAAATCTTTCTGTTCTGTTATATTTACTGCAACAAAGGCCTCTAAATGAGGAAGAACATCATTTTTGTTTACGCAGTGCACCTTTAAAATCTGTACAAACTCTATATTTACTGCCCTAGTCCTTCTGCTAGCCTACATTTCTATTTTGATAATAAAAAGTGTATCATTTTACATGCGTTTTACAAGAGAAACCAAGTTCTCATGACATTTTTGCGGCTTGATCTTGTTACTCGAAGATAAGAGAGGATGAATCAGTGTTGAGAGCTGGAGAGTTAGGTAGAAAGGTGCTGGGGGGCTAAGAACTCCTATCCGGGACCAGCAAATAACCTGCAGCCCCCTCGCTGTTCGACAAACAATGTTCCTTTGATATGTCAGTGAGAGACAATGAACAAGAAAATAAATTTGACCGTCACAGTGGGACCAGCGGGGAATCCCAGAGCGGTGCAGTGGACATTCAGACGCACTCACACTCACCATATGGTCCTGGTTTAAGTCATAACTGTGACCCATGCTCTCTGCTGTAATCTACCTCAGATGTCAGAACGAGAAGGAGGCAGAGAGTGAAACGCAGAACAATCCAAACAAGAGAATCTCCAGAGAGCCTTAATCAACCACTTCCGCCCTCCTACGACTCGTCCTCCTCCACTTTTCTGATTTAATTTTACTTTCTGCTTCTTTGTCTTTCGCTGGGCCGTATCCCCCTCTTTTTCGTTCCCCGTTGGAGCGGATTGTGTGGATGTCCAGGGGCGCTGCTGCTGCTCCAAAGGTCAGAGAGGAGTCTGTTCTCATAACCTGGCCGAAGCTACAATTTTCTTGTCCATTTCTTTTATCCCAGTCCAGTCTTAAAAGTGAATCAAGGTAGATAAAACTTTGTCAAGCAACGTAAGTCAATGTTTGTCCAAGTCCTGCCTAATAAAAATGATTAGTTGATGTGGATTTTCAAACAAAGCTCACAAAATTTCTGTCAAGTAATATAGGATATATATAACTTTTTTGTTACTTTTATTTTCAGAAGTGTGGGCTTGCAAGACAAGACTTGGTCTGGAGTCAGACTCACTGTTTTGATGACTTGAGACTTGATAAAAATGGACTAAGACTTGGGACTTAACTTAAGGTCAGTGCCTCAGGACTTGACTCGAACTTGTCTCTCTATGACTTGGGACTTGAGTTGGACTTTTCTCTCTTTGACTTGGACTTATCTCTCTTTGATTTGGGACTTGACACGGACTTGTCTCTCTTTTACTTGGACTTGTCTCCCTTTGACTTGGGACTTGACCTGGACTTGTCTCTCTTTGACTTTGGACTTGACTTGGACTCGTCTCTCTTTGACTTGGAACTTGACTCGAACTTGTCTTTCCTTGACCTGGGACTTGACTTTAACTTGTTTCTCTTTGACTTGGGACTAGTCTCTCTTTGACTTGGGATTTGACTCGGACTTGTCTCTCTTTGATTTTGGACTTGAATTGGACTTTTCTCACTTTGACTTGGAACTTGAGTTGGACTTGACTCTCTTTGACTTGGGACTTGTCTCTCTTTGACTTGGGGCTAGTCTCTCTTTGACTTGGGACTTGTCTTGGTCTTGTCTCTCTTTGACTTGGTCTTGTCTCTCTTTGACTTGGTCTTGTCTCTCTTTGACTTGGGACTAGTCTCTCTTTGACTTGGGACTTGACTTGGTCTTGTCTCTCTTTGACTTGAATCGGACTTGAGACCCAAAGTCACTGGGATAGGCTCCAGTCACCTGTGAGTCCAAACGGGAACAAACGTTAGAAAATGAATGAATGAAAGAATGAATGAACAAAAGCCCCGTACAACCTGATAGACTGGATCACTCCTGGTACATACATTCATCACTGTACAGTGTTAGAAAACTTATGAATGAGGCTGGGATTAGTGTTTAGCGTTTGAAAATCTCTGCTGGTCCAACATGAATCTAACTGAACAAATATAACCTATTCACTCCAGCCTATTCTTGTTCTTCTCATCTTTATTTATATGTTCACAATAGAAAAAGATGAAAAGCATAGTAAATTCGATAATTTGTGAAGAAAATTACAATACTTAAACTTGGTGGCGATCAATGAGATTTTGCAGCATTAGTTCAGCTGATAGGTTGTGCCTTTAATTGAACTTTTTACTGGCCTTTTTACTGACTAATTTCGACTCAAAGCATCTCATAATATAAGTCTTATGCACATTAAGTTAAGTTGTTACTTGTACAACAAAGCCATAACAATAGGCCATACCTTGTTAAAGCTTGATCCTAGAAGATCTCAGAAGCTAAACAGGTTGGGCCTGATCGGTACTTGAATGGGAGACTGCCGAAAAATAAGATGCCTCATTGGCATCGTGGTTGTCTTCGAAGGGCTGGTTGTAACTAAAATTGACCTTACTAATCTTTGACATACAAATAATAATCTCTGTTTTTTATTTTTAAATCATTATTGAAGTGACACATACTGAATATACATCTGCATCAGTCTGAAAAAGGACAAATCATTTGATTAGGTTAAGACACCCAGATTACTCCTGGCTTTAATATAAGGTTTAAATCAACCTTGTAAGACCTGAGGGCTTCATAAAAAGGGCCGCATCTGGGTTGACACTTGATTTAGTTCAGGGGTTCCCAAACTTTTCAGACTAGGACCCCAAAAATAACCATGTAACCAACTTGCAACCTCAACAGCAAAATAAAATAAATGTATGTAATAATTTCAAGTTGGAAAACCTTTAAAATTGGGTTAAAATCATTTGTTTAAGTATATTATTGCTTTTTATGACAAAAAAATCTGTCAATTATAATGCTTCCAGTTACAAAAAAACAACTTCAAAAACCTATGAAACTATTTTGCAACCCCCATATTTAGCTCCTCCCTTCACTTTGGGAACCACTGATCTAGTTGGTGCAACTTTTATATAAAGTTTGATCTTAATGGGCCCAGGAAGACTATTGACCCTATTTGTCCCGCCCACTTGACTTGGAAATGCACTTCCTGTTTGGCTCTGTTAAGGTAGCTAACATATTTGTTTGTCTGTCTTGTGGGGCAATTTTAATGAAATATAATGACAGTTAAACTAAACCCATCGACTGAAATCTACAGGCTAAATGCAGCTGAACAGGAAGTGCACGTCCTAGAAAAGTAGGCGGGACAAAATAGGGTCAATAGCTGAAGGCATTGCTTTCAGCTAACGAGATCCATATAAATAAACAAATAAACAAAACAAATATTCAAGTCAATTCAGCCTCAATTACGGTAGATAAAGACCAATTACCACAATAAATACCAGTTATATAACAATATCTGAGTTAATTCTTGAGAAGAATAAAATGTTACTTTCAGCTCCAACTTGCTTTTGTTCGTTTGACATACACAGTCTACTTCAAGCCAAATGATCAAAATCTGTATCAAAACTGGAAAAAACCTGAATCTAATTAATCGTGCAACCTTATCTTCAAACTTTTCATTTCAGATCTGCCACAACGAGCATCTATCACCACAAAATAAATGAACGGGTAATTATACTATAACCAAGAAAAGGTGTGTTCAGTGTTGGAAGCTGAGTTCTGTGTTTGTCAAAGCAAAACTGTAAACAAAGTAGGTCGCGAGCTGCAAATGTTGCCATAGGTTAACCACCAAAAAAGCTAGTTCCTACACACAGCCCTGAGCCTATTCAAATGAGTGGAGCTCTGTTGCTAGGTTTTCCCTCTGACAAAAACAAACACAACCTATAGGAAGAGAATAACTTCATAATCTTCATTTTATGTGTTAGTATAGTCTTTCTTTTTTTAAATTCTTATCACTACGCAAACACACTGTCTTCTTGGAAAGTGTGTGGAAGGTCTGCTGTTCTCCGATGTTTGAGTGGGAGCTACTGGTTCATGTTTTGGATCGACTAATTTAATGTCACACATCTGGAAGGAGAATGCTGCTGCCGCTGCTTAACCCTGTGCAGCTCCGCGTCGGTGTGAGTCCCAGTCCTCCCTTTGTCTCCCCTTCTCTTTCGTCCCGTCATGTACATGTATGTGTGTAGGTGTATAAAGTTTCCAGATCTGTTCGCCCTGGAAAAGAGACCACCCACTCGGAAGACCAATAAAAGGGCCGCGGGGAGCCTGGAGAGACACATACACACGATCACGTCCAAGTCCGGCGTCCAAAGTCAACCTGATCTCCTCCGTCTTCTCAGAATAGAACATGTTGTTATCAAAGATCTGACAGATAATAGCACAAAGGCTGACAATGAGAGCGTATGGAGAGAGCAAGACTTCGGTCCAGACAGTGGTGTTTTTGGACACGCAATCTGAAGTGATGCGCTGCCAAAAAAAAAAAGCAAAACAGGGGTTAAATTCAATGTACTAGTTTAATTAGAAGAGTTTTGATTGCTTCTATAACATAGTATTAACTTCATGTTGAAAGTTAGTTTGAATTAGGAAAAGGGTTAGGTTCAACATGTCTTATGCAGTGTTGAGGGAAAAAGTAATTAGTTACTCAACTCTTATTACTATTTACAAATACAATTAGGCACACTACTTAGTTTCATGTTTTATTATTGAAATTTAAAAAGAGATAAACAACATATGAGCTGCTTAAAAAGGCTAAAATCAATATTAAAATGATTCTGGGCCCTGTTCCAGCTGCAGATCTGTGTCTCTGAGCTGTTTGTTTTTGTGGATTTGTTTTACTTAAAAGTAAAAAGTAAAAGTATTTGTTAGTAACTGTTGATTATTTACAAGTATTTTGACATGACAATGATTGATTTTATTCAGTCAGTTTGACAATTTAGACAAAATTAAAATTTCACATGTCATTCAGACCCTAAAGGTTTAGGCAGAAGTACAAACATTCTTATAATGCCCACCTATCTACAACACAAAAGTTAGTCATTGTTTCCAAGACAGCTATACTGTATGTCAACGACTTCAACTTGTCAAAGTAGACATACGCTTTTTACAAAAGAAGAAAAGAAATAAAACAAACAAAAAACAAAGTTAAGAGGGTCACTAAAAGAGTAAACGTACAGGGCCTCATTCCAGAGCTGCATAATTATCATACAGTATATCATAGATTTGTACTTTCTTTTAAAGGATACAATTGTATTTGATTCTTTTATTTGCAGAAATGCAGAAACCTTTTAATGCAGAAATGCAGAAACTTTTTTATTTGCTCTGGCTTTGATTTTTTGAAATGTTTTTTTTTCTTCTGAGATTATACTGACTTTCTTTTTCTACAAATAGCTTTTGTATACAAGAAGGCAGTGTGTGTTTGTAAGCTTTATACATCACTATGGTTGTATTCAGGTCAACAAGATCTGGGATTTTTAATTACTTACTCAAAATTGTATTCTAATTCAAGCAACTGAGTTACACCCGACACTTGTCTTATGTCAGTGGCAAATGTCCAAACAAGACAAAAGCCAATGTACTGAGTGAAGTCAAAAAAAGAAAACTAAATCCTGCCCACAATCTTTCTCAAATGGAGCTGGAAAAGAGTAAAGGACAATTGTGTTTTGCGTTCATAACACCTGTGTCAAACACATGGCCCGGGGACCAGATGTGGCCCCACACAACCCTTTATTAGGTCCGCGAGGTCTTATAAAGTTTATTTTAATCTTATATTAGCACCAGGAGTAATGTGGGTGTATGAAAATCAAAGAGTAACTCATGTTTCAGACTTTCAAAATATGTTGTATTTGAAAAAGCAATAAATGTACAAAAATCAAATGCAGAAACTATTAAATGTCACAGATTAGTGAGGTTAAAGGTGGTCTGTGTAACTTTTGGGGCAAAAATAGACGTGAATAAAAACATGTTTTTGTCATCTAGATTTCTCTGTTGCACAAGTATATAAATCTGTGTCTTTACATTGACTGAGTATGGACCGGTATTTGTCCTGGAGGAGGGCCAGCTCATTGTTTGTTTCTGTAGAAAAGATGTTGCTGTAGCTGTATTTTTTCACATTATGGTATAAAATGTATTTAGTATGGCCTAAAGTATGTCTTTAACTTTATAATTCTATCTTATTGCTATAACCGGCCATCTGATGACAATCAGGAATGTGACCCCTGGTCTGCAAAAACAAGGTCTGCAAATGTTATATTATTTAACGTACAATGTTCGTCTTTAATAATGAGTTTCATGTAGATGTAGCTGATGGTGAAACCGGACTCTACCTTTAAGATTCTTTCAATATTTTGTGGTTTTCTCAAAATCTCAAGAACTCAGTTTAGAGTGATACACATGTCAGTCTGACATGAACCAGGTTACATCTTAAGGCACTTTTCTCTAAAACACAGGAGTGCCCAAAATTTTTTCACGGTGGGCCGCATTTTGAAAGTTATATGGAGCCGAAGACCATAGACCATAATATACTTTTAATAGACCACCACACTTTTAACAAGGCATTAAACATTCATGTTAGGTTTCAAATGCATCAAGATGTTTGGTATTTCGACATTGATATAAGAACTGCTCAAATTTGACATTACAAAATACTTTTTGCAATTTGGGCCAATCACAGGAAGTCTGAGAGCCAAACAAACTGGTCCAATGGTCACGTTTGGCCCAATTTTGACATGCCTTCTCTAACAAAACTCAGACCCAGTTTGATATTTTTTATAGATAATCTTAAAGCTGAAATAGCCTTCTCTCCATTTACAAAAAAATAAATTCACAAATTCAATTAAAATGTTTTCTTCCGAACAATTGCACAGTTCCATATGGCATGTCCCTCAGCTTGAATGTTTTGTGTTGAATAATCAATGAACTAATATTTTGTACTGTCATTAGTATTAGTAATTTATATGTTTTATGAAGGTTTCCACAGTTTTAGTCCCCTGAGAGTTTTGATCGACACCCATCACATTTTACTTTATAATATGCTGTGTCTTATTATTATTAAGTAAAAATATATAAATTAATAAATACATTGAAACTGTCTGCGAGCCGGTTCGCCTCTCCACAGATCTGGTTTCTCATTTATCAAACTTTGCATGGAATTCTTACTGAAAGTGAACTTACAAGCATAACACAAACTTCCCCAAACTTGAATGTATCTTTTCTCTCAGCTCAAATCTCTTTCTGCCTGATTGCTAAAACCTCAGAGACACAGGGTTGAGAAATTTGAGCTTGGATTGCTTCTTTCTTTGTCAAGTTGTCTTTTTATAAACCAAAGTAATGTGCAAAATGACATATGCAACATTATCATACGGTTAAATAACATTGTCATCAGGTGGCACAGTAGGACACCTTCATTTTTCTGAAGTTTAACAATGTTTTTTCTAGTTGTCTGAAGCTATACCTTTCATATCTCACATTATTCAAAGCTCTATAAAGTACATATAAAGCATTCAGCGCATGCAAACAAGTGTTAGACGCTAATGTAAATGTCTGAGCAGTCACATCCGTCACTCTAAGTGCAGCTTGTCTCTCGTTGTCATTCACCCAGTTCAAACTTAACCTCCACCCAACCTGGATCAGCGCCAGAGACTCTGACAGTTATTGTGTCTGTTTTACTGATTAATGCTTAATTTAGGCTGGGCTTTACTTTTAGGGCTTGACTTTCCCAAATAGAACAAATTAAGAGAAGCTGCATCAGTGGAGGACAGGTATAAATGGTTGATTTGTGGAGAGGTGTCCGACTGCAGACATTACTCACTGCGTTGGCCAAGCATCTGCTGGACAATGATTTTGCACTAATTCTTTTTGCACAGTACTTTGGTGAATTGCATTTGGGCTAATTAAAAGCAACTTGCCCTCTGTCAGTGGGAGTTTATTTTCTGTCAATAGAATGTTCAATCTGGAAAGAAGCTGTTTGTAATAGGGCTGCGACAATTAATCACAAGACTCATTGCTGACTGTTGGTTTCATCCACTGTATTTAGCGACATTTTACATCTTTAAAGGAACCATTTTCTATTTTATTATTTAATAATATTATTATAGGCCCTTTTCACGCTGCGGCTTGGCTAGTTCCGGTGTGAATATACTACCAGCGGTTCGTTGTTTCCGTTCAGTTCATTCCCTCGGAAGGCTCGCTCAAATGCCGTAAACTAATTAAAATTGACACAAACTGAACAAGTGACAGCCAGACAATCATTTGCAGCGAGTTCATAGCTTCACATACGAGGTAAATACTTCACCATGTGTTTATAAAATGTGCCGTTTTGTCTCTGAAGCTAATGCTAACCTGTATTTAATTTATGTATTAATTTTAAAATAACTCTACAAACTGAGCTAGCTTTATACAAAAACACTCGGCCTGGGATGTCATGTATTTTTTTAAATCAAATTGTCTGCTTTTTATTTCGCTTCTTTATTTGTTAGCATTTAGCATTGCAACAAACTTACGCACTTTTATAAACACAAAGGCCAGATTTATCAAGCGTTTGCTCATGTTCAAACAGGTTAGGGGAGCAAAAACTTGGCAGAGATGACATTTTTCTCTCACACACAGTAGACTAAAGACGCAGAACTTGAGGTGGTTCATATCTGTTTTGTTTAGTTGTTGTATGAGCATCTTCCAATATTAAAGTTTGTGTAAAAATAACACATGATTATGTTTATTTTTGCACCCGCAATTTAGCACCTGGCTTGATAAATCAGGCCCAAAGTCTTTTCGGGTGAAGTATTTGCCTCGTATGTGAAGCTCTGAACTCGCTGCCAGTGGTTATCTAGTGGAAATCCGCTCAGTGCTTTGAATTTTTAAAATATTAATTAATATTAGCGCATTTCTGCAAATGCCCCATAAGGAATGAATGGGACAAGAAGGAACTATCCACAGGTATCTCACAAACCGGAGCGTGAAAAGGGCCCATTTTTATTTTACAATATAATACCTTAAAATCAATCACATCCACAGATATCTTGGTAATGTATCTGTTCAAGTGGAAATTAGTCCACACTGTTTTGTCAATGTCTATTTTGGTCACCAAATCAGTTGGCCTGGCCACACACTACACGACTTTCCAGTTGTGACTAGGAATGTGAATCTTGCCTCCGCAAAACACGGCTGAAAGTAATTCTGGAATGACTGAGACCACACACTACACAACTGTGTCTGGTAGCTGAAAACAGGATTAATCCATTAGCAGTACAATTAATAATGTAGCCTACAAATCAACAATACAATTTTATATTTTTAATAATAGTTTTTATTATAGCTTTGTTTATTTATTTATTTTGCATGAACTTCTTTTAGCAAATAATATCTATTATTTCTGAAATCTAAAATAGTTAATATTTATTATTTATTGCCATAAGCAATCACTTTCATTGGTTGAGCGGGTCATGTACCGGGCTCGAACAAATACGGCTCGCTAGTTGCTAGCTGTTAGCTGCACTTTCTCGGAGGATTTTCGGGACATTAAAAGTGTCAACAGACGTGAAGAAGTTGGACATTTTTCGCTGTGGATTTTACATGGACCATGGATTTTATAAAAAGGAAACTTTGTCATTTGGAGCATCAGTTTAAGCGTGAAGAGGAGAAAGAGAGAGAAGAGGAGTGAGTCCGCTTCTGTTTATGGTGCTTATGCTTTGCTCAAAGGTGAAAAAACTAGCATTTGTGCATTTTTGACATGGTGCATTATGTTTTATAAAGAT
>JBBPFD010000542.1:0-13815 GCA_038363315.1 Mugilogobius chulae
ATCTGTACAAAAGTATCCACATCTGCCTTTGTGCTTATATGTGATTGTACATTGTCCTTAATAAACATTACCTTGATTTATCTCTTCACTCTGCATTTAAGAGGCTCTAATGCTCTCTCTCTGAGCATAACCATATTGAATAATTATAACTTCAATTGTGATCGAGACAGTTTTATAATAACATGTTTAGAGGTTTAGTAAAGAGATGATTTTCTGACAAAAACAAGTGAATATAAATGAGTCAGTTATTATTATGTGTAAAGTAGAAAACCACAGGTGTGAGTGTATTAGCAACAGTAAATGAGAAAAGTACTTTCATCAAACACCGATTATATTTTAGGAGCCGACAAAGAAGTGTTGTACTACACCTCTGAGAAGGTGAGACCAAACTTTGGACTGGAACTGTTTTTATGTCTAAGTTTAACAGTGGATTTACACTAAGTGCAACTTGGATGCGAGTCACGCAGAACTTAGAAAGTGCTTAAAACCAATGCGTTGATTTACACCGTGCTCCGACATGTTCGACTGCGAGTGCGAGAGTCGCGCGACTCTGCGGAAAGAATCCGCATGAATCTATTTTTCCCAGAGACCGCAGCGGTCTGGTGCGGCTTTCAATTCATTTATACGAGCGTTCTCGTGGGAATCTACGTGACTCCACGTGGCTTTGGACGAAACCGGACCGCAGTTGACAGCATCTGGTGTAACAGGCACTTAGCCAGAAACCCGCACGTGTCTCGACCCGCACCAGCCTCGCAGTCTGTGTAAATCCAGCGTAACTCTCACATGACCAGGACAAAACAAGAAAGAGGATACTTGAATAAAGTGTTTGATTGAGGAGGCAGTGGCACAGTAACAGCCCTGCTCAGTTTGTCTGTTTATCAGTGAGAAAAGAACTGTTCAAATGTCAGTCTTACCTCTGCTCTTCAGGAGGAACTTCTTTAAAGTCTGGAGGATATTCTTTAGAATCGTCACTTCTCATAGACACAGAGTCTGGAGCAGGTTTAGGTCTGGGTTTAGACCCGGGGCCAGGTCCAGGTCTGGGTTTAGACTCGGGGTCAGGTCCAGGTGGGTCCATGTTGTAGGAGCTGGAATCAGAAGAAGAGTCCATTTGAACAGAACATACAGAGATGTCTCCTGTTTATAAGCTCTGTTCTCCACATGTGGAGTCGATCTGTGTCTCCCTCTGCTGCTCACATGACACATTACACTCAACTGGCTGGAACTTCAATAACATTCTACTTCCTTCATAGTTTAAATAGTTTAAATAGGTGAGGTTAGAGTTATTAGACTGAACAAACCAAGACGATATAGATTCAAACTAAATTAAACTAGTTCTTAGCAAAAACTGCTCACTTCAATAAAATGTGGCTTACTTAATTTACATTTAGGACTTTCCTAAGTGTGTTGTCTAGTTTTCTTTAGTCTTGGATCAATTAAAGTATTTTTTTTTTACTTCCTGGTTGAACATGAGCTGCCGATGTGACTTATGTAAAGTTGATCATAACTAACCACACTGTAAACAAGGACTAAAGCTCGTCTAAATGACAAAATAAGTTTTGTTTAACACAGAAATATGAAAGTGAACCAAGGCAAAAGTCTTTTGTGTGTAAATGTTGATCCATACTCACTGCAGTGTCAGCGTCGTCTCTGCACAGCTCTATTGTACTTCCTCTTTCTACAGTCACAGCAGGTAACCCGGCCCACACCCTTTCTCTGGGACTGAGGTGCAGTGGCAGTGAGCTGCAGCAGAGGGCGCCACACTCTCTCAATGGAGCTTTGACTGAAGAGTTCAAAACCAACATGTTCTGCAGTGTAGCTTATCACCATGGAGACGAGCAGGAAACACCACCAGGGCTGTAGATACTGATCAGATCTGTGGAGAGGCGACACCACACAGTAATAATGCAGGTTTACCGTGATAAGAGAATAAATGCAGGAGTTTAAAGCTACAGTGTGGGACATTTTAAAACAGGTTGGTTCAGTAGTTTTCTTGACAGTGGAGGTTCTTGCTCAAACTTCTCCCTGGACAGAGAACCTCCACAGTGTCCTCTTGTATCACATTGTAAAACGTTAAAACTTTTCTAGACTTTTCACGACTCGGCACAAACCCTGAACTAAAGAGAAAAGTACATTTGTGTTTTTGTCAGACTTAAACATTCTCAGTTCTTTCAGTCGATATAAACATTACAAAACATAGATGTGTTAATACAGTCTGTGTTAAAACAGACGCGTGTAAATGTTTTTGTCATTAAAGCGAACCCTGAATATAATCACATGTTTATCCTAAAACACTTATGATGTCATCACTTATATAAATACAGGACAAATACATTGGAAGCAGGGGCGTCGCATCAAATTCTGGGCCCCAGGTACAAACTTTTCATGGGCCCCTAATACTAAACTTAACTTTATAATGTTCAATTTTATGGCCATAATCATCCGACTTCAGAACAAAACATTTGTGTTTATTGTGTCAAAACTATTGGGTTGAAACACTGCTTTCACTTGCATTTTAGCTAACTTGTTTTAAACTATTAACTTGTCCAATATTATGCTAAAAATACACTTAGAAAATCCTTGTGACTTTCCGACACATTCTAATGTTGCTGGATTGAGAAGTTGTGATATCTGACGATATTCGACACAAAACCCTGTGAATATACATTTTGTGTCAAACCTTGGCTGTTTGTTCACTGAAATCTGCAAAATCTGATTTATATTATTATAATCTCTAGCTGTTATATTTGTAAATAATGTGGCCAATTAATATTCATCTTTATTCTGTGATTTTCTTTGGCCAAAGTCCATATGTTTTGTTTTATAGGAGAGATAAAACTATGATATCACAAAAAACAACATTAGAGGAACAATATCTATCTGAAAAACAAAAATGACCTGCTTTTGGGGCCCTTTTCTGCTCCGGGCCCCGGGACACTAGTACCACTTACCCCCCCAGTGCAACACCCCTGCTTGGACGTATTTGTAGTTTTATTAAAATAGTGTTGAAGAAATGACATGAGGCTGCCATTTTGCTGCGGTTATGACATAAAATAGTGTTGTCAAGGTAACAGGCGGTAGCAGGTAACTAAGCAACATGAATTCCTCAGTTAAACCTTGTCAGTTTGAGCCAAATACAGAACGATTATGTGAATCTAGTGAAACTGAAGATAATCAAGAGGAAGAGGCAAGAACTGGACACTGTCAGTGGTGTTTTTGTGGCGACTGTTCACAGATGAAACTGTGGGAGTAACCATGGAAACACTATTTATGTCATCAACCAAAATGGCGGAGTCGTGACCTTCAGTATTTCAAAAGCTGCTTCTCTTCTAAAAATCTAATGAATTAACAAAAGAAACACATTTCTACAACAACCGAGCGTTGCATCTGTTTGACCGACCAAATAACAGAAGAAGAAACTCACATATTGTGCTTTGTGTTTGAGAATTTTCTGACAAACCTGCAGCAGTGTGAAACAGATCTGAAAATGTGACAGAAACAGCGTCATTACAAAGACTTTTGAACACGTGTGACCTGTGCAAACATTTGTAAAACCATCAACGGCAAATACAAGACTTTTTAAAGGCCTTCAATTCAAACTTTTGTATTTCAGACGTTTTAAGCAGAGACGACAAAAGTAAAGTTCACTACTTCAGTAAAAGTACAGTTACTAGTCTGAAAAATGACTCTGGTAAAAGTCAAAGTCCATCTGAAACTCATTTACTTGAGTAAAAGTACAAAAGTAACAAAGTAAAAAGACTAAGTTGGTGCTGCATCGTCGTAAAATGTTCTTTACAGTGAGACATTTGGAATAAACATTTTTAAATCATGGTTCAAATGAGAAATGGTTAAAAATTAGACTTTGACTTTCTATTTTACTTATTTATCTTCTTCACCTTAATCTTCCTTCTATTTCTTTTTTCTATTATTATTTGTATTTATTTTATCTTCTTACTTTGACTTTTTATTATCTTGTTATTCTTCATTTACTTTTTCTTATTATTGCTTCTTATCCTTATTGTTTTATATATTGTTATGTGTGTGTTTATAATTGTTTGTTACGTATGTCTTATGTTTTTCTGTCTTATGATTTAATCCTCCTTTATCATTGTCAATCCTCCTGAAGAAGTAAAAAATAATAATTAGACAGTTTGTGGATTTTTAAATTGTTTAACTGGAAAAAGTCTGAATATAAATCATCACAGCAGATCTGCATCGGGTTTGGGAAGAAAAAAACTGTCTGTGGACTTATAAAAGGAACTAACTTGTTTTGAAATTGTAGAGCAGACAAAGTACCGATATTCCATGAAAAATGTAAGAAGTAAAAGTCAAAAGTCACCAGATTAGTGCAGTACTTGAGTAAAAATACTTCTGTTTTTAAGACCTGCAGAAACTCTGACTAAACAATAGAAACGACACCGGCCTTTGCAGTGACACAGTTTGTGAACATCACGACAGACGAGTCTCAAACGCCTCACACACAGTCTAACAGTCACAAAAGTAGATTATTAGTGTTTAGCTCACGTCACGTGTCGAGCAGAGAAGAAGTCTGGTTCATGAACCAACACCGTGCGACTCGTGCCATCTACTGGTCAAAGAAGGATCTGCACTTAGAAACTCAAAAGAGAATAAAAAACACATGAAGAGTAGTAATTAATAACATACAAATACTCCAATATGAGCCATACAAATATAAGCCTGTTTACAACAAGTTATTAGACACATAAACCAGAATATTTGACTTTATTTGACGTTTTTCTACTTACTCTCTGTAACATCATGAGGAGTGTGCTTGGAAGTGACTGTGAACGCACAGCTCGGGTCTAGTTCTACCACAGCGTCATGGTACAATCTTCTCTAAAGTAATGTGGATTTAACAACGATAGCATCGCGACGCCAACACTAGCACTAGCGTTAGCATCGCAACGGTAGCGTTAACCCGTTACATTTTTTTTTACATTTTCAAGTCATGAAAAGCATTTGCACTAATACAAGACACACCAACGCAAGCAAAACATGAGCATCGACTCATACAACACCCAGACTGGTTTTAAGGAACAATATCTGACTTTGTAAAAGTGTTTTTTCAAGCCTCTACCACAATATTAGCTTCGGGCTAACAGTGAGCTAACGGTGAACATTCTTTTTTTTTTTTTTTTTTTTTTATTAAATGTACACATTATACAAAGCTCTCGACGGGAGACAAATGTGCATTTCAAAAATGATCACAAAAAGTCTGTAATATGACAAAAACTGAAATAAAACGAATACAGAAAAAATAAGAATAATAATGACAAGGCCATCTTCAAAAAGTTTTTCACAGGTGCAAAGTACATTTGTTAAGTTATATCAATACATACTTTGAGACATCATCACACAGGTTTTTAGTGTCCTTACAGGAGTCCTTCAATATTATTAAGGAAGAAAAATAAGATTTTAGTTCAATTTTAAACACAGTGAGGGATGGAGTTTTATTTTGCCACTTACTTTTGTGTATGTGGTATTTACCCATAATTATAATTATATTCAAAATTTTAAAAAGTTCATTCGGCAAGTTATAATTTCCCATGAGCACTTGTTCCAACTTCAAGGGTGCAATTTTTTCCATTTTGGTTTTTAACCAATTTATTAGTTCATGCCAAAAAATGTTTGTTATGGAACATGAAAAAAAAAGATGTTCAATCGTTTCCTCCTCCTCTGAACAAAAGCCACACGGCTCCACCTCAAAACCAAACCTTTTTCTAAGCATTGTTGCAGCAGGATAATAACCATTTATTATTTTAAATTGCATTTCTTTAACCTTTGGAGGTATTGGCCATTTCATAAATTTTATATGTTTGTTAGTTATTACGTCATCACTGATATAAATTTTAGATTTTCTGTTAAAATCATGAATAATTTACATTTGAAGACTTTGTTGATAATACTATTTTTGAATTTCTTGTCATTTAAAGATACTTGGTTTAATTGTATTTTGGGCAGAGTAATTGGTCTTGTAAGATACATCAAAGAGTTCTGAATTAAATTTAAAAGAGCAGTGGGTATTGCTCTGCATACCTTATTATACTCTCTAATTGAACTTTTAATACTAAATTTAGTTTGAAATTGATTAAAACCAAGAAACCTTCCATGGCTGTCTATTATGTCAGTAATAAAAACTACATTCTTTTCATACCAACTCTGAATGAACATTGATTTCCTATTAGATGTAATTACTCTATTGTTCCATAAGGTGGAGCCATGTGGAGAAAAGTTATGGGTAAATACCATCTTCCAAAAGTGTAGAACCTGTTTATGATATTCAGACAGTTTGATTGGCAATTTTGTCACCTCAAAATCACATTTTAAAAGAAATTCCAGACCTCCAACTTTATCAAAAATGTTTTTAGGGATACTAAACCAAATAGAGTCCGGGTTTTCTAAAAAAGTCTTTATCCAATTAATTCTAAAAACGCCAACCATAGATTCAAAATCAATCGTTTTTAAACCTCCTTTGCTGTATTCTTTAATAAGTTGTGATTTTTTTATATAATGGGTTTTGTTACGCCAGATGAATTTATATATTATTGTATTTGTTTTCTTAATATTTTGCGGAGTGATATACAATGAATAACTGGGGTACACTAGTTTTGAGATTCCTTCAGATTTTGACAATATATTTCGACCAAAAATAGTTAAGTCTCTTGTTAACCAGTGGTTAAGACTTTTAGTTACTTCTTCAATTTTTTCCTTAAAATTTTTGGATTCCCTTAATTTTATATCTCTGGATAATTTAATTCCTAAGTATTTAATTTCTGTTTTCACAGGTATTGACTCTATTTCATTTTCAATGCAATCGTACAGTGGTAGTAATTCACATTTTTTCAAATTAAGACAAAGACCAGATGCCTTAGAGAAAACAGAAATGGCATCTAGTGCTTTTTCAGTATCGATTTGTCCTTCAAGAAAAGAACTGTATCGTCAGCAAACTGACTTATTTTAAACTGTTGACCACCTATTTTTATACCTTCTATATCTGGATTATTAATTATGAGATAAGCCATTAATTGTGTGCATAGAATAAATAATTTGGGGGAAATTGGGCATCCCTGCCGAATTCCACAAGAAACATTTATTCTTGGGGTTATGTCAGGGTGAACTAAAACATAACTGTATATGTCATCATAAAACATTTTAATTATTCTACAAAATTTATCTCCAAATCCAAAAGAATGTAAAGACTGAAGTAAAAAATCGTGCTCAATGGAATCAAATGCTTTAAAAAAAATCAATGAATAATATTAAGTTATCTGAATTATGAGGGTATGATAATCAAGCATATCTAATATTAGCCTTACATTGTTTTGTATATGTCTACCTTTAATAAAAGCTGACTGAAATTCGTCTATTAATTTGTACAAGACCCCTTTGATCCTATTAGCGTAAACAAGAGCTAATAACTTATAATCGTTGCAAAGTAAAGTTATAGGTCTCCAGTTATCCAGTTTTAAGAGATCCTTATTAGGTTTGGGCAACAGTGTTATTAAACCAGTTTTCATAGTTGGTGATAATTGACAGTTACTAATGCTATCCAATAGAGCGTTGTGTAATAGTTGTTTCAAATCTTGCCAAAAGGCTTTATAAAACTCAATAGTCAGGCCATCAATACCTGGTGATTTACCATTTTTCATCTGTTTCAGTGCAATTTCGATCTCTGGTAAAGCCAACTCCTTTTCTAAAAATATCTTATCTTCATTTGTTAGTTTTTTTATGTCATTTTTAATCGAATTCATAAAAATATTACATTCCTCTTTCATAAATTTTTTCTTGTATAAATTGCTGTAGAATAACCTGATTTCTTCATTTATTTTAGCAGAATCATTAATAATGTTACCGTTTATATTCAATTGTTGAATACTTTTTTTTGTTTGCCTTCTTTTTTCAAGACCATAAAAATATGATGAATTTTTCTCGCCATGTTCGATCCATTTGGCTTTAGATCTTACAAAGGCACCTTTTGCCTTCTCCAAATATAGGTTATCCAGTTGGTTTTGAAAAGAATGTAATAGCTCCGTATCTTCTGTGGTTGGATCAGACTTTTCGCATATTGCACTTATTTTTTCAGCTAACTCTTTTTGTTTCACTA
This sequence comes from Mugilogobius chulae, assembly GCA_038363315.1. Classification (NCBI taxonomy): domain Eukaryota; kingdom Metazoa; phylum Chordata; class Actinopteri; order Gobiiformes; family Gobiidae; genus Mugilogobius; species Mugilogobius chulae. The sequence continues at coordinate 8,123 of JBBPFD010000542.1, forward strand.
TACGTGCTTTGGCTATCTTTTTGCTAATCGCAATTGCTTGCTGTTTCACCTGAAATTTGAACCACTCCCATTTACTTATGTTTGACATCTCCATCTCCATTATTTCTTTCAAGATTTTTTCAACTTGACTACAAAATTCTTCATTTAGTAATAATGCATTGTTAAATTTCCATATACTTTTGTTTTTCTGTTTTTGTGATGTTAATGACAGTGAAATATTAATATTACAATGATCAGTTAGTGGTGATGATTGAATATCACATTTCGTCACATAGTTAGTTACAGATTGTGATACAAGCCAGTAGTCTAATCTGGAGCATAAACTAGAGTCAGCAATACTAATCCATGTATATCTTTCAGTGTCAGGGTTTGTCATTCTCCAATAATCTATTAAATTGTTTGTAGCACAGAAGGTGTTAATGATATTATCATAATTTGGTTGTGTGCCCCTATGTGGTCTTCTGTCAAGCCAGGAATCAGGGGCTAGATTAAAATCGCCTCCTGTAAATAACTTGTCTGTGTTGTAAGCTATACGCCATTCTCCAATTGATTGTGTTAACTTTGTCAGCAAGTTTTTGTTTAGAGATCTATTGTTGTACCCATATATATTTATCACTATAAACTTGACATTCATTACTTCTATTACAACCATTAACCATTGTCCCTCTTCATCACATTTATAATCAATTATTGTTCCCATAAACCTGTAAAATAAAATCATTACTCCTGCAGAATGTGTCGTACCGTGTGAATACAAAACAGTATCTCCCCACTGTTGCTTCCAAAATTTTTCATCGTCTTTACTAGAATGTGTCTCCTGTAAAAAGAAAATGTTGGCTTTTGTTTCTTTACAAAATAAAAATATGGCCTTTCGCTTAATATTATTTTTTAAACCTCTCACATTTAAAGAACTAAAATGAACAGACATAACAATAAAATAGAAAAGTTCCTTGCGTTTGTTAAAGAAGGATACTCTGATGGGCAGGAATGAACATGTTGCCCTATAAGTAACATTTTTTTTTTTTTTTTTAACAAACCCCCTTTCTTCTGTCAAATACTCTTAAGGTAGAAAAAACAAAAATAAAGTGCTTTAACTTTTCCTGAGGACCATAAAAGGTGCAATAATAACAATAACCTCACATTGTATGAACAACACTCAGGATTACATTAAGCCTCAACTCTTTTACCGTCAATAATAGCATAACCCTCCTTCAAAAAAGCCTTTCGTCCTCTGCGCCGTGCTTCTTCCACTGCTGGCCACAACTTTGCCCGGGACTCACGATCCTCCTTCGAAAAGTCCTCTTTAAAGCGAATGTTCATTTCCCGGCACACTCTTGCCTCTTTTGCTTTTTTCCAAACCTCGTCCCGCGTTGTCCTCATGCTGAACTGGATGATGATCGGACGTGGCATCTTATTGGTGGCTGCATCATTCTTCTTTCCCAACCGGTGGACAGTGTCCACCGTGTCCCGCAGCTTATCCACAGACACAGGGATCACTCTTGTGAGAATGCCAATCACTGTTTCACGCGTGTTCTCATTTTCCTTCTCGGGCAGCCCGATGAGTCTGAGATCCCAGCGTCTCCGGTAGCGCGCATTTTCCAGACACATTTCTTTCAAATCTTTATTTCTTTTGTCAGTGACTGCACTTGGGTTTTGAGTTGTACCACTTCGTCTTTGTTTTCCTTTGCGGCTTTTTCGTTCATTTGAATCCTCAGCTCGAAAGATTCAAACTTGTTCTCGAGCCCGTCCAATCTCACATCCAACCGTTTTGACAGTGCTTGAATAGCATCAAGGACGCTTTCAATGCTCACCTCTTTGACTTCGTTTCTTTTCTTGAGTTTCTTTGGGTTGGGACTTTGCAGCGGAGTGTGGTCATTGTAATTTTACACACAGTCAAATCCATATCCACTAAATCTTCCTCCCCACATGCTTCTTGTAGCGCCAGTAAGTTGTAGTCGTGGTCGGGGATGCTAGTAGTTAGCTGAGGGTTAGCCATTTTTTTCCGAGTCAAATTTCGGACTTGTTTCAACAAACTCTCCAAAACAGTTCGATTTTTTGTTTTCCAAACCTTAAAGTTTCGCTTGGGGTCACTGTTTCTTCAGAATTCAAAAATTAGGACATCAAATTCACTTTTCTCTGTCAGACCCCGCAACTTTCCGACTGCTCACTCCGCCATCTTGCTCTCCCCCCTCATCAAACACACAAGACTGGGACAGCATTTTCACTTCTGCTTTTTCTATGTGACTGACTCTGAGGGACTCCAGGGCAGTGTGGAGCTCACCTGAGGGACTCCAGGGGGCAGTGTGGAGCTCACCTGAGGGACTCCAGGGGGCAGTGTGGAGCTCACCTGAGGGACTCCAGGGGGCAGTGTGGAGCTCACCTGAGGGACTCCAGGGGGCAGTGTGGAGCTCACCTGAGGGACTCCAGGGGGCAGTGGGGGTGGTCCTGTAGAGCGGTCAGGAGCTCTGCTGAGGGTCCTGGATGGTTGTAGCTCAGGTCTAAGAGTCTCAGACTGGAGTGGGCGGAGCTCAGAGCTGAGGCCAGAGAAGCCCCGCCCCTCTCAGAGACGAGACATCCTGACAGCCTGGAGACAACAAGGACACTTTCTTAACCCTTTAAGACTCAGTTGTTTGAAAGTAAAGAGACCTATTGTTTTTCCATGTATTTAGTAAAAAACTACAACAAATGTTGATCAATAACACATTTTGTTCATTGTAAAACACAAATTTGATCTAAAACGGCGTAGAGATAGAAACAGATGTGTTCATAACTGCAGAACTGATAAGCCCACCTCTTTATGCTGTTAAGCCCCGCCTCTTCTAAGTAAAATGTAACAAGTACATGTCTTAATAGTTCTCTGATTACAGACAAGTGGGCGGGGACAGGTGGGAGGTGAAAACACTGGGGACAATAGAAGATGACTCAAACATGCAGGAATCAATCCAAACACAACTTTGATTCTATGATGATGAACGCTGAGAACAGCTGTTTGTATTTAAACTCAAACACCTGTTTCAGGCTCATATTTGTGGCTGGAGGTCAAAGTGAGTGTGTTGTGAACAGTTGTGTGTGGACTTCCACAGTGGAGCCTCAGACCAGTGAGTCTGAAACTGTGATGAAGGGACCTCGGCTCAGTTCACAGCCAGTGTAGAGGAAGTGAGGAAACACATTCATGTCTGACCTGAGGAGCTCCAGTCTGCAGGGGGCGCTCTTCAGTCCAGAACACAGCTGCTCCACTCCTGAGTCCTCCAGGTCATTGTTACTGAGGTCCAGATGTGTCAGACTGGAGGAGCTGAGGACTGAGGCCAGAGCAGCACAGCAGAGATGGGACAGTTCACAGCAGGACAGACTGAGGACACAACATGAGACAGTCACTGACTCTGACAAAAACACTCATGAGATCAAATGTGAAGCTGCTCATGGGCACAAAGTCAGTCTCCAACAAAAGAAGATTCTCCTGTCCTTAACATGTGTGTTTTGTGAGTGGACACAATCATAAGACACTGAACAAAGGACAAACACAATAGAAACTTCTCCTCAGTCATTTGGAATGGTTGGATTTGGGACGGACAAACTCCTGTTGGTTTTTGTGTCCATCTGTGTTCCAAAGAAGATTCAACTTTCTTCACACCAGAGTTTCTTTTGTCCACTCATTTATCCCATTTTTGTCTAAACACTGTTTTACAGATGTAAACTAAAAAACAATCAATCTAGAGACATTCTGGAAACTAAAAAAAGAGAGATCTAGTTTTGCAAAATAAAAAAGATGAGCAACAGAAGAGCAGATCTAAAACACAGACAAAGTTCAGAAGATTTTCCTTTTTTATAAAAAAAACTGAAAACAATAAAATAATGATGTGTGTGTGTTGTAAATGTGATGAAGAGAATGTGATTGTTGAAAGAGTCAAATGTGTTTGTAGAATGGTGCAGCTCTGTCTATATGTTCTGATCTGAGACTGTTCTGAGTCTGACCTGAGGAGCTCCAGTCTGCAGGAGGCGCTCTTCAGTCCAGAACACAGCTCCTCCACTCCTGAGTCTGTGAGGTCATTGTAACTGAGGTCCAGATGTGTCAGACTGGAGGAGCTGAGGACTGAGGCCAGATCATCACAGTAGTCAGACAGGACAGCCGGACAGACTGAGGAGAGAGAGGAATATTAGAGACGAGAATCATGAAGATCTGTTTAATAAAGTCTAGACTCACATGACTTTTCTGGAGGCTTTATCACAGGCAGCAGACCAGAGAAAGCTTCTGAAGGAGGGTATTTCCTGAGGTCAAACTCGTCCAGGTCTGAGTCTGAGGACAGTAAGAGGAAGGACACAGCCGACCACTGAGCAGCAAGATGTTTAACTAGAGAAATGTCCTTCTCTCATGAAGCTCTGCACCTGCTCCACCAGACTGTGGTCGTTCAGTTCATTCAGACAGTGGAGCAGGTTCATACTAGACTCTGGTGACAGACCCCTATTAGCTTTTTGATGTACTCTACTGTCTCCTGATTGGTCCTGAGCTACTTCCTGTTGAGTCAGACCCAATAACAGGCTCTGATTGGTCGGCAGAGACAGACCCAGGAGGAAGCGCAGAAACAGGTCCAGGTGTCCTTTGGACTCTCTAAGGCCTGATCCACAGCAGAGAGATAGAAGAGCTCTGGACTTTGTCCCTCAGACTCAGAGTGAGATGTGGACTTGTGCTTCTCTGGGCTTTGTTGTGCTGACAGCAGGTACTCCAGAGTTGTAGAAGGTCAGATGGACGTGAAGAGCAGCCAGAAACTCCTGCACACTCAGATGGATGAAGCAGTAGACCTTGTCCTGGTACAGGCCTGGCTCCTCTCTAAAGACCTGTGTGAACACTCCGGAGTACACTGAGGCCGCTGCAGCGTCCAGCCCACACTCCTCCAGGTCTGAATCATAGAAGATCAGGTTTCCTTTGTGCAGCTGCTCAAAGGCCAGTTTTCCCAGAGCAGACCATCTCCCTGGTCTCTGGAGTCCAGTGAGGGTCGCTCTCAGAGCGCCCGTCGTACTTGAGGCTCTTGACTTTGGCCTGGACCACCAGGAAGTGGATGTACATCTGGGTCAGAGTGCGGGGCAGCTGTTGTTTGACTCGTGTCTTCATCACATGCTCCAGGACTGTGGAGATCATCCAGCAGAAGACCGGCAGGTGGCACATTATGTACAGACTGCCACATGTTTTCATGTGGGAGATGACGTCTGTGGCCTGCTGTGGTCTCTGAACCTCTTCCTGAAGTACTGCTCTTTCTGCGTGTCCTGAACCTCGCACCTCTGTCACCATGGAGACGCACTCAGCAGGGATCTGATTGGCCGCCGCGGGGCGTGTAGTTATCCAGAGGCGAGCGGAGGGAAGCAGGCTCCCCCTGATGAGGTTCACCAGCAGCACGTCCAATGAGACGCACTCTGTGATCTCAGTCAGGACCTGGCTTTGTCTGAAGTCCAGAGGAAGTCTGCACTCGTCCAGACCGTCAAAGATGAAGAGCACCTGGAGCTGTTCAAAGCTGCAGAGTCCTTTGGCTTCACTGAAGAAGTGCTGCATCAGTCCCACCAGGCTGAACTGTCTCTCTCTGAGCACATTGAGCTCTCTGAAAGTGAACGGGAACAGCAGCTGGATGTCCTGGTTGGTCCGGCCTCGGCCCAGTCCAGACTGAACTTCTGAGTCAGCACTGTTTTCCCCACGCCGGCCACGC
>JBBPFD010000543.1:0-205000 GCA_038363315.1 Mugilogobius chulae
GTGGATGCTCTGGAATGGTTGCAAATGAGAAGTTGACACTTATAATGGATATTCATGTGAGTCAGCTATACTCTTTTTTTTTTTTTTTTTTTTTTTGGAGGGATGGACAATGGTTTTAGCATGGATGGCAGAATCAGTCTAAATATGAAAAAAAAAATTATTATTATTATTTTTTTTGGGGATGTAAAACAATGTTTAGCATTGGGATGCAGAATCATCTAAAGAGTAAAAAAAAAATCCAAATATACAACTTTGATTTTGCAACATTTCACCATAATAATGTGCATAGTGCTTTCAAAGCTTACAGCACCTGCTATTTCCCAAGCAGTCTCCCATCAGGTACTAACCAGGCTCAAGCTTCTTAAGCTCCTGAGATCAGACGAGAACAGGCGTTGTCCAGCTAGTATGGCCATAAGTGAAACCTCTGGCATGAAATGACTCTTTATTGGACGTTATGCTCTGTAATGGTTGCAAATGAGAAGTTGACACTTATAATGGATTTCATATGATCAGCTATACTCTTTTTTTTTTTTTTTTTTTTTTTTTTTTTGGAGAGGATGGACAATGGTTTTAGCATTGGATGGCAGAATCAGTCTAAATATGTAAAAAAAAAATCCAAATATACAACTTTGATTTTTGCACATTTCACATAATAATGTGCATAGTGCTTTGAAAGCTTACAGCACCTGCTATTCCCAAGCAGTCTCCCATCCAGGCACTAACCACGCTCAAGCTTGCTTAGCTTCCGAGATCAGACGAGAACAGGCGTTTGTCCAGCTAGTATGGCCATAAGTGAAACTGCTGGCATGAAATGACTCTTTATTGGACGTTATGCTCTGTTATGGTTGCAAATGAGAAGTTGACACTTATAATGGATATTCAAGTGAGTCAGCTACATACTCTTTTTTTTTTTTTTTTTTTTTTTTTGGAGAGGATGGACAATGTTTTAGCATTGGATGGCAGAATCAGTCTAAATATGTAAAAAAAAAATTTTTTTTTTTTTTTTTTTTTTTTTTGGAGAGAATGGACAATGGTTTTAGCATTGGGATGGCAGAATCAATCTAAATATGTAAAAAAAAAATCCAAATATACAACTTTCATTTTTGCACATTTCACCATAATAATGTGCATAGTGCTTTGAAAGCTTACAGCACCTGCTATTCCCAAGCAGTCTCCCATCCAGGCACTAACCAGGCTCAAGCTTGCTTAGCTTCCGAGATCAGACGAGAACAGGCGTTGTCCAGCTAGTATGGCCATAAGTGAAACCTGCTGGCATGAAATGACTCTTTATTGGACGTTATGCTCTGTAATGGTTGCAAATGAGAAGTTGACACTTATAATGGATATTCATATGATTCAGCTATACTCTTTTTTTTTTTTTTTTTTTTTTTTTGGAGAGGATGGACAATGGTTTTAGCATTGGGATGGCAGAATCAGTCTAAATATGTAAAAAAAAATTATTTTTTTTTTTTTTTTTTTGGAGAGGATGGACAATGGTTTTAGCATTGGGATGGCAGAATCAGTCTAAATATGTAAAAAAAAATCCAAATATACAACTTTGATTTTTGCACATTTCACCATAATAATGTGCATAGTGCTTTAAAAGCTTACAGCACCTGCTATTCCCAAGCAGTCTCCCATCCAGGTACTAACCAGGCTCAAGCTTGCTTAGCTTCCGAGATCAGACGAGAACAGGCGTTGTCCAGCTAGTATGGCCATAAGTGAAACCTGCTGGCATGAAATGACTCTTTATTGGACGTTATGCTCTGTTATGGTTGCAAATGAGAAGTTGACACTTATAATGGATATTCATGTGAGTCAGCTATACTCTTTTTTTTTTTTTTTTTTTTTTTTGGAGAGGATGGACAATGGTTTTAGCATTGGGATGGCAGAATCAGTCTAAATATGTAAAAAAAATTTTTTTTTTTTTTTTTTTTTTTTGAGGATAAATGTTTTAGCATTGGGATGGCAGAATCAGTCTAAATATGTAAAAAAAAATCCAAATATACAACTTTGATTTTTGCACATTTCACCATAATAATGTGCATAGTGCTTTAAAGCTTACAGCACCTGCTATTCCCAAGCAGTCTCCCATCCAGGTACTAACCAGCTCAAGCTTGCTTAGCTTCCGAGATCAGACGAGAACAGGCGTTGTCCAGCTAGTATGGCCATAAGTGAAACCTGCTGGCATGAAATGACTCTTTATTGGACGTTATGCTCTGTATGGTTGCAAATGAGAAGTTGACACTTATAATGGATATTCAGTGAGTCAGCTATACTCTTTTTTTTTTTTTTTTTTTTTTGTGAGAGGATGGACAATGGTTTTAGCATTGGGATGGCAGAATCAGTCTAAATATGTAAAAAAAAAAATTTTTTTTTTTTTTTTTTTTTTTTTTGGAGAGGATGGACAATGGTTTTAGCATTGGGATGGCAGAATCAGTCTAAATATGTAAAAAAAAAATCCAAATATACAACTTTGATTTTGCACATTTCACCATAATAATGTGCATAGTGCTTTAAAAGCTTACAGCACCTGCTATTCCCAAGCAGTCTCCCATCCAGGTACTAACCAGGCTCAAGCTTGCTTAGCTTCCGAGATCAGACGAGAACAGGCGTTGTCCAGCTAGTATGGCCATAAGTGAAACCTGCTGGCATGAAATGACTCTTTATTGGACGTTATGCTCTGTAATGGTTGCAAATGAGAAGTTGACACTTATAATGGATATTCATGTGAGTCAGCTATACTCTTTTTTTTTTTTTTTTTTTTTTTTTTTGGAGAGGATGGACAATGGTTTAGCATTGGGATGGCAGAATCAGTCTAATATGTAAAAAAAATTTTTTTTTTTTTTTTTTTTTTTTTTGGAGAGGATGGACAATGGTTTTAGCATTGGGATGGCAGAATCAGTCTAAATATGTAAAAAAAAATCCAAATATACAACTTTGATTTTGCACATTTCACCATAATAATGTGCATAGTGCTTTGAAAGCTTACAGCACCTGCTATTCCCAAGCAGTCTCCCATCCAGGTACTAACCAGGCTCAAGCTTGCTTAGCTTCCGAGATCAGACGAGAACAGGCGTTGTCCAGCTAGTATGGCCATAAGTGAAACCTGCTGGCATGAAATGACTCTTTATTGGACGTTATGCTCTGTATGGTTGCAAATGAGAAGTTGACACTTATAATGGATATTCAGTGAGTCAGCTAATACTTTTTTTTTTTTTTGGAGAGATGACAATTTTTACATTGGATGCAGAATCAGTTAAATATAAAAAAAAAAATTTTTTTTTTTTTTTTTTTTTTTTTTGGAGAGGATGGACATGGTTTTAGCATTGGGATGGCAGAATCAGTCTAAATATGTAAAAAAAAAATCCAAATATACAACTTTGATTTTTGCACATTTCACCATAATAATGTGCATAGTGCTTTAAAGCTTACAGCACCTGCTATTCCCAAGCAGTCTCCCATCCAGGTACTAACCAGGCTCAAGCTTGCTTAGCTTCCGAGATCAGACGAGAACAGGCGTTGTCCAGCTAGTATGGCCTAAGTGAAACCTGCTGGCATGAAATGACTCTTTATTGGACGTTATGCTCTGTAATGGTTGCAAATGAGAAGTTGACACTTATAATGGATATTCATTGATCAGCTATACTCTTTTTTTTTTTTTTTTTTTTTTGGAGGTTTTTTTATGAAATTTTTTTTTTTTTTTTTTTTTTTTTGGAAAAAAAAAAAAAAAAATTTTTTTTTTTTTTTTGGAGAGGATGGACAATGGTTTTAGCATTGGGATGGCAGAATCAGTCTAAATATGTAAAAAAAAAATCCAAATATACAACTTTATTTTTGCACATTTCACCATAATAATGTGCATAGTGCTTTAAAGCTTACAGCACCTGCTATTCCCAAGCAGTCTCCCATCCAGGTACTAACCAGGCTCAAGCTTGCTTAGCTTCCGAGATCAGACGAGAACAGGCGTTGTCCAGCTAGTATGGCCATAAGTGAAACCTGCTGGCATGAAATGACTCTTTATTGGACGTTATGCTCTGTAATGGTTGCAAATGAGAAGTTGACACTTATAATGGATTTCATTGATCAGCTATACTCTTTTTTTTTTTTTTTTTTTTTTTTTTTTGGGGGATGGACTGTTTGCTTGGATGGCAGATAGTCTAAATATGTAAAAAAATTTTTTTTTTTTTTTTTTTTTTTTTTTTTTTTTTTTTTTTTTTTTTTTTTTTTGGAGAGGATGGACAATGGTTTTAGCATTGGGATGGCAGAATCAGTCTAAATATGTAAAAAAAAATCCAAATATACAACTTTGATTTTTGCACATTTCACCATAATAATGTGCATAGTGCTTTAAAGCTTACAGCACCTGCTATTCCCAAGCAGTCTCCCATCCAGGTACTAACCAGGCTCAAGCTTGCTTAGCTTCCGAGATCAGACGAGAACAGGCGTTGTCCAGCTAGTATGGCCATAAGTGAAACCTGCTGGCATGAAATGACTCTTTATTGGACGTTATGCTCTGTAATGGTTGCAAATGAGAAGTTGACACTTATAATGGATATTCATATGAGTCAGCTATACTCTTTTTTTTTTTTTTTTTTTTTTTTTGGAGAGGATGGACAATGGTTTTAGCATTGGGATGGCAGAATCAGTCTAAATATGTAAAAAAAAAATCCAAATATACAACTTTGATTTTTGCACATTTCACCATAATAATGTGCATAGTGCTTTAAAGCTTACAGCACCTGCTATTCCCAAGCAGTCTCCCATCCAGGTACTAACCAGGCTCAAGCTTGCTTAGCTTCCGAGATCAGACGAGAACAGGCGTTGTCCAGCTAGTATGGCCATAAGTGAAACCTGCTGGCATGAAATGACTCTTTATTGGACGTTATGCTCTGTAATGGTTGCAAATGAGAATTGACACTTATAATGGATATTCATATGATCAGCTATACTCTTTTTTTTTTTTTTTTTTTTTTTTTTTTGGAGAGGATGGACAATGGTTTTAGCATTGGGATGGCAGAATCAGTCTAATATGTAAAAAAAAATTTTTTTTTTTTTTTTTTTTTGGAGAGGATGGACAATGGTTTTAGCATTGGGATGGCAGAATCAGTCTAAATATGTAAAAAAAAAATTTTTTTTTTTTTTTTTTTTTTGGAGAGGATGGACAATGGTTTTAGCATTGGGATGGCAGAATCAGTCTAAATATGTAAAAAAAAAAAATTTTTTTATTTTTTTTTTTTTGGAGAGGATGGACAATGTTTTAGCATTGGGATGCAGAATCAGTCTAAATATGTAAAAAAAAAATCCAATATACAACTTCATTTTTGCACATTTCACCATAACCCTCATGCTGCCGAAGAACTCGCACGCACACCGCCGACCCATAAGGGGCCCCGGAGACCCAGCCCGGGCCACGTCTTTTTTTTTTTTTTTTTTTTTTTTTTTTTTATTTTGCGCGTGCCGGGTTCGCGCATGCGCGACTTTTCACCGTGCGAAGCAAAGAGGCGGATCGAGGCGGCGGGGTCCGCCGGACCCGGGAAGGCGGCGGGTGTGCGCGAGGAGGAGGAGGAGGAAGGTGTGTGTGTGGGGGGGAGCCATCGCACGCCTCAGAAGCGCCAGAGAGCGCCAGACCCCGGCCGGTCCGAGTCAGACAAAACGACAAACGGACGACAGACAAACGACAAACGAAGCAAAGAGGCGGCTCGAGGCGGCGGGGTAAGCGGGACCCGGGAAGGCGGCGGGTGTGCGCGAGGAGGAGGAGGAGGAGGAGGAGGAGGAAGGTGTGTGCGTGTGTGTGTGTGTGGGGGGGGGGGGGGGGGGGGGGGGGGGAGCCATCGCACGCCTCAGAAGCGCCAGAGAGCGCCAGACCCCGGCCGGTCCGAGTCAGACAAAACTACAAAAACAAAAAACAAAACAAAAAAAAAACGACAAACGAAGCAAAGAGGCGGCTCGAGGCGGCGGGGTAAGCGGGACCCGGGAAGGCGGCGGGTGTGCGCGAGGAGGAGGAAGGTGTGTGTGTGTGGCCTCAGAAGCGCCAGAGAGCGCCAGACCCCGGCCGGTCCGAGTCAGACAAAAAGACAAAAACGAAAAAAAAAAAAAAAAAAAAAAAAAAAAAAAAAACGACAAACGAACGAGAGACAGGCGACGCCGGTCATCGTCACTCGTCGTCGTCTTCGTCTCCATCATCCTCATCCTCATCTTCCTCTAGGAGCGCGCCGGGGGCGCGCCAATTAGGCGGAGGCGGAGGCGGCGGCGGCGGCGGAGGCGGCGAGGGAGGAGGCTGAGGAGGAGGAGAAGGAGGAGGAGGAGGAGGAGGAGGAAGAGGAAAAGAAAGGCGAGCGGCGACGCGTCGCGCGCATCCGCCGCAGTGAGGCACGGCGCAACTCCCGCATACGTATTTGCCGCAGGCGGCGCACGCGATCCGCGTCTTGCGATCTTTTTTGGCCGGACACGACTGACACCTCTTTCGCTTCGAAGCGGGCGCGCGTCCGCGTCCGTACGCCGCGCCCCGTCCGACCCCGTCGCGGTTTTCTCCTCCTCGGCGGTCCTCCTCCTCCTCCTCCTCCTCCTCCTCCCCCCCCTCACCTTCCTCCTCCCGCGCCGCCGCCGCCGCCGCCGCGACCGACCTGGCGAAACGAGCCGACGCCTCCGAGCGAGCGGGACGTTCCCGCCTGAGGACGAGGGGGGTCACCAGGGCTTTGCCCAGCCGCTCGAGGAACAGCCTCCTCCTGTTTTTCCTGCTCGCCATCCAACCCGGGGAGAGCTCGCGCCAAAGCACGAAGGCGTTGTAGCAGGACACATCGATCATGCCCTGGAAGAGGGCCAGCGGCCACCTGCGGGTCATCCTCCTGCAGCTGTAGGCGGCCACCGCCTTGTCGAGGTTGTCCACGCCGCCCTTGCGCGCGTTGTAGTCGAGCACCACGCGCGGTTTCCGGTCGGGGCGCGACGCGTCCACCTCCGGCTCCGCGTGAGCCGTGCTCAGGAGCAGCACGTTCTTGCCCCTCTTGGCCAGGTACGAGACGGCCGTGGCCTCGGGCGTGAAGGCGAAAGCGGAGGAGAAGAGGGCGCGGCGCGAGACGTCCAGGAGCCGCGCCGGGAGCTCGGTCCTGTTCTTGCGCGCGGTGCCCACCAGCGTCACGCCCCGCTCGCTCAGCAGGCGCGCCGCCAGCTCGTACGAGGTGAAAAAGTTGTCGCAGGTCACGTTGCTTCCCCGCGCCAGGCCCCGGGTCAGGTCCGTGACCACGCGCGTCGCCAGGTTCCTCTCGCGTCCGCCGCCGCCGTCCGGCCTGCCGGTGTACACCTGCATGCTCCAGGCGTAGCTGGACGCGGAGTCGCAGGCGGCCCACACTTTGATGCCGTAGCGCGCCGGCTTGCCGGGCATGTACTGCCTGAAGGGGCACCGTCCCCTGAACCGGATCAGCTGCTCGTCCACCGTGACGTGCCGCCCCGGGACGTACAGGAGCGGGAGCCGGGCCGCCCAGGCGTCCCACACGGCCCTGGCGGGCGCCATCTTGTCCCCCGTCGCGGCGCGCCTCTCCGCCCTCGTGGCCCTGTCGTCGAACCTGACCAGGCCCGAGAGCAGGTAGAACCTCTTCAGCGGCATCGTGGCGCGGAACACCGCGCGGCCGTGCTCCGCGTCCCACAGGCTCGCCGCGGCCTCGCCCCGGGACCTGAAGACGCCCGCCAGGATCAGGAGGCCCACGTAGGCCCGCAGGTCCGTCTCGTCCGCGTCCCGCCACGCCGCGCCGAACCTGCGCCGCGCCTCCCTGTTGGTCTCCTCCAGGATCGTCCGCTCCACCTCCGGGGCGAGGAAAGCCAGGAAGGCGGAGAGCGGGTCCCGCGCCAGGGCCCTGGCCAGGTCGGTGGGCCCCGGCGGCGGGAGGGTCTCGGGCCCCGCGGCGTCCCCGCTGGCGCCGCGCCTGACGTACGGCGCGGAAGACCACCTGATCTTCCCGTCCCGGGAGAGGAAGAAAGTCTCCGGCGGCGGGCCTTCTCCTTCTCCCTCATCTCCTCCTTCTCCTTCTTCTTCTTCTTCTTCTTCTTCTTCTTCTTCTTCTTCTTCTTCTTCTTCTTCTTCTTCTTCTTCAACTACGTCTTCTCCTTCTTCCTCTACGTCTTCTTCTTCTTCTTCATCTTCCTCTTCCTCTTCTTCTTCAATTAGGCAGCGGGGGGCATCCTGCTCTTCTTCTTGGTCCTCATTCTCCAGGTCGTCTTCTTCTTCTTCTTCCTCCTCTTCCTCTTCTTCCTCCTCCTCTTCCTCCTCTTCTTCCTCTCGTTCCCCTTCGTCTCCTTCCGCCTTTTCGGCGAAGCGGCGCTCCTCTTCCGAGCCCTCTCCCGTTTCCGCCCCGTCGTCCTCGTCCCGGTTCTCCCTCGCCCGCGGCTCGGGCGTTCTGCTTCTGCTCCTTCTTCTTCTTCTACTACTTCTTCTTCTTCTTCTTCTTCTTCGGTCGCTGACCGAGGGGCGAGGCGACGCTGGCGAGGGCGGGGGGAACGCGCGTTTCGCTCTCCGCGCCACAGGTGGTTCCTCAGGACGTACTTGCCTCTCCTCTGCGTCGGTCCCGGTCCCGGTCCCGGTGCCGGTCCCGGGGCGCTCGCGCGTCCGGGGGCTCTCCTCATCCTCGCCGCGCGTGTTGTCTTTTTTTTTTTTTTTTTTTTTTTTTTTAAAATTAATATTGTTTTTTGTAATAACACGAAATACAGAAAAAAAAAAAAAATATATATATATATATATATATATATATATATATATATATATATCGAAAACAGTATTAATAGTAGGGTAAAGTCATGTAAATTGAGCCATCAGGTAAAATTACTCACTTGAGGTTTGAGCCCTCTGGCTCCTAAAAAAAAAAAAAAAAAAAAAAAATCCACAGCCAATGAATGCAAAGTATGTTAAAATTGTTGCCCTGCTTCTGCTGTACCAAAAACACTTGATTTGATTGGTGTGTGGACTCAAATCCAGGCTGCAGAGGGTAAAAGGTGAGAAAAGTGGACTGGCAGACAAAGCTTCTTTGAAAATTATAAGGTTCGTAACTTTTTTTTTTTTTTTTTTTTTTTTTAAAAAACTAACAACACGGTTATTAGTTTTACATGTCCGTTTTACACGAGTGGCGGTCCGTTTTACATGAGTGGCGTCAGTCAAATTGAGCCAGGCCTTTCAGCTAAAATGAGCCGCCTTCATGTAGGCTTTTTTATAATGCGAACTGATGAGGCCTAGTGTTAGAACACACGCATTTAATATGTAAATGTATTTTCTCTATCATAAATATTTGTGAAGTGTCACCTTATGCCAAAAGTATGATGGGTGTTACATTTTAACAGGAAGCAAGAAGCAAAGATGGGAAGAAAATATAGGAGCAGAAAGAAAGAGAAAAGGAAAAGGCGACAAGAGAGGAAAGAGAGATAAGTGAATTTCAGAGATACGTGACGACAGAAGGAGTTACAGTAAAGGAACGAAAGAAAAGAAAAAAAAAAAATGAAAGGGAAATATGGAGCGATAAATATTTTAATTACAGTAAAGAATGAGAGGCGACACCGATAAACAATTTGAATCTTATGTTCTGAGTTGCAAAGACAGTGAGGGTAGACTGAATGCAATTTGTGTTTAATCTTTGTGCAGTGCACGCCACTGAGGATCGGTGTGAGCCGTAGAATCTGCACAAATGTGACTTCACGGCATTGTCCGAACCGATAGTAAAAATATGTTTGCAGCTAAAATCGAGTCTTGTTTAAAGCCACTTTGTTGTTGTGATACAAAAGTGAATGGGTCTAGTCGCCAAAAAAAAAAAAAAAAAAAAAAATCACCAGATTAATGTAAAACAACAAAACGTGAAACAAATTGTTAAAGATTTCTTATGAAAGTGCAATGTGATCACATGGCTTCACATTTTACAGTAGAAGTGAACAGAAGCCATTGGTTCAGAACCTGTAGAGCACACGTGTCAAACTCAAGGCCCGGATGCGGCCTTCAACATCGTGGCCCTCGCGGTCTTGTAATGCTTATTTTCATTTTATATTAGCGCCGAGAGCAATCTGGGTGTCTTAACCTAATGAAATGATTTGTCTAAAATTTAAATTCAGTTATTTTCACTTCAATAAATATACTTAATCGAATACAGAAGCTATTATTTGCCGTACATGTCAACGATTAGCGAGGTTAATTTTAGTCATAACCGACCCTTCGTGGACAATCCTGATGCCAATGTGGCCCTTTGTCAAAATGAATTCGACACCCCCCGACGAGAACATTTACGGAGATAAATACTTCCTTTTTCAGGAATAAAATCTAAGTTTATACTCAACAAAGAGAAAGAAAGAAGAGTCGTTCTCGTACTTTACAATGGCACTTTAATGATATATTTTTTTTTTCACTTTGTTAATAATTAGTTTAGTGTCTTTTTAATTTCAGTATTATTTGTCTTTTTTTTTTTTTTTTTTTTGCATGTTTTATGCTCATAAAATTCTTTTCATGTTAATGTATCTCATACAAAACCTAAAAACTAGACTCATTTACATGGAAATTTCAGTGGCTCATTTTAGCTGACGAGTGACTCCTGATTGTGTGGCACATTTTTTACCCTGAACGTGGCACAATGAAATATTTTAGGAATGCTGGGCTTTCGAAAGCTCTAGCACCTAAATAAAAACATCTATTTGCCTGAATTTCATCCTAAACTATAGCAGGCAATATACAATACGTGTACTCACTTTAATTAGTATCGTAGAGTGGTTTATTTATTTATTTTTTTTTTATTCGACTGATTTAACAAAAAGTGGCTCAAAGTGTACCAAAACAAGACAATAGATATTTCGTCAGTACAGGTGACCTTTCTGAACTTCTTTTTCTTTGTGTAAGAAGAACTCCTTGAACGCTTAGCATTAAGAAAAGACCATTAAATGAGAAGTCTGATAAAAATTCATTGTTACAGTTAGTAACCGTTCTGATGTTTTCGTTACTCTAGGTTGTGACCAGCAGACACAAAAATAAGCCCTGTGAAGTCTATGGATCCGAATTGGACAGGAAAAGCTCAGTGAGACTGATGTGATTCTGCGTCTAACGAATCTGATTCGATTCCAAATTCCCCCCAAAATCGATTTTAAATCACGTCAGTGTTTGTGCCGCATCTGCTGTCTGCTGCGCTAAAAAAAAAAATAGCTCCTACGTGACATGATTTACATCGTCAGAGCACTGGTAAAAGTCTGTGTGTGAGTTTAAACACATATCATATCTTGTATTAAACTATTTGTGCCACAATTTCAATAAAACTTTGTGTCGGGGTGGCCTCTCTCTCTCTCTCTCTCTCTCTCTCTCTCTCTCTCTCTCTCTCTCTCTCTCTCTCTCTCTCTCCCTCTCTCTCCGTGCAGGAGCGAGGGAGAGGGAGAGGGAGGGGGGGGGGGGGGGGGCTGCCGAGCGCACAGACACAGACACACACGCGGCAGCGGCAGCACGCCAAACAGAGCAGGAAACTTATGTGAGGCAGAAGTGAGAAGGTGGATCAGCATTTAGGCTATATTAGCGCTGATTTACATCCGCGATTTGTCCCGTGTTGTTGTTGTTGTTGTTGTTGTTGTTGTTGTCGTTAACGGTGGGGAGCAGCTAACGCGCTAACTACAGTCACAACTTGTCTGCATTAAAGGGCCGGTGACCCATTTATTACAAATGCTGCAAAATTAATTCTAAAGCATTGATAAATGTTATCTTTGACAATTGTAATAATTCCAAAATGATGATAAATTAGCCCCACCAACCTTTTTTTTTTTTTTTTTTTTTTTTTTTATGAAGATAACAAAATAAAAAAAGTCCGATCGGCCCGCCGACGTGCTTTCGGGTCCGTGAGACCCGGTCGGGTGTGGGGGGGGGGGGGGGGGGGGGGGGGGGTAAATTTACAAAACGTCCGGGTCCTCGAGACCCCGGGGGTGCCTGAGGGGGGGGGTAAATTTACAAAACGTCCGGGTCCTCGAGACCCCGGGGGTGCGTGGGGGGGGGGGTAAATTTACAAAACGAGCGGGTCCTCGAGACCCCGGGGGTGCCTGAGGGGGGGGGGTAAATTTACAAAACGTCCGGGTCCTCGAGACCCCGGGGGTGCGTGGGGGGGGGGGGGGGTAAATTTACAAAACGAGCGGGTCCTCGAGACCCCGGGGGTGCGTGAGGGGGGGGGGGGGGGGGGGGGGTAAATTGACAAAACGTCCGGGTCCTCGAGACCCCGGGGGTGCGTGAGGGGGGGTAAATTTACAAAACGAGCGGGTCCTCGAGACCCCGGGGGTGCATGAGGGTTAAAACAGTTTGTATGCGTTACTACTGACATCTAGTGGAAAAATACTATAATGGGTGCATGAAAAATAATCAAACATTTTATCCATTACTACAAGATTGTTATTAAGAATGTGTCCTGATATTTACATCTACTTAAAAAAAAATAACAAGTTTTCAACATTCTAATAATCTATTTGTACTTTTATTATCTATTATCATTTTTTTTACACTCTGCACACTCTGACACACACAATCACAACATAATTTGAGATGAAATCACCACACTGAAATGTGCTCATGTAAGTAACATCTCTCTCTCTCTCTCTCTCTCTCTCTCTCTCTCCTCTCCTCTCTCTCTCTCTCTCTCTCTCTCTCTACCTATTTGTCTTTCTGACTTTCCCTATGTCTCTCTCTGCCTCTCGCTCTCTTTTTCTCTCTCTTTCTCCCTCTCTGTCCCTCTCCCTTTCTCTATATCTCTATCTCTGTCTCTCTCATTCTCTATCTTGCTCTTTTTTTCTCTCTCTCTCTCTCTATCTCTCTCCCTTTCCTTGTATCTCTCTTTCTCTATCTCTGACCCTCTTTCTCCCCCTTTCTCTTTTTTCTCTCTCTTTCCCCCTTTCTCCCTTTCCCTCTCCTGTATCTCTCTTTCTTTTTTTGTGTGTGTGCATGCGCTGGCCACGGGCCCCCGAGCACATCTGGTCTTAATTTTGACATATGTGCTTTTAAAGGGTGAAGTTAAAGGTTACCATTAAGCTCAGACAAAGTGAGTGTAATTCACGCTGTTCAAACAGTTGAACCCATTTACCTGAAAGTTGAGTCGTATATCGAATGGTTAAAAAAAACAATTCTATGCAGCATGTTCTGAGTGCAAAATAAATTATTCTGAGTGCAATATAAATCATCTATCTCCAGCATCTACTCTGCCGCTGGGAAACATGTGGACTAAACCAGGACTAAACGAGGTCTTAAGCAAGATCAGGTCTAAACCAGGTCTACAGCAGGAGCAGGTCTAAAGCTTTAGACAAGACAATGACATCTGACCTCAGTGTTATACGCAGCCTAGTAGGGGAGACTGGGGACAATTGTAACACTTTTTCCAAAATTTGACATATCAGCTTAATCTTAGTTGAAGTCCTGCTTAAAACTACATGAAATGAAAGCTGCAGATCTTGGCTTGACGCATGAACAGGTTTGAATTCACTAGAGCTGTTTATTTTGAAACTGTTATCATTTTAAGACAAGATAATCAAGTGTTAGGGGCAATCGGATTTGCAATTAATTATTTATTTATATTTTTAATCGATTCCCGGCCCTATTTTTAATATTATAAAATATAAATAAAATGTCTTCATCTTCATTCAGTTTTTTTTAAAAAAAAGCAACATAGGATTGGATCACTTTGATCCAGATTTAAACTTTTTTTTTTTTTTTTTGGGGGGGGGATCACTAAATCACGATAATCATGTTTGATAGACTGTCACATTTCATGAAAAACAAAGAGGAGTGAGCACATCATTGACTCTTTACTAGGGGTGTGAATCTTTGAGTGTCAAAACGATTTTATTTTATATTTATTTATTTATTTGATAGGGAAAAGTACGCACATTAGACATGTAACATACAAAACATTTTTAGCCTCGGCTAATTTGCAATGTCTGTCCCTAGAAGGGCTTTTCCACACACAAAAAATACATTAACATCAAGAATAATTTATACAGTGCATAGCATATAATGCAAAATTAATGTACACAAATTTGTGTTCTCGTTAAAACCCGCCTAAGTTCATTTTTAAAACTACCCCAGTCCAGGTTCAGTTTTAGCTCAGGGCCCAGAGAGTTCCACAGTTTGGCTCCTGGACAGAGAATGCAGACGGTCCAAAAGAAGTTTTTCTCAGGGGCATTTTAACATTTCCATTTGAAGACCCTCGTGTGATGGAGCCCACAGCTCTGAGTGGGACTATGAGCTTGCCGAGTACACCTGGGGCTCTATTATTCAAGCACTTATACATCAATTTAAAATTACAAAACTTTATAAAATTTACAAAGCTAAGACAATTCAATCTCTGCAATAACTGACAATGGTGTGTTCTGACAGGTTTTTTTGTCTAATATTTTGATGGCCTGTTGTAAATTGCCCTCAGTGGCTTGATTACAGAAGCTGTGGCTTGTGACCAACTGGTGATACAGTAACTGATTTTTGAGAAAATATCATAGAATGCATAAAGACATTTGCAGCTTGAAAGGATAGACAGTCTCTAATTAATTTAAAGCTGTACAAATGTGTTTTTGTTATCCTCATTATTTTTTTTTATATGACTTTCGAATGATAAATGGGAGTCCAGAATTAGGCCTAGGTATTTGACCTCTTTCACTTGCTTAATGTCTTGTCCATCTATTGTCAGGTGAGGATCCTCAGGGGGGGCGTGCTCTAGAAGAAAAACAAACTGACACTGTTTTACTGATATTAACATCTGCATACATTTGGAAGCGGAGTTCAGTGATAAAAAAGATGATTTTATATTGTTGATTATTACACACTGTTGTCTTTGTACCAGGTATGTTTTGAACCACTGTAAAGTTGTTTCCTCAAAGTTTAATTTGGATAATCTGTGTATAAGTATTTCATGATGTAGTAAGTCAAATGCCTTTTTTAGGTCTAAAAAAGACCGCTCCTATGATTTGGCCTTTGTCAATTGCTGATTTGAGCTGTTCAACAAAGTAGCAATTGGCTATTTCAGTCGAGTATTGGGGGCAGAAACCAAATTGCAGAGGATGCAGTATATCATTCAGATGTAAGAAGTCCATAAGCTGGTTTGACACAATCTTTTCTAACACCTTGGAAAAACAGTAAAATGCTTATGGGCTCCACTCCTTAAAGAGAGATTTACCAAATGAGTCAAAGGTTTGACCAGTGTTTCTTCATTTCTTTTCAGAAATGATGTGTCAAGGTGGAAAAGATCTTTTGTGTGACTGTTATTTATTTTATTTATGACAGCTAGGACTTCCGACTCGGTTGTTTGTTCAAAAGAAAAGGAGCATTGTGTCAAGTCAATGGACTCTGAAATATCCATCCTGGATCTCAAATCAAAGCTATTGGACAGTTACTCAACTGATGAGACAAAATAGTTGTTTAACTCACAGGCAATTTTTTTTTTTTTTTTTTACTATCTGTTTACAATCTTGTCTCCAATTTTAAGTTCTTGCAAATGTGACTGTTTTCCTTTTGGTTTAACAATATTATTTAACATTTTCCACATTACAGATGATTTTCCTCTGGACTCTGCAATTGCTGAAATATAAAAAATGTTTCTAGCTGTCCGAATGTCTTTAACTATGCGGTTTCTTAGACTTTTATACACTATTATATCAATGTTAAGTTTACTTTTGGTGGCCTGCTTTAAGACTTGATCTCGTTGCTTCATAAGTTTATTAATAGACTCACTAATTCAATGTAGAGATTTTTTTTTTTTTTTGATATTTTTCTTGATTTTTAAATACTTACACACAATCTTTTCAACTTCAGTCATAATTTTATGACAGTTACTATCAACTGTATTGTCTTCCATTACACTGTTACACTCTATTTGTTTTAGCTCATTGTCCACCTTGGGAATGTCATTTTTGAGAATTGTTAATGTGCAGGGTTTAGATTTATTAAAATTAACAAAGCGTTTTTTAGACAGTTTTCTCACTACTAAAGTCATATTATGATCTGACGATCCACTCAGAAAATTATATGATTTCAGAATTCTTTCTTCCTTGTTTGAGAAGATTAGGTCTATCTGGGTCTTACTTTATTTTGTTATTGTCGTTGCCCCCTTTAACAATCTGGGAGAAGTCAAATTTAGTCATCAACGTTTTTAGTTTCTTTCTCTTACTCTTGTTAAACCAATCTATGTTAAAATCCACTAGTATTATTAGCTCTGATTTATGTGATGTTATTTTTAACAGTTTAAGTAAGTCATCACAGAATATGTCATTATTGGTAGATGGTGGATTATAAAGCACCAGTACCATAAAGTGCATTCGAGGAAATAAGGTAATGTCGACGACACATAGATATTCTATTTGAACATCACAATCAAAGGTTACTTCTGTGCATGTAATAGAGTCACGTACATAAATAATTACTCCCCCACCTTTTCCAGTTTTCCTATCTTTCCTATAACAGTTAAATCCAGGAACATCCAACAAACTGGCACTGATTTTACTGTGAAGCCAGGTTTCAGTAAGGCCTAAAAAATGTAAATTAGAGTCCATTAAGAGCGTCTTTATTTCATCATGTTTTGATAGTAGACTTCGCACATTTAAGTGTGCACCAAAGATCCCCTTTGGCTTACTGTCCCTATCCCATATTACTCTTGCATTATTGACAGTGGAAAAAATATTTTGCAGTTCATGAGAACGATTACTCACTTGTTGCCTTGTGATAGTTTTTGGTCCAGGATCAGAACATTCTCGTTCATTACGCTCTACAATGTCCTCTGTTAAATCAACTGATTCGCTTATGCTCCTGCTTGGCCTTGAAGATGGTATCCGTTCCACATCTGTATTGTTTTCTGATGTTGTTGATTGAGGCAGTTGGGAAAGTGTCTCCAGCGAAGTGTGACAATCCCAATCCTTGGGGGTCACGATTATTTTTAATTTTGTCCATCTTGCAATTGTTACACTTCTGTATTTGTCCTAGATAACATTTATCAATACTTTAGAATTCATTTTTGCAGTAAATGTAATAAAAGAATCACTGGCCATTTAATGCAGGTCAAGTTGTGGCTGTAGTTAGCGCGTTAGCTGCTCTCCACCGCTAACAACAACAACACGAGACAAATCATGGAGTGCATAGATGTGCATGGATGTAAAGTATGTATGTATATATATATATATATATATATATATATATATATATATATATATATATATATATATATTATATATATATATATATATATATATATATATATTATTTGACAAATAAATAAGACTACATTGTGAATATTTCAAACAGATTTCAAATAAAGATGTGGAATTGAGCATCTAAATGGAGTCCATCATCACAAGTAAGGAACCTGGGCGTTATCATTTTTGACTCTGAGCTGACTTTTATCCCACATATTAAAAATATCACAAA
Source organism: Mugilogobius chulae (assembly GCA_038363315.1). NCBI lineage: Eukaryota > Metazoa > Chordata > Actinopteri > Gobiiformes > Gobiidae > Mugilogobius > Mugilogobius chulae. The sequence goes on from JBBPFD010000543.1 coordinate 17,384, forward strand.
AATAGGTTTTTACCATCTTAAAAACATCGCCACAGTCCGTCCCATTCTCTCTCGGGCCAACACATGCTTTTATCACCAGTCGTATAGACTACTGTAATGCCCTGCTCTCTGGTCTTCCCAAAAAGTCTATTTCAGGTTGACAATTATTACAAAATTCAGCTGCACGTGTCCTGACTAAGACCAGGGGGCGGGACCACATTACACCGGTTTTAAAATCGCTGCATTGGCTCCCTGTGTGTTTTAGGATCGATTTTAAAGTTCTTTTATTGGTTTTTAAGTGTCTTAATGGTCTTGGGCCTTCTTATCTTTCAGAACTGCTTTTACCTTATGAACCCTTGCGGACCCTGCGCTCCTCCGGCAGCAGGCTCCTAGTCATTCCCAAAGTCAGGACACACACTCACGGCGAGGCATCTTTCCAGTTTTACGGCCCCCGTCTATGGAACAGTCTGCCGGAGGACCTCTGGGCCGCAGAGAACATTCAGGTTTTTAAGAGCAGGCTCAAGACCCATCTTTTTAGCTTAGCTTTTAATTTGTATTTATTTTTTTAAATGTATTTATTTAGTATATATCTATTTATTTATTTATTTTAAAGCATATTTTACACTCTAGTTCTCAGTTTGCTTGTGTTTACCTTTTTATCAATTTATATTTTCTTCTCACTTTTAGTTTCCCTGTGTTTCCTCTGAGGAGCCTCTGCACCAGGAGCTGTGGTCGGCTGTGGCTGCTGGGCTCTGGCTCATGGGCCCTGGAGGTTTGGTCTTGACCTCATCTCTTCTCTGGGCCCGGGGCTGGTGCCCTGTGGCTGCAGGTGGCTCTGCTCCTGGTGCAGACAGCTCCTCTGATGATGCTTTCTTTGGTCCACCTGTACCCGGCCAAATGTATGTGAATGTATTTTAGTGTTTGGGAGTGTGCTTGTTTGTGTATGCGTGTTGGAAAAGGGGTTGGGGGTGGGTGTATGGTGGGGAGGAGGGGTAGAGGGTGTGTACATGTATGGGGGTTGTCTTGGGGGTGGGGGGTGGAGGCGAACGGGATTGTTTTTAATGCACTGTGAAGCACTTTGTGTTACATTTTATGTATGAAAGTGCTTTATAAATAAAGTTTGATTTGATTTGATTTTATTCTGAAGAGGAGTTTCGCCTGAACTACTGGAGAGCAGAACCACAAAAAGTGTGCAACACAACAGTCCTGCACAATATCCTCACCTGCATTCTGCCAAAATGAGCAAACAAGACGTGCTATAAGAGACGGAATAGGAAAACATTATTTCCAGTGTTGGGAGTAACTAGTTATTTGAGTAACTAGTTACTGTAATATATTCACTTTTCAGTAACTAAGTAGTGTAACTCATTACTTGTAAAAATGTTATAATGTGATAATATATTACAGTTACAATCTGAGTAACTCAAGTTACTTTTATATAAATTAATTGCTTTTATATTCTACTGAATGCAACATTTCAGGACAAAAAACATCATTAAAATACTGTCTGTTGCTTAAAGGTGAATCAAATATTATGAGGAAAACGTGTTGTGGCCTCACATTTCCACAAATTAACCAGTAAACAAGTGTAAATGTAACAGGATTAGTGTTGTATAATGCCAGAAATTACATTTCTGAGACAGTAATATTGTAATAAAAAAAGTATTTATTACCCCCCCCCCCCCCCCCATGTAACTAGTAATATAAAATGTATTACAGTTTTAGAGTAACTTACCCAACACTGATTATTTCTGAGGGATTTTGAAAGCCAGTTCTGGCTTTGCTTTTCTATTGTTTTATGTTGATTTGAACCCATCGTTTACAGAAAGTGATCATTTCATTTCAATCATTTATTTTCATTCATTATTAAAAAGCTCATCTAAAAAAAACAGCTAAAATGGGATTATATGATAGCCTATTTGTGTCAGTGTTATGAATATACAGTAGCCTCATAAGTGACAGAATTAAATAAATTTATTTGGTGAATATTATGAAAGTTATTCCGAGGATTATTTTCGGAGGCCAAAGTCTACTTTGCTGTACGCGACAGAATGGCTGAATACATTCTAGTGCTACAGCATGTGTGTGGTGTGTGCGTGCGCTGGCCCCCGGCACCAGAGCACATCTGGTCTTAATTTTGACAAATGTGCTTTTAAAGGGTGAAGTTAAGGATCAACATTACGTTCAGACAAAACGAGTGTAATTTATGCTGTTCAAACAGTTGTACCCATTTACCTGAAAGTTGAGTCGCATATCGAATGTTTTTTTTAAAAAAAAAAAACAATTCTATGCAGCATGTTCTGAGTGCAAAATAAATTATTCTGAGTGCAATATAAATCATCTATCTCCAGCATCTACTCTGCCGCTGGGAAACATGTGGACTAAACCAGGACTAAACGAGGTCTTAAACAAGATCAGGTCTAAACCAGGTCTACAGCAGGAGCAGGTCTAAAGCTTTAGACAAGACAATGACATCTGACCTCAGTCTTATACGCAGCCTAGTAATACAGCGAGCTAACTTTGGTTTTGAGTGCACTCCAAATCCACCCTCCACTGGAATCAGAGTTAAACTGCAGTGCATTGTGTGAGCTCCAGCTCCAATGATGCTTTCACTCATCAGTTTGTTCGATAAAAGGCCTGTTCGAAAGCGGCCTATTGCAGCAGAATTTTAAAAGCTCGATTTTATTGACCACTACTCTCTCTTTCTCTCGCTCTCCCTCTCTTTTTCCCTATATCTCTTTTTCTCTATCTCTGCCTCTATTTCTCTCTCCCTTTCTCTCTTTTTTATCACTCTCTCTCTCTGTCTTTCTCTCTGTCTCTTTCTCTTTTTCTCTCTCTAGTTTATAAAGCTGAAAAAACTTTAAAAAAAAAAAAAAAAAAAAATTATGTCTGATGCTCCTGATTTACCAAATAGCTTTCCAAACTGATATTTACAAACTGGCCCTGGTTTCGAATAGCCCTAATTTATAGCCCCTAGCTCCTAGTTCCTAGCCTCTAGCTCCTCATCAGTGGAGGTCGTCAGGAGGTCAACAGTAAGAGCACTAGACAGCTGAGAGAAGAGGCCTTAACTCTGTTTGGTGAATCTAATCATCCTAACCGGCGACGGGAAACAACGAGGGAAATGACGCGACTCTACAGCGGTTTATAAAAAACTACAACATCCACCAGCGGACTACAAAACACACACCTACTGCACTGATATGAATGACACGATAGTTACACACAGTAAAAAAAATAATAACACATTTCTGACACATTTGTGGGTGAATTGAAGGACCACACATTTTGTGTTAAATTTAACACAAAACTTGTGTCAAACCGTTTTACACATTTTGTGTGTCAAGTCATACAACGCAAACATGTGTCATCTCAACACAAAGATGTGTCATTTCAACACAAACATGTGTCAAGTCTGAAACTTATTTTCCACATTTATGTGTTATTTTTTACACACGTTGTGCTACCAAAAACAGCTAAAGCTAACAAGCTAAAACAAAGGAGCATGAGACAGCAGTTTTCACATTTTTACATTTAATTTAGTTTTAAAATGACAAACAGTGAATGAGCTGAATCTGATAAACATCCTACTGTTATTAGTCCTTAAACAGTGAGTCTGAAGCTGCAGCTCAGTCTCATGTCATCTGTGACAAACTCCAAGTAAATAGGCCATTTCCACCATGAGCTGCATGTCCTGGACCTGAACAGGAAAAAAACAACAACAACATTTTATTAGTAAATCTGTATAACATAGAACTTTAATATACAAAAGAATGAAGCTGTACCTGATGTTCTTTGGTCAGTTGTAACAGAGTCTGAGCTCTGTAAAAGTCTTTCTACAGCTGCTGAGAAAAGAAAAAACACACACAATTTACTTAACATCAGTAACAAAGCATCAGTAAACATTATTATCATGCAGGTCTGAATGTGAGAGATTTTAAACTCTGTACCTGATTTTGAGAGACTTGATGCGTTTTCCGATTTCACAGCAAACCTGCAATTTTGATCAAACCACAAACTTCAGAACAATCGTTTGGCAGAAAAAGAGCTAAAAACAGACACAAAGAGCTACTTACATTTTTAAATACATCTTTAAATATTCTTTGAAATGTCTGTGTTTTCCTGTGAAAGATATAAAAACAGAGCAGAGTCATTTACATGAAGAGCTCATCAGCAGAACACAATAACAGCTACAACAAGACAAACAGTCACTTTAGGTTCAGATACATGTAGGCTAACTGTTAGCCTAGGTTAGCATGAAGGTAGCACAAGGTTAGCACTCACAAAACTACAGTTTCTCCACAAAATCAATTATAAACATGTATAATGTTCACTTATAAAACATAATACAGTAGTTACTAGTAGTAAAGAAGAGTATTTAAATCAAACTGACCGTGTTGGTAGAGCTCTGAATCCTGCTGCTTCTTCAGTCTCACAGAAGTTTAACACAAACATGTGTCACTGACAGTTATTCTGTTCAAACTGACAAAAGCTGCTCTCTAATTGGTCAGAAATATTACACATTTTCTGTGCAAAACAAAGTCATAGAAAGTAACACATGTTTGTGCTGTTTCGTAATTTCAGGCATAAACTTGTGTTAAAATGGGGTTGACACATAACACATCTCTTTCTGCAGAAACAACACATTTGTACATGAATCTGCTGCTGTTTAATAAAAACACTGCAATAAACCTCAGACTGAGCCATATTTGTGAAAAGTTTAAACACGAAGCTTCAACAACAGCACTTTTCATCACTTACAGTAGACTATAGGCCTATATATGCACAGGACAGGACAAAATAAATATAACAGACTAACCATCAGCAGTCTGTGAGAGAAAGAGCAAATATATTCCAGTACTTTAAATCCTTCTTTGCCTGCTACTGCCGCGCGTGCCTGCTGCGTGACGCTGTGCAGTTCCTCCTTCTCTTTACTCTTCTCTTCAGTTTACTTTTTTATTATCACAAAGACTTAAAATTTCACAGTAAAGACTCAGGATGTTGTACAACATAGACAGCATTATTAATGTGACACTGATGAGATAAAAGACATTTCTGTATAGACACAGCACAAGTGTAGAAATTTTATTATTCAGTTTTTTATTCATTGCTCTGGTGATATCCGTGTTGGTTTAAGGTGTGTGAGGGAAACAGGAGCATATACACAGTTGTATGTGGTTTTATTCAGTACAACATGTGATCTCAGGCTGTCTGGCAGTTCTTGCGCTTGAGAAGTGTAGACGGTGCCTTTCAGATGTCTCCCCTCCCCTCAGCACCATCCGCCTGCTCTCGTCTGCAGTCCAGTTGCTGCTTAAACAAGCCTATTGTGGATCAAGGAAGTGGGAGGTCACTCTTCAACTCTATAAATAGTGCTGCATAGAGGCTTCTAAACCAGTGTTCCAGAGCCGTACATCTGTACCCTGACCAGCACATCTTAATTCCTGGTAAGTTTAACTTATTCTTCTTTTTATTTTTTTATACGAAAACACTTATTCATACTCTCTGTTCCCCCCTTGATCTCTCTCTCTCTCTCTCTCTCTCTCTCTCTCTCTCTCTCTCTCTCTCTCTCTCTGCTATTAAGATTTAAATAAATAAAAAAGACATCTGTACTATTTTTTAATACTTACGTTTTAATACTGGAATTGACATAAACTTTGCTAATGTTTATAGAGTTTAGAATTCATTTTGATCAATTGAGAACATTTTAATATTGTTTTACCCCCAAAAAATTAAGTAAAATTTAAACTTAAAAAAACAAGTAAGGTTTTGAGTTTTTTTTTTACATACCTTCTATGTATTTATATTCTTTAAAATTTTAATAATTTTCTTAACATAATTTTTATGTCTGTATGTACTATATATGTTTAAAAGTTACTTAATTTTTTATAGAAATAATGTTTTATTTTTTTACTTTTCTACTTGTTTTCCTCTCTCTCTCTCTCTCCCTTCCTCCCTCCATCCATCTCTCTCTCCCTCTCTCTCTCTCTCTCCCTCCCTCCATCTCTCTCTCCCTCCCTCCCTCCATCCATCTCTCTCTCTCTCTCTCTCTCTCCCTCCCTCCCTCCATCCATCTCTCTCTCCCTCCCTCCCTCCATCCATCTCTCTCTCCCTCCCTCCCTCCCTCCATCCCTCTCTCTCTTTCTCTCTCTCTCTCTCCCTCCCTCCATCCATCTCTCCCTCCCTCCCTCCCTCCCTCCCTCCATCTCTCTCTCCCTCCCTCCCTCCCTCCCTCCATCTCTCTCTCTCTCCCTCTCCCTCTCTCTCCCCCCCCCTCGTCCCTCTCTCTTAAACTCTCTATCGAGAGCGTGTGGATACTTGGAGAGGAGCTGTTTGAGAGGGATTGCTGTTTTAACAATTGTAAGATTTGTGATGGGGGGTTGTTTGTGTTGAAGGTTGGTTTGTGTGTGTCCATTTGTTTGGTTTGTTTTTTTTAACTTGAAGTCACGTGCAACCAAATGGAATTGTAAAGTTAAGTGTCCCTCTGCCTTTCTCCTTAATCCTCTCTCCCTCAATCTCTATTTCTGTCGCTCTACTCCTCAGCCTTCAAATATCTTCAATCTCTCAATCTCTCTCTTTTTCTCTCTCTTTCTCTCTCTCTCTAGCTCTCTATCTATCTATTTTACTCTCTTTCAGCTCTCTCTTCTTTTTCTCTACACTGAAAAAAGTTGCTATTAAGATTTAAATAAATAAAAAAGACATCTGTACTATTTTTTAATACTTACGTTTTAATACTGGAATTGACATAAACTTTGCTAATGTTTATAGAGTTTAGAATTTATTTTGATCAATTGAGAACATTTTAATATTGTTTTACCCCCAAAAAATTAAGTAAAATTTAAACTTAAAAAAAACAAGTAAGGTTTTGAGTTTTTTTTTTACATACCTTCTATGTATTTATATTCTTTAAAATTTTAATAATTTTCTTAACATAATTTTTATGTCTGTATGTACTATATATGTTTAAAAGTTACTTAATTTTTTATAGAAATAATGTTTTATTTTTTTACTTTTCTACTTGTTTTCCTCTCTCTCTCTCTCTCCCTTCCTCCCTCCATCCATCTCTCTCTCCCTCTCTCTCTCTCTCTCTCTCTCCCTCCATCTCTCTCTCCCTCCCTCCCTCCCTCCATCCATCTCTCTCTCTCTCTCTCTTTCTCTCTCCCTCCCTCCCTCCCTCCCTCCCTCCATCTCTCTCTCCCTCCCTCCATCCATCTCTCTCTCCCTCTCTCTCTCTCTCTCCCTCCCTCCATCTCTCTCTCCCTCTCTCTCTCTCTCTCCCTCCCTCCATCTCTCTCTCCCTCCCTCCCTCCATCCATCTCTCTCTCTCTCTCTTTCCCTCCCTCCATCCATCTCTCTCTCCCTCCCTCCCCTCCATCTCTCTCTCCTCCCTCCCTCCCTCCCTCCCTCCATCCCTCTCTCTCTTTCTCTCTCTCTCTCTCCCTCCCTCCCTCCATCCATCTCTCCCTCCCTCCCTCCCTCCCTCCATCTCTCTCTCCCTCCCTCCCTCCATCTCTCTCTCTCTCCCTCTCCCTCTCTCTCTCCCCCCCCTCGTCCCTCTCTCTTAAACTCTCTATCGAGAGCGTGTGGATACTTGGAGAGGAGCTGTTTGAGAGGGATTGCTGTTTTAACAATTGTAAGATTTGTGATGGGGGGTTGTTTGTGTTGAAGGTTGGTTTGTGTGTGTCCATTTGTTTGGTTTGTTTTTTTTAACTTGAAGTCACGTGCAACCAAATGGAATTGTAAAGTTAAGTGTCCCTCTGCCTTTCTCCTTAATCCTCTCTCCCTCAATCTCTATTTCTGTCGCTCTACTCCTCAGCCTTCAAATATTCTCAATCTCTCTCTTTCTCTCCCTCTTTTTCTCTCTCTCTCTTTTTTTATTTTACTCTCTTTCAGCTCTTGCTCTTAGGTTTTTTTTTTTTTTTTTTTTTTTTTTTTCTTAATTAAAATGTTGGTAGGGCTAATTTGTCACCATCTTGCAATTATTTCACTTCTATGTTTGTCAAAGATAACATTTAGCAATGCTTTAGAATTAATTTTGCAGTAAATTTAATAAACGAATCACTGGCCCTTTAATGCAGGTCAAGTTGTGGCTGTAGTTAGCGCGTTAGCTGCTCTCCCCCGCTAACAACAAGAACAACAACAACAACAACAACAACAACAACAACACAAGACAAATCATGAAGTACATAGATGTAAAATAGCCTTAAAAAACCTCTTGTATTGTCTGTGTGCTGCTGCTGCGTATGTCCCCTCCCCCATCCCCCTCTCTCTCTCTCTCTCTCTCTCTCTCTCTCTCTCTCTCTCTCTCTCTCTCTCTCTCTCTCTCTAGTCCTCCTCCTTTTCCTCGTCACTTATGCTAAAAAACAAACAAACAAACAAACAATTGTTAAAAAAAACCCCACTAAAATCATGTACGTCATGTATTTATCTGTTGCTATCCTCTTTGCATTTGTTAGTTGTCCAATACAGCAACAGCTCTGACTCCAATCTGCTTCTGTGGAGGAAGAAACAGTTCATCTTTAAATGCTTTGCACTGCTGTGTTTGTGTATGGGTGAAGCTGATTTCTGTCTTTGGACATCAAAAACAAAAACAAAAAACTTTTATAGTGAGTTAGTCCAGATGTGATCTGTTCTCATATACTTTATTGTCTCCAGGTGCATGTTAGCACTGATAAGTTATGCACTGAACAGCAATAGCAATGCACAATTGTGTCAAAGCTACATTTGTCTGTGAGTCGTGAGTTGGACAAATTGCACAGCCTAATATGGCTCTAAGCAACAGTCTATGGCTAAAAATAAAGACATTTTATTGTAAAACCTCAAAAAACAAATCCTGTTTGTAAACGCTAATGCTAGCAGTTAACACTTTATGCTAACAGAGCACATTTTCACAAAAGTACTTGACAAAGTAAACCAGATAAGACTTGAGACTTACCTGAACAGATGTAGAAGTGTAAAAGTCCTTTATTTTCTCACAAAAGTGTGTGGAGATGATCCTGGACATGTCTGTGCAGCAGCTCCTGTTAACTGTCCTGTTCTTTACTGAGCATGTGTAAGGTTTAAACCATTTAGTGATTTTAGCATTTAACATTTACTCACGCTTTTTTACATTTAACTAGAACAGCTAAATGACATAAAAATCGATTAAATGTTACACTGCTTCTGTATTTAGCCATTCAAGCGCTTAAGTGGCCTACTTACTCACACTTTTTTTACAATTTGCTCAAAAAGGTAAAGAAAATATTACAATAAATGTTAATATATTCAGAAATTAAAAAAAAACCTCTCCTTATCTCCTTCTCTCTCTCTCCCTCCATCTCTATTTCTGTCTCTCTCTCTCTCTCTCTTTTTTTTTTTATTTTACTCTCTTTCAGCTCTTGCTCTTAGGTTTGTATTTATTTATTTTTTTTCTTAATTAAAATGTTGGTAGGGCTAATTTGTCACCATCTTGCAATTATTACACTTTTGTATTTGTCAAAGATAACTTTTATCAATGCTTTTATCAGAATTCATTTTGCAGTAAATTTAATAAATGGATCACTGGCCCTTTAATGCAGGTCAAGTTGTGGCTGTAGTTAGCGCGTTAGCGGCTCTCCCCCGCTAACAACAACAACAACAACAACAACAACAACAACATGTAGCCTAATATAGTGGATACTGCAACATAATGCTAAGCAATAAAGACTGACCCATCATAGTAAAGTAGGCCATGGACAGGGCCACATTTCTTGTTAAAATCTGGTTTTCAGTAGCATGCAGTACTTTTAAATCAACTTAATCAGCTAAAATGCCACTGATATTTGTTTTGTTTTGTTCAGTTTTGTTCTGGTTTACAAATTGTGCTCTAAGCCTGTTCTAAATTGTGGTTCACCTTGAAGTAGCACAAATGTCGACCTAGAGACATAGAGTCGGCTTAACTCTAGGTTTAGCCTAGTCCTTTATCTGTTGGTCTCATTTGCTCACGTTCTAGTTTTGATTTACCTCTGCTAGTGTAAGCTTGTTATAGGACAGTCAATTTAGACTTATTTTCAATTTACTAAACATAAGTTCTTGAGGCAGTTCCGTTGTTCGGCCCTCAGACCATGGTCCTTTAAAAAATCCGTCCCGCTGTAACATATAATTGAATAGCCCTGATATAGCCAACAGTACGGTAACTTCCGGTGTTGTGCCGAAAAATGCCTGCCTGCCGAAAAATGCATCCCCTCCTCACGGGAGCGCACACACTCCTGAAAACTGGAATTTGCGAAAATTAAACTTCACAGAACGACTTTATATCGTATGTAGTGCAACACTTTATGTTGAAATACTTACAATAATTATTGAGATGTGTTTTATAGTCTTAGTTTGGAGGTTAGCTTGTAGTGGGCAGTGAAAGAATTATGACAAACCACGACACAGAGTTATCTAAATATTACAATATTTTTTATTTCTTAGCTTAAATCACTAGTTAATGTTGTTGTATTTTCAAAATATAAAGACGCTTGCTAAAATATGCATCTACTGATGAGCTGAATATACGCATACGTCCCTGTCTGACTCTGTTAATTTTGTCTGTTTATTTTAGACCAATACACATATAAACTATAAAACATTGCGTTGTATATACTGTAGGCCTATACACATACAACAAAGGCATATTTCGAAAAGTGTCTGTTGGCTATTTTGGAAACAGGATTATCTGAAGGGGCAGGGTCACCTCGTAAAACTACATTAACTAGTGATTTAAGCTACAAAATAATAATAAAAAATGTAATATTTAGATGACTCTGTGTCGTGCTTTGTCATAATTCTTTCACAAATGTAAGTATTTACAGTTTACTGCCCACTACAAGCTAACCTCCAAACTAAGACTATAAAACACATCTCAATAATTATTGTAAGTATTTCAACATAAAGTGTTGCACTACATACGATATAAAGTCGTTCTGTGAAGTTTAATATTCGCAAATTCCAGTTTTCAGGAGTGTGTGCGCTCCCGTGAGGAGGGGATGCATTTTTCGGCAGGCAGGCATTTTTCAGCACAACACCGGTTCCTGGGCGCTGCACGGCAGGCGACCAGGGCCGTAGTGCTACAGGTGCATTTTACCTTTTACCTCCTTTTATCTTTATGCTTTAAAAGCATGTTCATGGCGCACTCAGTACAATGGTAGTTATCTGAATACCCCAGCCCGTGGAGCTAAGGGAGTCCAGTGCCCAGCAGCTAGCTAGCGGCTAACGTGAAGGCTTTCAGCAGCAAGAGCCCGCAGCAGCGGCCAACTCGGGCTGTCGTGGTAAGCCGACCGGTGTTATGCCGAAAAATGCATCCCCTCCTCACGGGAACGCAGGGGAACGGCACCCGCGGCGTAAGCGGAGGGAACAGCACCCGCGGCAAGAGCGGAGGGAGCGGCGCAGAGCGGCACACGCGGAACGGAGCGGAGGGAACGGCACCCGCGGCAAGAGCGGCAAGAGCGGAGGGAACAGCACCGCGGCAAGAGCGGAGGGAGCGGCGCAGAGCAGCACACGCGGAACGGAGCGGAGGGAACGGCACCCGCGGCAAGAGCGGCAAGAGCGGAAGGGGGCGGCGCAGAGCGGCACACGCGGAACGGAGCGGCAGCCGCTTGACGGAGCGGAGGAGAGCGGCACCGCGGAACAGAGGTAGAAGCCGAGCAGAGCGGCTTTCTTTTTATTCCATTAAGTTTAGTACGTTTGACAACTTAAAGCACACATAGTAGCCTATATAACAAGTGTCATTTTATTAATTTTTCATGTGATTTGATGTTGATAGTGTCCTGTTTTGTGTCTTTCTGTCATATAAACGAAGTTAGTGTTGGATTTTTCTGAGCACAAATTCATTATTAATAACTTCAATAGAAACTGACTTCCTAATGTTAAATGAAATTTAGAAAAAATGAATAAATAATGTACATTTGTTTACACTTGTTTCAATAGCCTACATTAGATCAAAAACACACTCATCAGACATGAATATAAAAATGTTATGACAAAATATAAAATAAACGGGAGAGTTGTACAATAATAGCTAATTTTATTAAGCCATTCTGTAACAGTGAAACAGACACTTTGTTACTATAAGAACAATTATATTTGTAGTTTGCATGAACTCATTTCTATTTGGACATGTAGTAGACATCATCCTGAACGTTTGCTGTGAGTTTGGAGACAATCTGATGTTGATTTTTGGAATTTTAGGCTATTCTGTAACAGTGAAACAGACACTTTATAAGAATTACTATGGCAACAACAGCTTTTCAAACTGTCACATGAGGACGATTTTTTACCATTTTTTCCTGAACTGTTTTGCTACGTTTCTTGCTGAAAGCTCTAGGAACATGACAGACATGTAAATGTGATATCATATTATTCTCTGGAATCTGAGGATTCAGAAAATGTATAATATGTCTTAACTTTTTCAAAACCCAGCCTCACAGTGAGCCACAAAGTACAAGAGTCATTCTCACTGAGAGGCATTTCCCATAGAACTCAGGCTATTTTCTGTATTCTATCTTACTTCTGATGGTTGTTGGAGCTTTTTGATCTGGAAAAGTCCTCTTGGTTTAGTTTTTCGTTTTTAATTTGAGTAGAACAGTCTTGTTTTTACTAAAAAAGTTGTGTTTTTCTCTCGTTTTAGCCAAATTTGAAGTCTCATAACGATAAATGAGCACGCAGCTCTCAGAGTAATTTGGTCTAAACTTCCACAGGTAAAAAGTGAGGCTGAAATATCACAACTGTTTCACATAATCATATTTTCTGTTGTGTAACTGTAAAAACATCTAAAACCAACACAAATGATAATCACTAAGATACATGTTAATATAATGATGCAAAAATTAGAGTTACAATTCTGGTCTGCCAGATCAAACTAAATAGATTTGTGTTCCTGTTTTTAATGTGTGGCCTTCAAAATAGATCTAATCGGCCTGATTTCTGTTACTATTTTGACAATTACTTACATTAAGTTACGACTTACAGTATATGGATTTTTAGAAACAATCACCAGAATACAGGAGGTTTGGCGATGCCAATAGCCAATACACAAATTATACAAGTACTTGTATGAAGAGGTCTGACTGCCAACAATCCAAAGACAGCTCTGGTCATACAGGGAGCTGACAGGACTGAGTAAAGGACCCTAAACCTCATACTATAGCAGCGCCCCTTACAGGACATCACAAATCTGAGGTTTGACTACATGTTGGATTCACCTCTCCAGGACATGAAGTAGATCTGACCTGAGGCTGAGGAGTGTGACTCCTTTGGACCTGGAACACACCCTCCATTACCCGTTCTTAAACAAAGGGACCATTACCCTGGTCTGTCAGTCCTGTCCCAGTTCGCTGTGTAAGCCAGGCGTGCCGGGACAGTTCCACAAAATTCAGAGACTTCAGGTGTCTCATCCCCCTGGAGCCTTGTCACCAACGTGACTTCATTGTCTGGTCTCGCTTAATCCTCAGTTGCTTCCTCCTTGAGAATGAGGACTCAAAGTAGAAACATTTAAGTAAATTACTGCATCAGGAAGACAAGACAAAACAAGAAACGCAGAGCATGAAACAGGACTTTTCACCCAGAGCCTTCAACATGTCTGAAAACGTGGAAACTGTGTAATTCTGTGCTGTGATCAAGGACTATATAAAGAGGCCTGTTGTACTCAGAGCAGGAGGAGGCTCCAGTAAACAGGCTGATGTTCAACCAAAGACAACAATAAATGTTCTCTTACTTTCTGGGCTTTGAGCTTTTTGCAGAAGAAATAAGGTTTACCCAGAGCCCATGACATGTGAGGGTTTAGAAAGCATTATACTGCTGAAACATCAATCAGAGTAGTTTTTTGCTGGACCAATGAAGATCAGGAGAGACTTCTCCAAGAAGGGTTTCACAGAGCTGAACAGTTTCCCCCTGAGTGTCCAAAGATGACCATCAGAAAAAAACTTCTCAGATGAGACTGTAGTCTGTGAGGGTTCTGAGTTCCTCCTGTTTCAAACTCTTTGCTTTGTACATCTTTATCTTTTGTGACATTTTGGCTTTATTGAGGTTCACCACATCTCTGCAGTATGTGGCTGGATCAGAGGATATGTTCTCCTCCAATTGAGGCAGATGGTTGAGAAATGCGGATATTCTCAGGAGGGTTGTCCCTCCTTTTACATTTATAGAAAAAAGTTGAAGAAGCACACACAACACCTTGTATTGTATTGCAACTGTGTAAACCTTCAAGCAAAACAATTGTTTGTTTGAAGTCCAGTCGAGTATATCCAGACAGTAAACTGTAACTCCAGACTGTGCATTTTAACCTGAAGAGGCCAAACTGACATCTGCCTACATTGTTTCATGCATTCGTAGAATGCTCAGGAACTTAAACAATAAAATTTAAAATTGTTGTGGACAGTTTAGTAAATTATTTTCTTACAATAAGTCTCTAATTTTTAGATAAATATGAGGCAAAATGATTATGATTAACTTACTTTAAACATGTGAGGCCTATAGATGAACTTTTTTTTTTTTTTGGTTGAGTCTATTCAAATGCACTCAGTAGTGCAAAATTATAAACACATTTACAGTAGCAGTGGGCCTGGTTTAGGAAGGACATAGATAGACATTCATACAGCTGATATGTAGCTTCTGCAAATATACTATATACCAGCTGTCCAAAATGTTTTTGTCTTGTAAGGACCAGTAAAGTCACCATTTTCTTTTCCAGAAACTGGTCAAGGGTAGGTAGCACCAATAACAACAATATAAAATACATACAACTGATTAATGTAAATATATTTCAGCTCTTATTGCTTGAATCTGCTGTTTAGTGGTTTATGTGGCTCTATATTTTCATTATAAAGAACAAGGAAGTAGTGACAGAAACACATTTTAAAAGATACTCTGGGGCCCAGCGAATAGCCCGCAGTCCAGTTTTGGGCTCCAGATCGGTGGGTGCTTTATTCATAAAGCACTTTTAAAACTTCAAACAACATAAAGTATTTGGTTTTCTGAACAGGCACTGAGGCCAAATGTTCAAAGCTCAATCTCCTCACATCACTGAGTTTGGACTTGGTCCGAGGGGTTAATACAAGACCAGAAGTCTTGCTTCTGTCACTCTGCCCCAGGGCAGCTGTGACTACAGTAATCACTGAGTGTGAAGTGGATAAAATATTCAATGTGAAGCATAATCGTTTTTTTTTTTTGTTTTTTTTTTTTTAAAAAGTGCTGTATTAGTAAATAACACAGAGAGCCCAGGTCCTGGTCTGTGGCTCTCATTTAACAAATTAGCAAATTTATCTTGGTGATTATCATTTGTGTTGTTTTTTTTTTTGTGGAGTCCAGTGTCATATGTTTTGTTTTTGTTTTTTTGTTTTTTTTTACAGTTACACAACAGAAAATATGATTATGTGATACAGTTATGATATTTCAGCCTCACTTTTTACCTGTGGAAGTTTAGACCAAATTACTCTGAGAGCTGCGTGCTCATTTATCGTTATGATACATCAAATTTGGCTAAAACGAGAGAAAAACACAACTTTTTTAGTAAAAACAAGACCGTTCTACTCAAATTAAAAATGAAAAACTAAACCAAGAGGACTTTTCCAGATCAAAAAGCTCCAACAACCATCAGAAGTAAGATAGAATACAGAAAATAGCCTGAGTTCTATGGGAAATGCCCCTCAGTGAGAATGACTCTTGTACTTTGTGGCTCACTGTGAGGCTGGGTTTTGAAAAAGTTAAGACATATTATACATTTTCTGAATCCTCAGATTCCAGAGAATAATATGATATCACATTTACATGTCTGTCATGTTCCTAGAGCTTTCAGCAAGAAACGTAGCAAAACAGTTCAGGAAAAAATGGTAAAAAATCGTCCTCATATGACAGTTTGAAAAGCTGTTGTTGCCATAGTAATTCTTATAAAGTGTCTGTTTCACTGTTACAGAATAGCCTAAAATTCCAAAAATCAACATCAGATTGTCTCCAAACTCACAGCAAACGTTCAGGATGATGTCTACTACATGTCCAAATAGAAATGAGTTCATGCAAACTACAAATATAATTGTTCTTATAGTAACAAAGTGTCTGTTTCACTGTTACAGAATGGCTTAATAAAATTAGCTATTATTGTACAACTCTCCCGTTTATTTTATATTTTGTCATAACATTTTTATATTCATGTCTGATGAGTGTGTTTTTGATCTAATGTAGGCTATTGAAACAAGTGTAAACAAATGTACATTATTTATTCATTTTTTCTAAATTTCATTTAACATTAGGAAGTCAGTTTCTATTGAAGTTATTAATAATGAATTTGTGCTCAGAAAAATCCAACACTAACTTCGTTTATATGACAGAAAGACACAAAACAGGACACTATCAACATCAAATCACATGAAAAATTAATAAAATGACACTTGTTATATAGGCTACTATGTGTGCTTTAAGTTGTCAAACGTACTAAACTTAATGGAAAATAAAAAGAAAGGATGAAGAAAATTGAATCGTTCTATGCAAGTTTGTAAGTAGCGCGATGATTGTGCTCAAATCAAGCGCACCCTGAGGCCAGAACAGGATAGCTGCAGCGAGTGGCAGATAGCTTGACTGCGGTGGAACGGAGCGGCACCCGCGGGACGGAGCGGCACACGCGGAACGGAGCGGCACCCGCGGCACGGAGCGGACGGAGCGGCACACGCGGCAGGAGCGGCACACGCGGCACGGAGCGGAGGGAGCGGCACCCGCGGCAGGAGCGGCACACGCGGAACGGAGCGGCGCGGAGCGGCACCCGCGGCAGGAGCGGCACACGCGGAACGGAGCGGCACACGCGGAACGGAGCAGCACCCGCGGAACGGAGCGGCACCCGCGGCAGGAGCGGCACACGCGGAACGGAGCGGCGCGGAGCGGCACCCGCGGCAGGAGCGGCACACGCGGAACGGAGCGGCACACGCGGCACGGAGCGGAGGGATCGGCACACGCGGAACGGAGCGGCGCGGAGCGGCACCCGCTGAACGGCACGACAGGAGCAGAGAGACAGCTACGGAGCAGCATTTCTACATTACTGACTCTCGTGCTTTTTCTACTGACTATTGCAGAACTCTTGGGCAAAAACATGGCAACTCGATGGCCGAAAAACAAAACCTCCTATCTACAAAAAGCATTTTTTTTTTTTTTTTTTTTTTTTTTTTTTTTTCGTAAACTGAAAAAAAAAAAACAACAAAAAAAAAACGTTTAGTTGTTTTGGAGAGGTTTATTTCTTAAAGAGAACAATCACATTTAACACTGATTGGAGACCATATTTAAGTGATCTTTTGAAATAAAACTTTTTGGATGTTTTTATCTTTCAAAACGCACTTGTGAGGTTTTTACCCTGTTTTTCTGTTTTATTCTGCAAATAGGAGCTTTTGCTTCTTGTCAATATTTTGGGTTTAAATGATTAAATTGACTGATATTTAATCTATTTCTTACGGAAGTCCAGAGCTGCCAGTGTGGAGTAAACATTTTTTCCAGCTTTCCTCGTTATAACGACTTTATATTTACGTTCAAACGACAATGTTCTCATTATTACGACTTTTTATTTACGTTCAAACGACCTTTTTTTTTTTTACGTTCGAACGAGAATATATTTTCGTTTTAACGTAAATAAATAAATGGTGTAAACAATTCACTGTTAGGTTGCATGCGTGCACCCGGATATTGAACTGCTCTGTATTACGTTGCCTTCAGCTGCCTTCAGCTGTGGATCCACTACCCTCGCTCGCCTCTGTCTCTCCTCCTTTGCCATCATGTTGATGATCCTAACACTTAACTCAAAACTACACCAGAACTAGGCTGGGACTAGATAAGGGCTAGATTAAGACTTAGACTAGGTATACAGTGGCATGAAAAAGTATGTGAACCTTTTGAAATTTCTCACATTTCTGCTTAAAATCACCATCAAATGTGATCTGATCTTTGTCAAAATCACACCAATGAAAAAACAGTGTCTGCTTTAACTAAAACCACCCAAACATTTATAGGTTTTGATTTTTTAATGAGGATAACATGCAAACATTGACAAAAGGGGGAAAGAAAAAGTAAGTGAACCTTCTGCCTAAGGAGACTTTAAGAGCAATTTTTTTTCTCAATTTTACCAAACAATTTACAATTTTTCTCAATTGCTTTGACACACTTGTCCATTCTAAAAGTTCATTTGCAAAACAACTCACACAGAATTCTAAACGGAGCTTCAGTTTCTCAAAACTCAATTTTGTCTTTAGCTAAATTTAGTTTTTCTTTCAAAACAGTTAAATTTACCCCTCAGAAGCAAGTTTTGCCATCAAAACTCTCACACATTCTTCAGGTGTTCTCATGTATTTCATCATTCATGTGACTTTACAGCTCAGAAGTATTAGTTCTGATCTCAGACACAAAGTCACCAAAGGTTCAGTTCAGTCTGTCATTGGGATTCACACTTCACACAAAAGATTTTGTATCTGAATAAGTTGTGTTTTTATCTTACTGGGCAAGAAAAAAAAAAATTGAAAAATACACATTTACTGTAAATTTTGAATTGTGAAATATATTTTAGATATTTAGATATTTACATTTTGCTAAAGATAGTTCAGAGACATCAAACAGAAACACAATGTCTCTGTGACAAACCATTTAGATCAATATGTTTTCTGCTCAAACCATTGTCCTGTTTCATTCTTTGTTGTTTGATCTTTCTGCTCATGTGATTTTAGATTTTGCTGTGATGTGTGAGTTTGTAGATAAAAACAAACAGTGTTATGACAAATGTCCTGTATCATGTGTGAACAGGTCTGTAGTGTTGGAGAAACAAACTAAACTCACTGAACATGTGAGTTTTAGAATGAGAACTGCGTGAGCTGTTCTGAGAAAGAGTCTGAAAACTGTGTGAATGAATGAAAAATGTGGTAAATGTTCTGCATATCTTAACCTTTATTCAGATAAATGTTGGAATAAAGTGATCAAACTAAACCAAGTTTCAAAAATGTGTCAAAGCGATTGAGAAACTGTAAAATACACATTTACTGTAAATTTGAATGTAAAATACATTTTATATATTTAGATATTTACATTTTGCTAAAGATACGTCAAACAGAAACACTTGTCTTTGTGACAAACCGTTTACATCAACGTGTTTTCTGCTCAAACCATTGTCCTGTTTCATTCTTTATTGTTTGATCTTTCTGCTCATGTGATTTTAGATTTTACTGTGATGTGTGAGTTTGTAGATAAAAACAAACAGTGTTCTGACAAAAGTCCTTACCACCTGTGAACAGGTCTGTAGTGTTGGAGAAACAAACTAATTCACTGAACATGTGAGATTTAGAATGAGAACACTGTGAACTGTTCTGAGAAAAAGTCTGAAATCTGTGTGAATGAATGGAAATTGGGACAAATGTTCTGCGTATCTCAGCCTTTATTCAGATAAATGTTGGAAACAAGTTTCAAAAAATGTGTCAAAGCGATTGAGAAAACTGTAAGTCAGAGTGTGTCCAGTCACTGAGGAATGGCTTAATGCTGCCCTGCCCACTGTAAAAGACACTCCTGGTAAGCACTGTGTCTTGATGTGAAGCAAAGTCGGTTGTTCACCATGATTTGCTCAAAGCAGCTGTCTGAAGACCTGCAATCTAAAATTGTAGATTTGTATAAAGCTGGAAAAGGTTACAAAACTATCTCTAAAAGACTGGATGTTCATTAGTCTACAGTTAGATAAATTATGTACAAATGGAGAGAGCTTGGCACTGTTGCTTCGTCCCGAGGAGTGGCCTTTCAACAAAAATAACGCCCAAAGTTCAGTGCAAAATACTCAGAGAGGTAAAAAAAGAACCCTAGAGTGTCTGGTAAAGACTTACAGAAAGTACTGGCACAGTCCAGTATCTCTGTGCATACACTGACTACATGTAAAACAACAGTCCAGTATCTCTGTGTTTACACTGACTACATGTAAAACAACAGTCTAGAATGTGCTCATCAGAGGGCTTGCCTGCTTCTCTTCAGCGCAGAGATGCTATCTTGACTTCTCACCGTCTATCTCTTGTTTTTTCTTGTTTTGCTGTCTTGTTTTTTCTTTGTCCCATCTGACTTTTCTTGGACACTATGTGGTTGCTGCTCTTCCAAACATGAACATGGATTAGCCTACCTGTTCAGACTGCTTATGGAGACACACAGACTCTTTTCACACCTAGCGGAAAACTGTTCATGCTTCTGCACTCCAGAGCCTGACTTTGAGTCTGATTGTCTCTACCACTTCACAGCCAATCAGAGCAGCCCGACGGAACAAGACCCCACCCCCAGTGTCGCAGTGGTGGGATTATCGGCGCTCCCGCAGAGCTCACTCTCACCCGCAGCACTGGAACCTTCCAGAATGTGTCCAATCGCTCTGTTCCAGTCGCTGTTGGACACAGGAGGACACACGCAGCAGAGATAAGCCTGTGAGGTGCAAAGACTGGTTCACACTTTCTGCTCTTCAAAGCCACACTCTCAAATGGAATGTAGTGCCAAAGTGTGTACGAAGGAGAGAAGTCAGGTGCAGAGCAGAGCAGAGGAGGTTCTGGTTCCTCTGTTTGACTCAGAGGAAGGAGGTCCTGGTACCTCTGTTTGACTCAGAGCAGAGACTGTCCTGGTTCCTCTGTTTGACTCAGAGCAGAGACAGTCCTGGTTCCTCTGTTTGACTCAGAGCAGAGGAGGTCCTGGTTCCTCTGTTTGACTCAGATCAGAGGAGTTCCTGGTTCCTCTGTTTGACTCAGAGCAGAGACAGTCCTGGTTCCTCTGTGTGACTCAGAGCAGAGGAGGTCCTGGTTCCTCTGTGTGACTCAGAGCAGAGACTGTCCTGGTTCCTCTGTTTGACTCAGATCAGAGGAGTTCCTGGTTCCTCTGTTTGACTCAGAGCAGAGGAGGTCCTGGTTCCTCTGTGTGACTCAGAGCAGAGACTGTCCTGGTTCCTCTGTTTGACTCAGAGCAGAGGAGGTCCTGGTTCCTCTGTTTGACTCAGAGCAGAGACTGTCCTGGTTCCTCTGTTTGACTCAGATCAGAGGAGGTCCTGGTTCTTCTGTTTGACTCAGAGCAGAGACTGTCCTGGTTCCTCTGTTTGACTCAGATCAGAGGAGGTCCTGGTTCCTCTGTTTACTCGTGGATTCGAGGGCGAGTGCGTGGGGATATGCAAATAAAGCTGTACAATTCCAAACAATGCCATTATGTTGAGGATTTCCAAAGGCTTTGAGCTGAGTGTGGAGAGGCTTTGTGCTCATCTGCTACAGCTCCGTGCAAAAACATAACTTTATGTTGTACTTGTGAAAAATCCATCAGTTTAAATGTAAATTAGCAAAGAGTGTAAAGATGTAACATTTAAGGTATGTTAAATCTGAGAATGTAAATGTAGTTACAGCTGTTTAATCGTTTTTTAAATGGTCTGGGTGTTACTACCCACAACTAGGGCTTGGTATCAAAAAAAGAAAGTTCCAAAAATGCTAATGGAAATCTTACAATTTGAGAAATGTGAAGATGCTCACATCTTTGGGAACAGAAAGTTACAGAAAGAGCCACAAACCCAAGGCAGCAGGATTACATGTGTTTTCACTCCACAACCAACCAGCGGTGTTTCAGAGGTGTTAAGACGACTGTTAATGCCCCGGTGCTAACCCTACCCTACATTAAAGCTAAACAAAGGCGACTCTCATGGATGTACGTGTTTCTGCTGCTTTTGATGCGGTTTTAGCAGAAATACGAGTAATTTCTTTTTGAAAGAAGAGCCGTATGTGTGACATGTACTTTAAGGTAGGCCACACACCCAATCAGCTCGAAGGATTTCACTAAACGTCCCGCCTTTTCTCGAACGCTTTCACCGAGTCAAGTTCCAGATGGATATAGTGAGAACTCAGATAGAAGTTCAACACATCCATCTGGCGTGAGTCAGGTTAAAGGAACCAAAAAAGGCACAGAGAGTGTGTCATGTTTTCCGTTCCATTAGTTCTGAAATGTTTCCGGTCGGTTACAAATACAAACCCTTTCTTGGTCTTTACCCATAATGCACCAGCTTTTTATCACTAAAGCTGGCCACACGCTTAATGACTTTTCAGTTGTGACTAAAATAATATTCATTTTCATTGGTTAAAGAAGTCATGTGACCCTGCAGGTCCCGACACAAACACCACTAGTTAGCTAGCTAACATTAAAAGTTTCAACAGAGGTGCAGAAGGTTGGATATTATTACTTGTGGGTTTTGGCTGATACATCCTTGATGTATTTGCAAAATAGGCCCACTCCTTCATGTTTGGTGTATGAGGTTTGAAACTAAACATAACTTTTTCAAGAAGTCTCTAAAAAACTTTAAAAATGTCACTCAATCATTAGTTAAGACAGTTGATTAATCATTGGGAAAATATCAACTGTAAAAGATTTGAGTTTGGCCCCTTGAAGTCTATTGTCATCAGCAAACTGAAAGGAGGAACGTGTCTACTATGGACATAAATACCAGCTTGATATGAATATTTGTTCTGAAAGTGTTCTGGAAACCCGACTTTCAAAGATTAACAACATCATTGTGAGTCCAGCGTTTCTTCTGACTTCTGAAGTGGATACACTTTATTTTGATGAACACTTGATGCATTCTGTGTTGAGGACACAGGCGACTGCTTTTCTGTTACATCATTGGAAGACTTGCTTTGGTATAGACCTTTTGATAAGCAATTTTAAATGTAATGCTGAGAACATATTCTGTGTCACATTGACCTTTTGAAATGCACGCTGATTATTAGTTTTGTTTTGTTACACGCTAAATCTAAATAGCACTTTGTCATGTTTCAACTTTACAGGTGATCATAACTAAGGATAATCACAGTTGACACAGTCTAGTGTAAAAAGAACAATAGTTGAATAGTGTAAGACTGGTCTAGGATGAAAACTTCACACTGCACACTACATCATTTTCTTATTATTCTTATTATTATAAAGAGAGGAAGCAGCTCAACAGGATTGTTAAAACAGCCAGTAAGATCATCGGCACGCCTCTTACCCCAATGGAGGACTTGTATGAGCAGCGTTGCATTTGCAGAACAAAAGTCATTCTTAAAGATGTGCATCATCCTTCTCATCACTTGTTTTCTCTGATGCCCTCTGGGAAAAGATACCGTAGCATCAGATGTAGGACATCTAGGATGCTCAACAGTTTTTCCCACAAGCTGTGAAGTTTTTAAACAAGTTGTGTCCTCTGGAGGTGACTTGAAGCTAATGAACTCACCGAACCCTGACCTGGGGCTATGAACTGAATGGTTGTGATGTAGTGTGGATGTGCTGAGTGATTGTTTGCCAGCAAATATGTATTTTAGACTATTTATTCTATTTATAAATTTTTTTATGCACTGTTTTAACTGATGAGAAACGGCATTTCGTTGATAAGTGAGCAAAAGCTCACTTTGAAATGACAATAAAGTTCATTCATTCATTCCTCTTATTCCCAATAAATTCACTTAGATAGTGAAACATTCTGAGCTCAACATTACAAGAAGCAGGTTCTGTCGTGTCCCTAGTGGAATGTGTTTTGAAATGAACATGTAACCAATTTTTTTAAGTCGACAAATGTCTTCTTTAATCTCAATCATCTGAACTAACCCTGCAGCAGTGTGACAAGAGAAGAAAGTCAAATGTAAGCAAACACTCTGGACTCAATCTATTAATGACCCTTTGTCTTCTGTTCCATTCACTATAATGACTTAGACGGAAAGACACCATACCCACTGACAACCTGCGTCCACTGCGCCATTCCCGTATCCTAGCAACCAGCGCTCCAGCCTGTAACGCGCCGCCTGAGTGTGCGTCGGCAAAGGGTAGGCGGCAGGGCAATTATCCGTGCAGCCGCACCACCGAGAAGAGGCCGAGGGAAGAATAGAAACCATGTGGATCTATCCGCTCAGAAGGCGCAAAGTCAAGCCCGTTCAGAGCGCCAAATTGGACGCTAATTGTGNAAAATGCATCCCCTCCTCACGGGAACGCAGGGGAACGGCACCCGCGGCGTAAGCGGAACAGCACCCGCGGCAAGAGCGGAGCGGCGCAGAGCGGCACGCGGCGGAGCGGAGAACGGCGCGGCAGAGCGAAGAGCGGAGGGCACCCGCGGCAAGAGCGGAGGGAGCGGCGCAGAGCAGCACACGCGGAACGGAGCGGAGGGAACGGCACCCGCGGCAAGAGCGGCAAGAGCGGAAGGGGGCGGCGCAGAGCGGCACACGCGGAACGGAGCGGCAGCCGCTTGACGGAGCGGAGGAGAGCGGCACCGCGGAACAGAGGTAGAAGCCGAGCAGAGCGGCTTTCTTTTTATTCCATTAAGTTAGTACGTTTGACAACTTAAAGCACACATAGTAGCCTATAAACAAGTGTCATTTTATTAATTTTTCATGTGATTTGATGTTGATAGTGTCCTGTTTTGTGTCTTTCTGTCATATAAACGAAGTTAGTGTTGGATTTTTCTGAGCACAAATTCATTATTAATAACTTCAATAGAAACTGACTTCCTAATGTTAAATGAAATTTAGAAAAAATGAATAAATAATGTACATTTGTTTACACTTGTTTCAATAGCCTACATTAGATCAAAAACACACTCATCAGACATGAATATAAAAATGTTATGACAAAATATAAAATAAACGGAGAGTTGTACAATAATAGCTAATTTTATTAAGCCATTCTGTAACAGTGAAACAGACACTTTGTTACTATAAGAACAATTATATTTGTAGTTTGCATGAACTCATTTCTATTTGGACATGTAGTAGACATCATCCTGAACGTTTGCTGTGAGTTTGGAGACAATCTGATGTTGATTTTTTGGAATTTTAGGCTATTCTGTAACAGTGAAACAGACACTTTATAAGAATTACTATGGCAACAACAGCTTTTCAAACTGTCACATGAGGACGATTTTTACCATTTTTCCTGAACTGTTTTGCTACGTTTCTTGCTGAAAGCTCTAGGAACATGACAGACATGTAAATGTGATATCATATTATTCTCTGGAATCTGAGGATTCAGAAAATGTATAATATGTCTTAACTTTTTCAAAACCCAGCCTCACAGTGAGCCACAAAGTACAAGAGTCATTCTCACTGAGAGGCATTTCCCATAGAACTCAGGCTATTTTCTGTATTCTATCTTACTTCTGATGGTTGTTGGAGCTTTTTGATCTGGAAAAGTCCTCTTGGTTTAGTTTTTCGTTTTTAATTTGAGTAGAACAGTCTTGTTTTTACTAAAAAAGTTGTGTTTTTCTCTCGTTTTAGCCAAATTTGAAGTCTCATAACGATAAATGAGCACGCAGCTCTCAGAGTAATTTGGTCTAAACTTCCACAGGTAAAAAGTGAGGCTGAAATATCACAACTGTTTCACATAATCATATTTTCTGTTGTGTAACTGTAAAAACATCTAAAACCAACACAAATGATAATCACTAAGATACATGTTAATATAATGATGCAAAAATTAGAGTTACAATTCTGGTCTGCCAGATCAAACTAAATAGATTTGTGTTCCTGTTTTTAATGTGTGGCCTTCAAAATAGATCTAATCGGCCTGATTTCTGTTACTATTTTGACAATTACTTACATTAAGTTACGACTTACAGTATATGGATTTTTAGAAACAATCACCAGAATACAGGAGGTTTGGCGATGCCAATAGCCAATACACAAATTATACAAGTACTTGTATGAAGAGGTCTGACTGCCAACAATCCAAAGACAGCTCTGGTCATACAGGGAGCTGACAGGACTGAGTAAAGGACCCTAAACCTCATACTATAGCAGCGCCCCTTACAGGACATCACAAATCTGAGGTTTGACTACATGTTGGATTCACCTCTCCAGGACATGAAGTAGATCTGACTGAGGCTGAGGAGTGTGACTCCTTTGGACCTGGAACACACCCTCCATTACCCGTTCTTAAACAAAGGGACCATTACCCTGGTCTGTCAGTCCTGTCCCAGTTCGCTGTGTAAGCCAGGCGTGCCGGGACAGTTCCACAAAATTCAGAGACTTCAGGTGTCTCATCCCCCTGGAGCCTTGTCACCAACGTGACTTCATTGTCTGGTCTCGCTTAATCCTCAGTTGCTTCCTCCTTGAGAATGAGGACTCAAAGTAGAAACATTTAAGTAAATTACTGCATCAGGAAGACAAGACAAAACAAGAAACGCAGAGCATGAAACAGGACTTTTCACCCAGAGCCTTCAACATGTCTGAAAACGTGGAAACTGTGTAATTCTGTGCTGTGATCAAGGACTATATAAAGAGGCCTGTTGTACTCAGAGCAGGAGGAGGCTCCAGTAAACAGGCTGATGTTCAACCAAAGACAACAATAAATGTTCTCTTACTTTCTGGGCTTTGAGCTTTTTGCAGAAGAAATAAGGTTTACCCAGAGCCCATGACATGTGAGGGTTTAGAAAGCATTATACTGCTGAAACATCAATCAGAGTAGTTTTTTGCTGGACCAATGAAGATCAGGAGAGACTTCTCCAAGAAGGGTTTCACAGAGCTGAACAGTTTCCCCCTGAGTGTCCAAAGATGACCATCAGAAAAAAACTTCTCAGATGAGACTGTAGTCTGTGAGGGTTCTGAGTTCCTCCTGTTTCAAACTCTTTGCTTTGTACATCTTTATCTTTTGTGACATTTTGGCTTTATTGAGGTTCACCACATCTCTGCAGTATGTGGCTGGATCAGAGGATATGTTCTCCTCCAATTGAGGCAGATGGTTGAGAAATGCGGATATTCTCAGGAGGGTTGTCCCTCCTTTTACATTTATAGAAAAAAGTTGAAGAAGCACACACAACACCTTGTATTGTATTGCAACTGTGTAAACCTTCAAGCAAAACAATTGTTTGTTTGAAGTCCAGTCGAGTATATCCAGACAGTAAACTGTAACTCCAGACTGTGCATTTAACCTGAAGAGGCCAAACTGACATCTGCCTACATTGTTTCATGCATTCGTAGAATGCTCAGGAACTTAAACAATAAAATTTAAAATTGTTGTGGACAGTTTAGTAAATTATTTTCTTACAATAAGTCTCTAATTTTTAGATAAATATGAGGCAAAATGATTATGATTAACTTACTTTAAACATGTGAGGCCTATAGATGAACTTTTTTTTTTTTTTGGTTGAGTCTATTCAAATGCACTCAGTAGTGCAAAATTATAAACACATTTACAGTAGCAGTGGGCCTGGTTTAGGAAGGACATAGATAGACATTCATACAGCTGATATGTAGCTTCTGCAAATATACTATATACCAGCTGTCCAAAATGTTTTTGTCTTGTAAGGACCAGTAAAGTCACCATTTTCTTTTCCAGAAACTGGTCAAGGGTAGGTAGCACCAATAACAACAATATAAAATACATACAACTGATTAATGTAAATATATTTCAGCTCTTATTGCTTGAATCTGCTGTTTAGTGGTTTATGTGGCTCTATATTTTCATTATAAAGAACAAGGAAGTAGTGACAGAAACACATTTTAAAAGATACTCTGGGCCCAGCGAATAGCCCGCAGTCCAGTTTTGGGCTCCAGATCGGTGGGTGCTTTATTCATAAAGCACTTTTAAAACTTCAAACAACATAAAGTATTTGGTTTTCTGAACAGGCACTGAGGCCAAATGTTCAAAGCTCAATCTCCTCACATCACTGAGTTTGGACTTGGTCCGAGGGGTTAATACAAGACCAGAAGTCTTGCTTCTGTCACTCTGCCCCAGGGCAGCTGTGACTACAGTAATCACTGAGTGTGAAGTGGATAAAATATTCAATGTGAAGCATAATCGTTTTTTTTTTTGTTTTTTTTTTTTTAAAAAGTGCTGTATTAGTAAATAACACAGAGAGCCCAGGTCCTGGTCTGTGGCTCTCATTTAACAAATTAGCAAATTTATCTTGGTGATTATCATTTGTGTTGTTTTTTTTTTTGTGGAGTCCAGTGTCATATGTTTTGTTTTTGTTTTTTTTGTTTTTTTTTACAGTTACACAACAGAAAATATGATTATGTGATACAGTTATGATATTTCAGCCTCACTTTTTACCTGTGGAAGTTTAGACCAAATTACTCTGAGAGCTGCGTGCTCATTTATCGTTATGATACATCAAATTTGGCTAAAACGAGAGAAAAACACAACTTTTTTAGTAAAAACAAGACCGTTCTACTCAAATTAAAAATGAAAAACTAAACCAAGAGGACTTTTCCAGATCAAAAAGCTCCAACAACCATCAGAAGTAAGATAGAATACAGAAAATAGCCTGAGTTCTATGGGAAATGCCCCTCAGTGAGAATGACTCTTGTACTTTGTGGCTCACTGTGAGGCTGGGTTTTGAAAAAGTTAAGACATATTATACATTTTCTGAATCCTCAGATTCCAGAGAATAATATGATATCACATTTACATGTCTGTCATGTTCCTAGAGCTTTCAGCAAGAAACGTAGCAAAACAGTTCAGGAAAAAATGGTAAAAAATCGTCCTCATATGACAGTTTGAAAAGCTGTTGTTGCCATAGTAATTCTTATAAAGTGTCTGTTTCACTGTTACAGAATAGCCTAAAATTCCAAAAATCAACATCAGATTGTCTCCAAACTCACAGCAAACGTTCAGGATGATGTCTACTACATGTCCAAATAGAAATGAGTTCATGCAAACTACAAATATAATTGTTCTTATAGTAACAAAGTGTCTGTTTCACTGTTACAGAATGGCTTAATAAAATTAGCTATTATTGTACAACTCTCCCGTTTATTTTATATTTTGTCATAACATTTTTATATTCATGTCTGATGAGTGTGTTTTTGATCTAATGTAGGCTATTGAAACAAGTGTAAACAAATGTACATTATTTATTCATTTTTTCTAAATTTCATTTAACATTAGGAAGTCAGTTTCTATTGAAGTTATTAATAATGAATTTGTGCTCAGAAAAATCCAACACTAACTTCGTTTATATGACAGAAAGACACAAAACAGGACACTATCAACATCAAATCACATGAAAAATTAATAAAATGACACTTGTTATATAGGCTACTATGTGTGCTTTAAGTTGTCAAACGTACTAAACTTAATGGAAAATAAAAAGAAAGGATGAAGAAAATTGAATCGTTCTATGCAAGTTTGTAAGTAGCGCGATGATTGTGCTCAAATCAAGCGCACCCTGAGGCCAGAACAGGATAGCTGCAGCGAGTGGCAGATAGCTTGACTGCGGTGGAACGGAGCGGCACCCGCGGACGGAGCGGCACACGCGGAACGGAGCGGCACCCGCGGCACGGAGCGGACGGAGCGGCACACGCGGCAGGAGCGGCACACGCGGCACGGAGCGGAGGGAGCGGCACCCGCGGCAGGAGCGGCACACGCGGAACGGAGCGGCGCGGAGCGGCACCCGCGGCAGGAGCGGCACACGCGGAACGGAGCGGCACACGCGGAACGGAGCAGCACCCGCGGAACGGAGCGGCACCCGCGGCAGGAGCGGCACACGCGGAACGGAGCGGCGCGGAGCGGCACCCGCGGCAGGAGCGGCACACGCGGAACGGAGCGGCACACGCGGCACGGAGCGGAGGGATCGGCACACGCGGAACGGAGCGGCGCGGAGCGGCACCCGCTGAACGGCACGACAGGAGCAGAGAGACAGCTACGGAGCAGCATTTCTACATTACTGACTCTCGTGCTTTTTCTACTGACTATTGCAGAACTCTTGGGCAAAAACATGGCAACTCGATGGCCGAAAAACAAAACCTCCTATCTACAAAAAGCATTTTTTTTTTTTTTTTTTTTTTTTTTTTTTTTCGTAAACTGAAAAAAAAAAACCAACAAAAAAAAAACGTTTAGTTGTTTTGGAGAGGTTTATTTCTTAAAGAGAACAATCACATTTAACACTGATTGGAGACCATATTTAAGTGATCTTTTGAAATAAAACTTTTTGGATGTTTTTATCTTTCAAAACGCACTTGTGAGGTTTTTACCCTGTTTTTCTGTTTTATTCTGCAAATAGGAGCTTTTGCTTCTTGTCAATATTTTGGGTTTAAATGATTAAATTGACTGATATTTAATCTATTTCTTACGGAAGTCCAGAGCTGCCAGTGTGGAGTAAACATTTTTTCCAGCTTTCCTCGTTATAACGACTTTATATTTACGTTCAAACGACAATGTTCTCATTATTACGACTTTTTATTTACGTTCAAACGACCTTTTTTTTTTTTACGTTCGAACGAGAATATATTTTCGTTTTAACGTAAATAAATAAATGGTGTAAACAATTCACTGTTAGGTTGCATGCGTGCACCCGGATATTGAACTGCTCTGTATTACGTTGCCTTCAGCTGCCTTCAGCTGTGGATCCACTACCCTCGCTCGCCTCTGTCTCTCCTCCTTTGCCATCATGTTGATGATCCTAACACTTAACTCAAAACTACACCAGAACTAGGCTGGGACTAGATAAGGGCTAGATTAAGACTTAGACTAGGTATACAGTGGCATGAAAAAGTATGTGAACCTTTTGAAATTTCTCACATTTCTGCTTAAAATCACCATCAAATGTGATCTGATCTTTGTCAAAATCACACCAATGAAAAAACAGTGTCTGCTTTAACTAAAACCACCCAAACATTTATAGGTTTTGATTTTTTAATGAGGATAACATGCAAACATTGACAAAAGGGGGAAAGAAAAAGTAAGTGAACCTTCTGCCTAAGGAGACTTTAAGAGCAATTTTTTTTCTCAATTTTACCAAACAATTTACAATTTTTCTCAATTGCTTTGACACACTTGTCCATTCTAAAAGTTCATTTGCAAAACAACTCACACAGAATTCTAAACGGAGCTTCAGTTTCTCAAAACTCAATTTTGTCTTTAGCTAAATTTAGTTTTTCTTTCAAAACAGTTAAATTTACCCCTCAGAAGCAAGTTTTGCCATCAAAACTCTCACACATTCTTCAGGTGTTCTCATGTATTTCATCATTCATGTGACTTTACAGCTCAGAAGTATTAGTTCTGATCTCAGACACAAAGTCACCAAAGGTTCAGTTCAGTCTGTCATTGGGATTCACACTTCACACAAAAGATTTTGTATCTGAATAAGTTGTGTTTTTATCTTACTGGGCAAGAAAAAAAAAAATTGAAAAATACACATTTACTGTAAATTTTGAATTGTGAAATATATTTTAGATATTTAGATATTTACATTTTGCTAAAGATAGTTCAGAGACATCAAACAGAAACACAATGTCTCTGTGACAAACCATTTAGATCAATATGTTTTCTGCTCAAACCATTGTCCTGTTTCATTCTTTGTTGTTTGATCTTTCTGCTCATGTGATTTTAGATTTTGCTGTGATGTGTGAGTTTGTAGATAAAAACAAACAGTGTTATGACAAATGTCCTGTATCATGTGTGAACAGGTCTGTAGTGTTGGAGAAACAAACTAAACTCACTGAACATGTGAGTTTTAGAATGAGAACTGCGTGAGCTGTTCTGAGAAAGAGTCTGAAAACTGTGTGAATGAATGAAAAATGTGGTAAATGTTCTGCATATCTTAACCTTTATTCAGATAAATGTTGGAATAAAGTGATCAAACTAAACCAAGTTTCAAAAAATGTGTCAAAGCGATTGAGAAACTGTAAAAATACACATTTACTGTAAATTTGAAATGTAAAATACATTTTATATATTTAGATATTTACATTTTGCTAAAGATACGTCAAACAGAAACACTTGTCTTTGTGACAAACCGTTTACATCAACGTGTTTTCTGCTCAAACCATTGTCCTGTTTCATTCTTTATTGTTTGATCTTTCTGCTCATGTGATTTTAGATTTTACTGTGATGTGTGAGTTTGTAGATAAAAACAAACAGTGTTCTGACAAAAGTCCTTTACCACCTGTGAACAGGTCTGTAGTGTTGGAGAAACAAACTAAATTCACTGAACATGTGAGATTTAGAATGAGAACACTGTGAACTGTTCTGAGAAAAAGTCTGAAATCTGTGTGAATGAATGGAAATTGGGACAAATGTTCTGCGTATCTCAGCCTTTATTCAGATAAATGTTGGAAACAAGTTTCAAAAAATGTGTCAAAGCGATTGAGAAAAACTGTAAGTCAGAGTGTGTCCAGTCACTGAGGAATGGCTTAATGCTGCCCTGCCCACTGTAAAAGACACTCCTGGTAAGCACTGTGTCTTGATGTGAAGCAAAGTCGGTTGTTCACCATGATTTGCTCAAAGCAGCTGTCTGAAGACCTGCAATCTAAAATTGTAGATTTGTATAAAGCTGGAAAAGGTTACAAAACTATCTCTAAAAGACTGGATGTTCATTAGTCTACAGTTAGATAAATTATGTACAAATGGAGAGAGCTTGGCACTGTTGCTTCGTCCCGAGGAGTGGCCTTTCAACAAAAATAACGCCCAAAGTTCAGTGCAAAATACTCAGAGAGGTAAAAAAAGAACCCTAGAGTGTCTGGTAAAGACTTACAGAAAGTACTGGCACAGTCCAGTATCTCTGTGCATACACTGACTACATGTAAAACAACAGTCCAGTATCTCTGTGTTTACACTGACTACATGTAAAACAACAGTCTAGAATTGTGCTCATCAGAGGGCTCCACAGAGGAAGCCACTACTGTCTACAAAAAAAAACAAAAAAAAAAAAACATTGCTGAACGTTAAATGGTCGCAAAAAATCACCTAGACACTTCACAGAACTTCTGGCAAAATATTTTGGTGACTGATGAAACAAAAATTGAATTATTTGGGAGAAACACACGTCATGTTTAGAGGAAAAATTGAACAGCTCACCAACATCAACGCCCCATCCCCACCGTGAAGCCTGGTGGAGGGAAAATTATAGTTTAGGCCTGTTTGGCTGCCTCAGGGCCTGGACAACTTGTAATCATTAGTGGAAAAATGAATTCAAAAGTTTATCAGGTGTTTTACAAGAAAAATTGAATCTGTCTGTCAGACAGGCCAAGCTTAAAAGAGGAAAGAAGCTGCAACAAGACAATAATCCAAAACACAATAGTAAATCAACTTGAGAATGGTTTCAGAAGAACAAAATACACATTCTGGAGTGGCCAAGACAAAGTCCTGACTTGAGATGGTGTGGCATGACCTCAAAACAGCAATTCATGCCCAACATCCCAGAAATCTGACTGAACTGCAGCAATCTTTTAAGAATATTGGTCCAAAGTTGATCAGATCGATGTGCCAGACTGATCTGCAACTACACGAAGCGTCTGCTAGAAGTTATTGCTGCCAAAGGGGGTGTAACCAGATATTGAATGTAAGGGTTCACTTACTTATTTCTAGCACTTCTGTCATTGTTTGCTTGTTATTCTAATTAAAGATATGAAAACCTGTAAATGTTTGGGTGGTTTTAGTAAAAGCAGACATTTTTTTTATTTATTTTTTTCATCTGTGTGATTTTGACAAAGATCAGAATATATTTGATGATGATTTTATGCAGAAATGTGAAATTTCAAAAGGTTCACATACCTTTTCATGCCCCTGTATATATACTAACATAGAAGTCACTGACACCATTTTATTTGAAAAAAACAAAACAAAAAAACAACAAGAAATATTTCAAAATGAGGTGCTGTTCAGTGTTAACTTGTAAAGTGATATTTGACTTACGAAACACACGCACACACATAACTTTAATAAACATACATTATGATTCTTGATATGGGGGGTAAAAAATAAATAATCATTGAAAACTTCCCATTGATAAATTTTCCACACAATTTAAAGGTCGTTCTTCTATCACGGGTGGTCTGATCAAACTACCATAGTATTCTATTTTAAAATAGACAACAATTGCAATTATGGCAAAAATCAGAAAAATCACCAAAATTGACAGTCCCCACGTTACTGCTTTACAATCAGATGTAACATTTTCAGTATTCCTTAAAAGAGGTTTATCCTCTTTTTCAGAGGCGGACGGAGATGTTGAAATTTCCTCGCCCTGTCGATTAGGAGAATTTGACTTGAATTTGTCTTCAGCGACAGATGGAGAAATAATGTTAGGTCCCTGTTCTTCAAAAGCGGATACAGAATGTGGATTTTTTATCCCCTCCTGTTCATTAGTCGTGTGTGTGTTTAAGTCATCTGTTTCAGCCGTATTTGTAGATTCCCAATTAGATTTTTCTTGAGTGGTGGATAAACTTTGAGTAATCTTGTTCTCAGAGATTGTTTTTATGTTTGTTACAGGAGTGGATTGAAGAGAATCGTCATCAGGGTCCGGTGACAAACCAGGTTTGTCTTCTATGACAAGTAGATTATAACAAAGTACCCGCCTCCATGGATCACCATATTCATACAATCCAGTGTCTTGAATTGTCAAGCTTTTCAAAATGAACGTTGACGTGTTGCCAATCTTCCAAAACTGGAGGCGATGCAAATAATCTTCGTGAACTTTACTGTAATTACGATGACAAACAAGCTTTGATGGATCCTGTGAGGAAGCCATCATTTCCGTTACTGCTATGATTCGTCTTTTTGTTCCAAAAACTTGTACATCACCAAATGTCCCTTTACATTGAAATTCCACACTGTCACCGACTTTTTTTGTGTGAGGAGGGACACAGAGTACATATACTACCAACATTTGCAGCAGAGGCAAAATAGAAGCAAATGCACGGGTCATGTTGAATTCTAAAACGGAACAAGTATGATAATAAGCATTAAACTTCAGTCTTTATATAGAGGTGGAAAGCGTCATTACCGTCATTGTGGGCGGGGACATTACCTAATTGGAAGGTCATGCACACAAACACACACACCCCCACACACACATACACATGTATGTATACATAATCTTATTTTTTTACATAGACAAATCTAAAATTTTACTATCGAAACTCCGAGACACTCATTGATTCAAAGCTTTAGTCCCAAAATTTAAATTAAATGACTGAAGCTTAAGCCTTTGAATACACACCAAATCATATTTTGACTATTTTATACATATTTATATAGATATTGTGTAAACATAATGCAAGAGCATAACACAAGATTATTAATTGTAGATGGAGACATTTAATAACTCAAAGCAACTAAGTATATTATGTTAAACATTATTGTCCTTGGACAATGTTTGTGCACTGTAGTTCAGATTAGTTCAAATCATCATTAAATTGACAAAAAATAAAAATGTTATTCCTATTTTTTTTCCGATAAAGCTGACCTACTATAAGGAAGAATTAGTAGGAGCTCATGAAGCTCACTTATATTTTTACACCTAAAGCGTTATTTTCCCCTTTGTCTTAGCGGATGGTCTATTCCAGCGTGTCTTTTGGCTGTTCCAGCGTGTCTGTTGGCCACTAGTGCCTCTCTCCAAGCGCACTGTCAGTGTAGAAGGTGCAGCTTCAGCCAGATGTGAGGGTACAGTTTCCTTCATTGAACCAGACATGTGTTCACGCCTGTGACCAATGAGCAGCTGCATTAAGATCACAGGCAAAAGTGAACTGTAGCAGCAGCTTCAGTTTGAAAAAAAAAAAAAAAAAAAAAAAAAAAAAAAAAAAAGTTTAATAATAGAAATCTATTTGGTCAAAGTCTATTCACATGACAGACTTTAACAACTTTGTCAAAAGCTTTGTCTTTTCTTTCACATAAAGCTCATTGACTTAATAAAAAAGATCATCAGATGTGAAAGTAAACATGGGGCAGTGTAAGTGTGAATGCAGCTCTCCCCACGAAAGAGCAGAGAGATAAAGCCAGGAGAGCACGGTACTGCGTAAGGTCCGATCTCTGCACCTTTTTTTTTTTTTTTCTTCTTTTTTTTTTAAAAAAAAAAAGGCATTTATGCAGCACCGTGCCTCCGTTCAAACACCCCACTAAGCTTTGACAGTGAGGTATAATTGTCGGCATTACCATTTTTTATTAAACATCCCTGCATTGTCACACATTTTTGGAGTAGTGCATGAATTTCTCTCTCTATATCTCCCCCATCTCTCAGTTTTTGTCTCTATCACAGGAACCGTGGTAACTATACAGTACAGTAATTCCCCTTGAATGTTAAGCAACAAAGTGCTACATGTTTTGTTACAATCCGATTCAAATTCACTGGGAAATTAGCAAGACAAGACACTGGTTTTCAAAGTGCTAAACTTCAAAGAAGCACGCTGCGTAGTGCGAAAATGCGCGACGCGCTCAGCTTTTCTGAATTTCTCCACAAACTGCATTAAATAATACTTTCCGCCCGTTCCAGCATGTCCAGCACAGCATTATACAGGTTATATTTTGCGCTTCGGCACACTAGATCTGAAAGCCTGACGCGTTCAGACACGTGACGTGCAGCTGAAATCGGCCTTTCGTCAACACAGGGCTACTTTTGATTTTTTTTTTTTTTATTTCAGTGGCTTCTAAGTTGAATTCGTTAACATTATTATTATTTTTTTTTTTGTATTTCGTTAAGACAATTAATGTAGATTACTATCGACACGTAGATTTAACGGCCGTCATACTTTTTTTTTTAACCAGTTTTTTACGTTTCAACGCGTTCAAAACAAGATCAATTTTGTCCTCTTTTACCTTTCCACATAGCATTCACACTGTCCCATGTTCACCGTCACATCTGATTACATTTTTTATTAAGTCAATCGGCTTTATGTAAAAGAAAAGACAAAGTTTTAAACAAAATTGTTAAAGTCTGTCATGTGAATAGACTTTGACCAAATAGATTTCTATTATCACACTTTTTTTTTTTTTTTTTTTTTTTTTCAAAAACTGAAGCTGCTGCTACCGTTCACTTTTGCCTGTGATCTTAATGCAGCTGCTCACTTGTCACAGGCGTGAACACATGTCAGGTTCAATGAAGGAAACTGTACCCTCACATCTGGCTGAAGCTGCACCTTCTTTAGACCACACGTTATGACAAAGGAGAAAATAACGCTTCTAGAGTTCTCTACAAACAATATACAAATATATTGTTTCAGTAATTTCATAGTGTCTGAGCTTTTAAGGATCCTTAATTAGGTGCGAAGACACTTACCCCCAGCATTCTAAATAAACGTGCTATAAGGTTAGTTACCAAAACAAAGGAGGTTAGTTATACCAAACAAAGGAGATTAACATTGTCCCAACTTTAAAACCTACTAGAGCCTACAAAATCACTGAGTCTACAAAACCACTGATACAATTTTATGAGGCGAATTTTACAATCCAATGTGTTAAATAAGATCAAAAAAAGTTATTACAGTCAGTCACACTCTCTCCCATCTATATCAGTTAATCTTTAAAATGCTCCAAACTATTGTCATTTAAGTAAAAATGAATAATAATAATAATAATAATAATAATAATAATAATAATAATAATAATAATAATAATAATAATAATAATAATAATAATAATAAATAATATAATGAAAAACTAAATTATTACTATTAACCACTATTTAAAAATTACTTTAACAATAAAACGCAGCTTACATTCTGTTTCAAAAATGACAAGGACATGGTTTTATTTGAGATACATATGTTCCACTTAAAAACAATTATACATACTGTATATATATTTTCTTTCTTTATTTTTATGTTTGTTTGTTTTTCTTCCCTTCCAGGACATGGCACAGATTTACATCTCATCATTGGTGGATGTACAAAGACTTTCTTCAGTGAGGTATCCAGGATTACTGCAAGACTGCTAGAAAAACACAACATTCTTCCAGGTTCTGGGAAGAGCCAAAGCTGTACTTCCCAGCGTCCTCAATCTGAACATTTTTTAAAAAAATCTTCAAAACTTCATTTTCAGTGGTCCACCAGATCCGATCCAGGTAATGTTGACCTTTACAGGTTTGATTAGAATGATGCACATAATCGGCATGTTTCATCTTGGATTCATCAATGCACAGTATTTGAGTTGTATCCTTTTTCAAGCATTGCATCCGTCCCGGTTGATATGAACAACTAATTGCCACAGTATCACCAAGTACTGCTTGCTGCTTTGGCACAAAATATGAATGGGATGTTGTCAGCAGCAACAGTAGAGCAAAATAACAGAGTGCAAAATCCATCTTCAGTTGTGAAACCACAGTATGGATGAAGACTGTTGGTTCTTTGTCTTTATATAAGTCAATGCACAAAGGCACACCCCTTTATTACACACGTCATATATATATATATATATATATATATATATATATATATTATATATATATATATATATATATATATATATATATTATATATATATATTTATTATTTTTTTTATTTATTTTTTTATAAAGATGGACTTATCAGAATATTCCTGTCTCAACACAACCATCAGTTATGTGACAGGATTCAGCTCTCACAGGAGAATATGCTCACCTTGTGTTTACCTTTAACTCACTGGTAATGAAGCTCCATTTCAGCCTATACATATCACTGAGCTCTGTCCATCTCACTGTGCGTTCATTATTACTGATTCCTGACCTCTTCGTAAAGCATAAAGCAGGATGTTCAGCTGTGATAGCGGTTAGCGGCCTAGCCTAGCTTAAACTTCTCTGTCTTCTCTGTTAACTCTTCGTATTTCCTTTGGCGCTAAAATTCCACAGTTTTTGATGAAAAGAGCATACAGTCCGAAAAGAGCGCTCTGTTTGGCAACAGCACAGCGCACAAGAACCGCAAATCAGAGCGTGGTGGAGGCGGGACATGCGTCAGATAAACCACAGACAGCAGCTTCTGGAGCTGAGCATTGGGCAATCACAACGCTTCAGATCATATGAAGGACTTTTGCTGCTGCTGCCCCTGACAGAAAGAAGAGAAATGAACCGCAAATGCTGATTTTTTTTTTTAAAAATGTGTGAAAGACTTGTGATGTTCTCAAGTCATGAAACCACGAATCCAAATCAAGTCCGAGTCTCTAAGATCATGAGTCCAAGTCAAGTCTCCAAGTCATTCAAAACAACAGAGTCAGAGTCTCGAGTCCCCATCTCTGATGATACTATATATATATATATATATATATTTATTATTATTATTATTTTTTTTTTAAAAATCCCTTTTTATAAAGATGGACTTATCAGAATATTCCTGTCTCAACACAACCATCAGTTATGTGACAGGATTCAGCTCTCACAGGAGAATATGCTCACCTTGTGTTTACCTTTAACTCACTGGTAATGAAGCTCCATTTCAGCCTATACATATCACTGAGCTCTGTCCATCTCACTGTGCGTTCATTATTACTGATTCCTGACCTCTTCATAAAGCATAAAGCAGGATGTTCAGCTGTGATAGCGGGTAGCGGCCTAGCCTAGCTTAAACTTCTCTGTCTTCTCTGTTAACTCTTCGTATTTCCTTTGGCGCTAAAATTCCACAGTTTTTGATGAAAAGAGCATACAGTCCGAAAAGAGCGCTCTGTTTGGCAACAGCACAGCGCACAAGAACCGCAAATCAGAGCGTGGTGGAGGCGGGACATGCGTCAGATAAACCACAGACAGCAGCTTCTGGAGCTGAGCATTGGGCAATCACAACGCTTCAGATCATATGAAGGACTTTTGCTGCTGCTGCCCCTGACAGAAAGAAGAGAAATGAACCGCAAATGCTGATTTTTTTTTTTTTTAAATGTGTGAAAGACTTGTGATGTTCTCAAGTCATGAAACCACGAATCCAAATCAAGTCCGAGTCTCTAAGATCATGAGTCCAAGTCAAGTCTCCAAGTCATTCAAAACAACAGAGTCAAAGTCTCGAGTCCCCATCTCTGATGAGATATATATATATATATATATATATATATATATATATATATATTTATTTATTGTGTGTATATACTGTGTGTAATGGTGTAATGTACCTTTTAACAGAAAATAAATATTGTTTTGTATTATTAGAAAAAGAAAACTACTGAGACTACTGCAAAGGATTGCTTGCAAGCTAAAGACATTTGCATGTAACTTCCTAGAGCCCAAACCAACACACTCAAGCCATCTTCTAAGAAAAAAAAAAAAAAAGATTAACAAGGACATCAGGTATAAGATAAATATATTTATTTATTATTTTGTACCCCCTTTAACAGTAAACAATTATTATTTTGTTTTGTATTATTAGAAAATTAAAACTACGGAGTCCACTGCAGAGGATTTCTTGAAGTTGCTAAAGACACTCAAGTCTGTAACTTCCTAGAGCCCAAACCAGCGCACTCAAACCATCTAAAAGGTCGAAAAGAAAAAGGTTAACAAGGACAACAGGTGTAATATAATTATATGTATTTGGTATTTTGTAAAGAAAAGAAAATACATATGTATACATATATATATATTTTTTTGTATTATCAGAAAAATAAAACTACTGAGTCCACTGCAGGGGATTGCTTGAAGTTGCCAAAGAAACTCAAGTCCGTAACTTCCTAGAGCCCAAACCAACGCACTCAAGCCAGTTTCCAGAATACCAAATAAGAGAGAGACTTGCATCGGACAACAGGTATTTATTAAAATTTATTTGAGAGACCAAGGCATGTTGTCACACTACTCCAATTTTTAGCTTTTTTTTTTTTTTTTTTTTTTTTTTAAAAAAAAACGTATTTTTTTTAAAAAAAAAACTCATATAAAAATGCATATGCATTTTAACTGTAATTAATCTGGAAATTACTAAAATAAAGATGTAGTGAAAAGAGAAAAAAACAGAACAAAAAAAAACAAACAAACAAAAAAACTAAAAAGTTAGTAAAACGACAACAAGTACAACAAGTATGACAACACACCTTTGTCTCCCTTATACAAAACACAACGTTGTTACTACACTAACACTACACACAAGTAAGGGCATACACACTTTAGGTTTTGTTATGTTTAAATGTGCATGTTTACATTTAAACCTTTAGGCGCATTTTTTATGCTATTAAAATTCAAAATGATAAATCTACAAATTTTAAGCTTTCCCCCCTCAACAATCAAAATTGATAGCTGATACAGAGTTGAATAATGAATTATCCACACAGCTGAAAGTGAGATAAACTTATAATGTAATATCTGAAAATTAAGGTAATAACTTTACATAGACATGCCATTTTAGCGCCTAAAGGTTTAATTGTGGCTGAATTTGCATCTTAACTTTCATGAATGTGATGTGTAGGGCTTTTCAGAAAAGTCCAAATTCCGTCACACTTCTGCAGTTAGGATGGCGCAGGATGCAATTGTAATGTGTTGGCAGACTCTAGGAAAAGCCATAACTGTATAGATGTTGTAGATTTTAGTGTGAATGGTTTTGCTCTGGAAAAGGTTGCGATTATATTTTCCTCTCATAGTAACAGTTTCATGCTCAGTACATGTATGTATGTATGTATATACAAATATCCATACACATTATCAGCCAAGGTCTTCATAGATATGCGATTCCTGCAATTCATTTGCATTTACACAAGGATCTTGATAGATGTGCCTCATCTGTACTGGTAGATAGATAACACAATTAACCTGAACATAAAGGTAATATTTAATACACAATAACATAAATTTCATCAACTCAATAAAAATCACCTTTTTCGCTTTGCCAAAAAACAATCCTATATAGACAGCGATCACTGACAGGATGGACAGGCAAATAATGAGCAGGACTTCATTAAATTTCAATGATGCAATTACACCTGAACATGAATTATCTTGACAAGAAACAAAAAATATAAAACAATAAATATAAAAAAAAAATCAATAGTCAAACAAAATAAAAAGTTACCTGTTATGTTTCCGCTGCTGACAATTCCCATAAACGTGACGAAAAAAAATATATACATAAAACATATTATCAAATTCCAATTCAGGTTTATCTCAACAAAAATATACCCTTTTTTTAAAAAAAAAAAACAAAAAAAAACAAAATCATATTATTGTTACAAGTATGCATACACAAACTGGTTGTATAGCAGCACATACAAGTATTTGAATATCAGGAAAAAATTATATTTATTTTATAAATGGGTTCAAGTCAGTGTATAATTTAGAATTGTGCAACATAAAGTGAAATAATTCATGCCTTTTTTTTTTTTACTTCTTGATTATTTTAGCTCAAGATGGTAAAAAAAAATCAGCGTCAGAAAATGTGAATATTGCTAAACATTATTACAAACAAGTTTTTCATATCTATGCTCCAGTACTTGGTTGTGTTTATTTTTGTTTGAGATAGTTAGTTCAGGGAGATCAAGAGATCAGTTTGTGGCACTGCTCCGGTGGACCTTAAACCCATGCATCTTCACATGTCAAATAGGTAGAATATTGTAAAGTTCTGATGTGACTAAACATACAAAGCTCTATTTTGCCTTCAGTCATAGTCTTAGCACTGATCTTAAGAAATGTTTCTGAGCATGTGGCACAGCTGCTCTGTTTTGTCCGATTCCAGTTCATCTGGTGAATCTACAGAACGTGTCAGTGGAGCAGTGCAAGACGTTCACAGGACTATATTCAGAAATTTTTTGTTTTTGCTATCAAA
The DNA here is from genome assembly GCA_038363315.1 of Mugilogobius chulae. Classification (NCBI taxonomy): domain Eukaryota; kingdom Metazoa; phylum Chordata; class Actinopteri; order Gobiiformes; family Gobiidae; genus Mugilogobius; species Mugilogobius chulae. Next base: position 59,725 of record JBBPFD010000543.1, read on the forward strand.
TCCAATTCCGTAAAGTTATTTAGTTAGAAAAAGCCATACTTAATGCAATTATTGGTTTAGACAATAAATTTGTAAAATAAGATTATCTCTTTTGTCAGACTTGACTTGAATGGGTTGAAAATTTTTCCTTTAACAATATTCCATTACGTCAACCTAAAGTTACAATAAAATGATCCGATGCGTGTGACATACGATTTACCTCATAATCTTGTCCATAGCCAGGCTCACAAACCCAGTGTGACGCACCTTCGTGCTCGACGCTAACGCGGGGGTTGTGTCCACTCTGGTCTCAAGGCACAGCTCGAAGCGCTTGTCCGGACTATGCCAAACGGTTCTGCGCTCTTCCTCGTGCCCACGCACGGTGTTGACCGCAGTGAAGTCGGAAGCGTCTGGTCTAATACGTGCAGCGGCCCGTTTTTGGTTCCGCGTGGCCACAGCATATGCTGATCCAAAAAAAAAAAAAAAAAAAAGTCACAGAAGAGACCGGGGCTCACAGCTCTCCCCGGTTTTTTATCGTGTGTCCCTGTCGCGGGGAGAGCAGCATTAGCGAACGTCTCTTTATATTTTATATTTTTATTAAGCCAATAGGCTGAAACCAGACGTTAACTTTTTTTTTTTTTTTTTTTTTTTTTTTTTTTTTTTTCTGTGATCTTAACGCACTGCTCACTTGTCACACAGGGCAGGCAGCATCAGACAGTGCACCGGGTCCCTGATTTATAGGGCGGAGCAGGACTTTTCAGCAGAATTAAACTCGTGTTCGCACAGGCAAAGAAAAAAAAAAAAAAGCTTGTTCACTGTGGCCTTAGTGTCACCGTTTTTTGCTTTTTTTTTTTTTGTTTTGTTTTTTTTTGTTTTGTCCACAAACTCACCTAAACTAAACTTCGAGAATCTATGTCTTGTTCAGAAGAAGATGAAAGACCCCAAAGCCAACTCAACAGATGAGGTGAAGGCCTCGGTCTATTGTCTATTGGCTTCAAGTCCACCTAAACAGTACCACAGACTGATCTCTTCCAGACCTCACCACTTTAATACAGTAACTCAGGCCAAGGGACACACAACCAAATACTAATGCATAGAAATGAGCAAACATTTAAAAAAGCTAACATTTCTTTTTTAAACCATCCTGTACATCCTCCCCCCCCCCCCCCTCTCTCTCTCTCTCTCTCTCTCTCTCTCTCTCTCTCTCTCTCTCTCTCCTCTCACTCTCACTCTCACTCTCACTCTCACTCTCACTCTCCTCTCACTCTCTCACTCTCTCTCTCTTCTCTCTCTCTCTCTCTCTCTCTCTCTCTCTCTCTCTCTCTCTCTCTCTCTCTCTCTCAGTGTTCTCTCTCACTCACTGGGATATATAGGCTCAAAAGTAAAAAGTAAATAAATGATTAGCTGATTAGCTGAAGGCCTCTGTCTATTGCAGCCTGGGCTTCAAGTCCACCTGAACAGTGCCACAGACTTATCTTTTCCAGACCTCATTACAGTAATACAATAACTCAGGCCAAGGGACACGCATATACATAGAAATGAGCAAACTTTTCAGAAAGCTAATATTTCTTGTTAAACTATCCCTATTTGTAATATTCTTGAGCAATATTATTATTATTTTTTTTTTTAGGACTCAGATTTTTTTTTTTTATTATTCATAATCTCAAACCAGAACTATCAAAATGAAAAAAAAAATAAAGACCTGGAATATTTCACTTCATGTGTCGAAAATATATAAAAAAAATAATATTGAAGTTTTTTCACGACATTCTAATGTTTAGAGATTTACATGTACATAAACCTTTTTTTTTAAAAAAAAAAGAAATAATAAATAAATATCAGGATTGCAAGTGACTGTGAAACGTGAAAAAAAACAAAACAAAACAATATTGCCTACAATTATGAAAGTTGTTGAAGAACACTGAACTTTTTGAAGAGTATTGAAATTATGAATTAATTTTGAACTGGTGAAGATTTGTTGAACTCGTAAAGTTTGTTATACTTAAGATTTGATAAACTAGTTAAGAATTGTTAAATTGTTGAAGAGTGTTTAAATGGTTGAAAATTGTTGAAATTGTTGTAGGTTGTTGAAATGGTTGAAGAGTTTTAATTTACATGAATAGTTTTGAAATGATTGAAAAGTTTTGAAAAATACTGAATTGGTTGAAGTGTGCTGAATTTGTTGAAGAGTCCTGAACTTGTTACTGAAGTCGTGGAAACGTGTGTCAAATTGTGGAAGAGCTTGAAATGTAGAACATGTTTATTGTGTGTATGGGTGAACTGGTATTAATTTTTTTGAAAAAAGTATAAAAAAAATCATTTTCAGATTGAAATTGTGAAAAAACTACAGGAATGGATTTCAAAAGTAATAGCTATAATAAGTTTTTTTTTTTTTTTTTTTTTTTTTTTTTTTTTTTTTTTTTTTTAAAAACGTGAACAGAACGAGGTATAAAGTGTTAAAATCGGTTTGTCGAAGAGTTGAAAACAAACCAAAAAACGGTAAAAAAGGGGACTTTGGAAGAAATGTAAAAAAAAAACAATTAATGACTACGTAACTCTACGTCATAAAAAAATAAAAACCTGGAATATTTTACTTCTCATGTCACAAAGTTTTTTCAGGACACTAAGGTATTTAGAGACGTACCTATACACTGAACCAAAATCTCTCTCTCCCCCTCTCTCTTTTTCTCATTGTGTTCGTCTTTCTTAATCTTTTTGACCTCACATTATCCGCTTACAAATGCCGCACATTAGCAGTAAGGTATTAGTAAAAAACGTACACTTTTTCACTTAACAAAAAAGTATCCCCCTTATCAACAATAAAAGTAAACACACCCATCTTTGCACAACAAATTTATTTAACCAAACTTTTTTTTTTTTCCATTTGCATAGGTGTGTGTATGCATAAACTTTTTTTTTTTTTTTTTTTTTTTTTTATAAAACAACATGAAGATGAAACCTACATGCACATAATAATAATAATAATAATAATAATAATAATAATAATAATAATAATAATAATAATAATAATAATAATAATAATAATGATGATAATGATGATAATCAAGAAAGACTCGTTTCCTGTATACATTTACCCAGCCTTCTTCTTTTGTCTTGGCCATACACAGTCCGTAGAAGGCAATCTCCCTTCACTTTGTTGGCGAAAAGATCTCTGAAGAAGTTTCTACAGCCGACACAATGATAAGTAACAACCCTTTTTCGACAAGCCGATCTCTTGCCAAGAATTTTTTTTCCAGAACCAGGCACTGATGCAAGCCACGTCATGGCCTTAAAATTATCCATCCACTCCTTGATACATTCTTGATCAGCACAAGAATACGGCATGATGTATAACGTGTTTGCAGAATACAGAGTGAAAGGCAAGCTAAACATCTGGCACTCTCCAACTTGTAATACAAGCGTAGTTTGATAGAAAAGTCCAGCCAAATCTACCAAAGTGTTTTGGCACAAATCGCTTAATGCAACAAACACCTTGCCTGTAGTAGAGGTTAGACCTGCATCGCTTAGCATGCGTAACGGTACCGTGAGAGAAATCCAAGTTTCACCAGGTGACACGTCATCCAAAGAAACGAGGTTTTGCTCCCTTGCGTCGCTAAAACTTTTACCGAGTGAAGCACTAAGGTTAAAATACGCATCCGGATGTCGAAGATTCATGTCTTCTTGTATGACCTTAATGCACACTTCAAGTTTGTCAGCAGGTATACGAGTGATGACTTCTCTGTTTTTCAAACACCTTTGCAATTCCTGTGAACCACACACAGGCATCATATGCTCCGGGCAGTTGTTCATGAGACTGCTGAAAGCCAAACTCGCTCTAGTCAGTCGCCCTTTAATCCGATTTACATATGCCGACAACGCCCGCATGCAATCCTCAATACTTGACTCACCCAACGCAGGGCTATACATGCGTCGCGACAGACAGTAGTCGACAACACAGTGGGGCATAAGCTTCATGTGACTATTCATCAAATCGACGTCCGCACGGTGTGCCAAAAGCACTCTAGAGTTAGCATAGCATTTGTTTCCAGAGTGATACGGATGAGAAATGAGCTTCGGTTGCGAGTCAACGCAGGACACCACGCTTAATGACCTACCTTCTGTTTCACATCGAACAGCGTCGCACTTAAGCGGGGCTCCAAACACAGAAACTGTAACATCTGGCAATTTAAGCGGATACCTGTATAACGTAGCTTCGCAAGGATGACACTTGTGAAATTCATGGCACTGAACGGGTTTCACAGAGAGCCCAGTGATACGCTTTAGGTTGGTTTTGACGATTTCCACATAGCTCACTTTGACGCTGGACCTAGAAGCCCTTAAACGTTGCAGCGTACGTGCCCCAAAACACTTCACCTTAGATGATTTTATGAATCCACTCCAGGGAAAAAAACCTGCACCGATTCTGGAAGAGACCAATTCTGAAGCCTTACAAGCAAGCAGATCTCTTATAATGCCCTCTTTGCAATTAAGCACATGATTCATGCAGTACTTGTCATCGCTGTGCAAGGTTTTAATCACAGAGCGTGATGTGCCGCCTGAGCGTACAGCCGCTATATACACAAAGGCGGCTAAATACTTGTTCAGTCGCAACGAGTGAACGCCTACTACCTTTTGAGCGACAAGAAATGAACTGGCATCATGACGCTCAGTCCAGACACCGTGCTTGTCCACAACAGGCTCCCGTTCTGGGTAAAGGATCACATCGCCCGTGCGCAATCCATGCCAGGGAATGGTTGTGAAACAAGAGGGTTCGTTTTCTTCGAGTTTGAGGCAGTCTCCCCTCATGACGCAGGCCAGAAACGAGTCAGTTACAGCTGAGTCAGAGGGGGAGCGTATGCTTTTGTGAGCTGACAAACCCCTAGCCTTGAGTGTAACTCCGCAAGGGCGACCCTGCATGTCCGTGCTGTGAGTGAGAGCCACGTACGCTTTTTTAGACACGTGACAGTATATCGAAGAAGCTCCCTCATACTCGAGCCTCACCCGTCTATCTTTGATAAAAGGAGTAGTGACATCCAACGCTACGCTTGCATCGTCGAGCACATGGGCCGTATAAACAGGATACGTCTTTGCGCTAGAGAGGGGGATCCCAGTGGCCCGGACCACCCTGTGAGACTCGTTACCCCTTCCAATCACATACATCCTCTCAAGGGCATCCTCAACCAACACCTTGTGCACGTGGTCGACAAACTCTGATGCACTACCCACACAGCGCTTAAACTTGTTCTCCAAAGCGGTACGAGCTTCCTCAGCAAAGCGCGGCAAGGCCTCGGCATCCAAGCACTCTTCCCCGCTGAGCGTATGCATGCAAGATACGTCACGCTCGATCCCGTCCTCAGGGCCATAACCGCATGAGACCATAACACTGTCCGTGTCACCGTATATCGCAGGGAAACGGTGTCCAAAATAAGAAGACACACAGTCGTTGACTAAAGAAATTTGACGCCTGCCATGCGCGGCAAGAAGAGGCCCACAGGGCGGCCCCGCAGTACCGTAGAAAGAGTTTGCTATCACTTTGCACTCAGTCTCTTGCAGCCTGTAATACTGGCGTTCTGCCTCTTCCAAGATGGAGGTGGAAAGCGTTGTCTTAAAGGCGGATCTCAACTCCAAATAGTGCTGCACAGCAGAGGGGAGGACGCCCGGGGCTCGAACAAACTCGCCCCGTAACCGGTCGTGCTTAAGGATCAGCGAAGCAAAAGGAAAGCCCTCAGCTTCCCAACTGTAACACACCCAACCTGACAAATCGTGAGGGAAGTGAACTGGAGGCCACGGTATCAGAGTATCAGGTGAGACATTAAGGGCGCACATTATGGACGGATACATGCTAGAGAAGTCAAATGAAAGCTCAAGACCCATACCTGGCCCAGAATAGTGCAAACCAGTAAGGGGCTCCGAGACCTGACCCCCCAGCCATTCGCCTTGGTCCCGTAGGTGTCCCGTGTTGTCCAGTGACGAAATGTCCATATTAGGGTCCCATCTCAAACGGGCCTTCAAGTGCTTACCCGCTGGCCCCGACCTGACCCTGAAAGTGTCAAGCTTATATTTGAGCTGCGGTAGCTGTACAGAGTGTATGCTCTGCACAAAACCCACGAAGGTGTCACCACGCCCGTGTGAAACTACATCAATGTTAAGAGTAGATCTGCACCTGTGAAACAGAGAGGAAACAGGCCGGAGCACTTTTGCTAGCCTAGCGCACAGCTGAGAGTCAACGAGATTATACACGAGTACAGCAAACAGGGATTCTCCACCGGCGGCGATCATTTCGTCGATCTTACAGTAGGTCACATCTGCAAGCTTGCGCAGCTTCCTGACATCTTTGGGAGCCTTACCGTGTGTCTCTCTGAGCTTGGAGATCAAGTAAGGAGCCACGTCGTTGAGCTTCATGCTAGTGCATGCGAATTTGACGTCCCTGGTGTTCACCATCCTGTACAGATCTACAACGTTCATACCACACGCGTTCATTTTGAAGTGACCGAGTTTAGCCTTGTCTCTGTTAAATCTCTCCACGTGTGATGAGGCAAGCAACAAGGCACGCTCACTGATGGGCTCACCAAGCAGCGTGCAACCCAGATTGTGTATCATTTCGGTGTACATTTCTAAATAACGTACATTTTCAAACTGAAACAAGGGCTGCACATCTCCAGATAGGTCTCCTGTAACAAAGAGCCCAAGCCAGGCTCGCATTAGCGAAGAACACCTACGGCGCGTACCCGGATCCACTTGTCTGACAAAATCTGAATCGAAATAGAAGTGAACGCGCTGCTGAATCACTCTGAGGTCAAACTCTGCATTGAACACATAAATGAGCTCTATGCCATAAGCATAAAGTGTCTCGATGGTCTTTTCCAAAAGTGCGAGTTCTCCAGAACATGGGTAAATCAGTATCCTCTCCACATCTTCGATACCCACAGCGGTTGTAACTTTCTTGTCTGCCACAGCAGGTCTGTCTTGGTGCACCTTATCGCCATTATATAAGACGATGAGCTTCTTTCTGTGGCCTCTGGTTCTGGATAAATGAGAATTAAGGACCACGAGAGACACACACGTTATCTCATGCTGCTGACCCGGCATGTCCTGGTTAAGTGGGGGGATAAGTACCTTTTTCCCTACAGCTTTAGTCAGACCTTTAGCTATGTCCAAAGCTTGAACCAATCTAGCTCTGCTCTCTAATAAATCAGCCACTTTCCTTTCAGTGCAAAACGGAAACTTGTGCGCAAACGCGTCCGAACGCAAATTCGCATCCCTGTATGCATCGTGGCAAACAGTCTCGATGTCCAAACATGCGGCCTTGTAGAAGAATGCACAGTGCCTGGACTCAAATAGTCTTGCTTCCTCCTCTGATCTGTTGTGATCATAGACCAGTTCGCTGGGTAACAAAGACCCATTTAATTTATTCTGAGGCACATAATAGACCCTACCAAACATTACACCAGTGCACAATGCGGGCGTATTACCGTCTCGAGTTAAATAGTATCCCTTTTCAGCGCAGAAGTCGCCAAATGTCAGGGCACCCTTTACTGTCTCTAAGAATTTTTTAGCTGTAGAGACACGGATGAATGGAAACACTAAAGCGTTGATGTGTCGTACAATGTCCAGGTGTAAGGCGCAAATTCGCACAGGTTCTGCGCAAAGATGCTTATACCACCTCACTTTAACAAGTTCCCAGGTTTCCTCTAAGCTTTCTTGATCACTAACCAAATCCATGTCATAGCCCACAACTACAGCAACACGAGTTATTTTGAGTGTGACAGTAGAGTACATCTTCACATCTGGCGCTCGGGTGATGAGCACAAGTCCTCTGCACAAAAGACTCTCTTCACGACTGTTATACATTACGGATTTGATCAAAACGCCGATTAATTCTTTTTCTCGTTCTATATCGACTGACCTCCATTGTGGATAGAGATCTGGGAAAAGACGCCAAAAAGGAGTGTTTATAGTCATATTAACATGAAATAAGTGTACTTTAAAAAAAAAAAAAAAAAAAAAAAATCTGTTATTCTTTTAAGCGTATGTAAAAAAAAATAAAATACAAAATATAATAATGTATATATATTTTCAAAGAAATAAAGTAACAGTGAAACACTTGACAACAAGGTAGTTGCTGCTGCCACTGCAAAAAAAGACACCACAATCTACCTTTTAATATATTATCTTAGACCCACCCCTAAACCTCATCAACGTCGCCCACTTGACACTTGTACCTCTCTCTCTCTCTCTCTCTCTCTCTCCCCCCCCTGTTTTTTTTTTCTCCTAGATCTCTTCCTATGTCTCTACCTATCATGCAACCAGAAATGTAAATTTGTGTCACCTATGAAGATGCTTGTGGACTCAAACACTATTGACTAACATAACTGATATACAAAATGATATAAAACACTGCGATGAGAAAACAAAACAAAACAAAAAAAAAAAAAAAAAAAAAACAACTACAAAAACAAAAAACTCTAGCTGAAGGGAAAAGGGATTCAATTTACTTTTAAAATGTCAAGTATTCCTATGAAGCACATGTCGTGCCCCGAGATTAGTGTGTTCCCTCACAGACAAGAAAATACTGCATTGCTAGATAAATTAAGAGTTCCTCGCAACCGCACTGCGTTTTTTTTGGCATTAGCTAATGAAGATATGCATGAACCTCTGTCAGATGAATTATCTTTCACTGCGTTCGACACAGCGCAAAGATCCTGTTTCCAATTACTTTTATATCTCACATATTGCTGCAAAGGAGAATTATTTCAAGTAACGCTCGAAAACACTGAGTTCTGCAATATGTCGCCACCAATAAGAGAGGATTTTGCACACGGAAGGTTGTTCTGTTTTGTCCTCAATGTCAACCAGAATGCAGAGGAAACCGTTACCGAGGAAAACTTGACAGAAGAGACTACATTTGTAAGTCAACTCGTTGAGTCCATGAATATTGAATTGGGTGTATTTGGATGTAGGAGTGGCAATGACCAAGATGAAGCTAGAGGAAATAAAGAACGAGTAATAGACGACGGCGATGATGATGATGATGATGATGATGATGATGATGATGATGATGACAGTGGCAGTGATAACGATGATGACAACGATGATTATGTGGACAAAGAGGTTAACTATGAAGATGTAGAAACAGACGAGGAAACATGTGATGAAGACATAGGGGACAGTCACCAAGAAATAAATGAAAATGAAGCACTTAGCATGAACGGTAAGGAAATGTTACAAGAAGAAGCTTACCGTGCATTCATGCGTCTGCAACTAGTAAGGAAAAAACTGATTTCTCTGAACAATGCCATGGTAGCTATGAGAGACCGTGAGAATCTTCTCACTCCGATGTTTGATTGGGTGGACATTCGCAGTGACACTTTAAACTCTGACAAAGTGGACAGAAAAAAAGTACGCGAAATGCAAGGTGCGCTATTCACACCCGCAAACAGTGGTGCCAGACAGACAGCTTCGACACCTGAGACAATAGTCAACCTGAATCTAAGTGACCTAGATATGTCGCTAGGTAAGTTCATAGATTGTAAAAAAAGCAAAGAGGAAGGCAGACTGCTGTTCAATTCGCTGATAAAAAATCTATCAGGCGCTCATTGGCGTAAACATAAAGCGGTGCGATCGCGATACGACATGAGCGTGGAAGACGACGAAGAGTTTATCCGCAAAGTAATCAATTTCACTGATGATCTACACTCGTCGCACGAGCCACAAATTCAAACTGGAGGACTCTTGGTGTTCAAATACTCTTTGGATAAGCTTATACATACAGAGGCACCCGACATGTTTGTGAAAACGCTCATCCACAGACATGTACCTGTAGCACAATGCCGCATCGACAACGTACTGAGAGACATTAGGAAAAAACGCAGAACTCGTGGTCTTAGAATCCTGTTCAGAAATTCGAGTTGCGGTTGCTGTAGAAACATGCCAGAAGCCGATAGCTCACGTTGCCGTGGAACGTGCCAGACTGCATACGTGTGTTTTTACAACTTCTCTGATAAACACCCGTTCTACGCGAGTAGAGATGAACAGAGCTATTATTTTGCACAACTATACCCTCATTTAGGAAAATTAGAACGCCTCAGCAAGGAGATGAAACTAAGGTACAAAGAACACAGGCAATTTGAGAGCATAGCAAATATGGTGTTCGATATACTGATAAGACGCCAATTCAGTCGGGGCTCGCTGTACGAAGGCTTGAGTGAATCGGTTGAAGAGAAACCCAGCAATTCCAGTCTCTCTCTCGGTGGGAGTCTCTCACAAATCCACCTGTCACTATGCATGAATGGATTCAGTCGTGAACATGACCAAGAACTACTCGAAGATGTTAAAAACCTACATCCCCTCAAAGTCTACGACCACGCTTTGGTGCGATACATGTTTTGTGACACACTGAAAGTCGGGCGCCTATTTCAGGCCTCAACCACGTTCAATTACATAGTGTCTAACACAGCCCCAAGATACACCATAGAACGCATCATGCTTTTCAACGTGACGGGCCCCGGAGAAGGAAAGAGCTACGCCAACAAAGTTCTGAACTATCAGTTCCGCCTGGTCAGTGGATGCATAGAAACACTGACCTCCTTCACCCCTCAAGCTTTCAAATATAACCAAAAACGAAGCTCATGCGTGGTAATGATAGACGACGCTCACATAACGCACGAGAAAAACACAAAATTTAAGGACCGCGAGTCTAATGTAATACCGAACACGTTCAAAAACATCTTGGACACGAGCACTCTGGAAAGCGAAGTTGTTACAACGGAGGTGAGCAGCGGCAAAGCCGTGACGGTGAAATATAAGGCCATTCACAACTGTGGCTTCGTATGGAACGCAAACACACTGGGTTTTGTGAGCGAGGCGTGGGCAGACAGATGTTTGATCATGGAGTCTGAATTTCAAAAGAATGTTTACCGCACGCTCAGCACGAAGCAAATACAAGATATTGTGGAGACCGAGAAGATGGATCGCATCGCTGCGGTGTGCTTGTACAGGCAGAATTTGGTTCAGTCTGCAACCATGATCGCGGACTCCTCTTTGATGCAATTCAGCGCCAACTTCGACAAGGCCAGAGATGCCTGCATATATGCCCTACACCGCAGCCACATAGTGTGCGGAAGCTCGTTGAGTCGTAGAGTGTCAGCTTGTGTCAATCAGCTAGTTTTCGCAGAGGCCCTGAAGCTCTCATGCCACTTTGTCTTCGACATATGGGTTCCACCATGGACACGTGTTCCGAGCGAGCGTCACTATTCGAACTTAAGACATTTTTTGAAAAAATTAAACAAGAACAGACTCAAGGCGCTCAACAAACTTTCATTCGGTCAAATATGCTTAGAGATCAATGCAGTCTATAAGCTATGCACTTCAGCTTGTCTTCCAGACATATGCCCACGTGTCGTGGACTCACAAGGGTACTTTGCATGCAAGCTCCTAGCTCACGTCCTGACACAGATACACGAACAAAACCTGAGAACCACTCTGAAAAATGGCAGTTTGTGCGTCGGTGACATTGAAACCATGTATTTCTCTGAGACAGAAATAAAAGGCGGCACCTCTGCCGCGCACGAAATGCTGTCTCTGTGCTCCATGTGCAAAGTCCCCAGTCGAGGATTCTCAGACACGAGCCGAAAAACATACAGCCTATGCTCATACAGGTACGCTGGGCTGCAAAACTTGCCATCGGGAAGCAGGACTAGTCATCTAAGATCAAGCAAGCGAGTAGGCTCCGTGACTGTACCACTAGACGTAGTGTATGACCTACTGGCAATATTCGCTCCCACATCTCATCGCGGCTTCTGGGAGCAGCTGAGTGAAGCTATGTTGGAGGCTTACGAAAGCCGAGATGAATCGGACAGAGACGAATCAGAATACCAAGACTACATGCAACTCAGCTCGAACTGTACACGCAACCAAATCGACAGGGTCATCACATTTGACTTGGATTTTAGACACGACCCAAACCGCTCTCTACTACTCGAAGCTACAGCAGGTATAGAACCCCTGAGTGAACTATCGTTCAGCAGAAAACCGCTGGACTGCAACACATTCAGGTGCTCAGCACCTATATACTTTGGAGGCGTGATACAGAAAATTTTGGGCGATCGAGCGCCAGTTGAAGCCCACAATGAGGCGCACCAGAAAGAGGCGACACAAGGCCCAGGAGGCACTTTCCACGGACCGAGACTCCGCGTATACTGCAGCCAGTACTCTGGCGTACCAGTGATGAACTTGAGCTCGTTTTGCCCCACGCGAACTGTGTATCACCAAGACAAAATATTTTTAAGAACAGATCCAAATGACAGGCCCCATCTAGCAGAGGTGGAAGATGACTGGGAGTGGAAAGACGCGGTTGCTGTCTTTGACACTGTTCATGGCACCAATGTATTTTCGGTTGAGATGTTGAAACGAGACTACTCAAGCACCATGCTAATAACAAGCGTAGAAGCGAGAACCCGACTGAATTCTGTAAGAAACGGACGTTCATACGGACGCAGAGCGCTAAAATTAAGAATAGACGACAACACGGATAACAGAAGAGACGTCACCTAAAACTATATATATCAGTCTTTTAGTCTATTTTTTTCTAAACCCCAAATGATATTATCTCGTTTTTTCTAAACCAAAACACTTTTTTAAAAAAATATATATATATTAAATAAACAACAATAATATAATCCACTTGTAAAAAGACACAACCACATGTAATGTGCAAACTTCTCAGAAACAATATACCATCACATTGTACTGTATTTTGAATGTGTGTGTGTGTGTGTGTCTGTCTTCAGTCAGAATAATAATAATAAATAAAAGGAGGACATGAATTATTGTCATGTGTCAAGAATCAAAATCATATACTGTTTTTTGGTGGGTAAAAAAAAAAATGGGTGTTTATCAAAGAAGTTGTAAAAATACACGGGAAATAATAAACATTTTGTTTGTTTTTTTTTTTTAAAAAAAAAAAACATACACACACACCCACCCACACCTATATATATATATATATATATATCATACAAAAAAAATATCATTAAAAAAAAAAAAAAAAAATATATATATATATATATATATATATATATATATATATATATATATATATATATATTTTTTTTTTTTTTTTTCATTTATTATTATTATTATTATTTTTGTTGTGTTTTTTTGTTTTTTTGTTTTCTTTTTTTGTTTTTTTTTTACAGAAGAGTAGAGCCCGACAGCCCTCCTACCCGAGTGCCTGGGCTCTTTAAGAAGCAGGCATCGCTTTGGAAAGTTAACAGATTTTGTTCATACATGTTTGGAGACGTACCTTGGTTGAGTGAGAATCGTTTAATCAATTTGATTTATTCAACTCGCCATTTCTCCGTACAACTCCACTCCACACCACTGGGCAAGTGAAAAACTCATTACACATAATGATCAGGAGCTCGAAATCAAAATCACAGCCCAAAGCCATTCTGAAAAAGAAATTTATCGTTACGTCTTGCCCACCATGGTACAGCCTAAGCAACACAAGCGACTACAAATTCAACTGCGAAAGCACAAGTGGACTTTTTCGCGCAGTTATCAGCCAGATGTTGAAAAGATTAGAACACATTGACAAAAAAACAACTTGTCTAAGACCAGAAACACAAATGAAAGTAGTTCGTGACATGATAAAACCTGAGGATTTTGAGCAAAAACCATCGAAGAGCCTTCTGTGCGCTATAATGGACATAATAGATATCGAAGGGGGTAACAAACTAGCCTCGTTGTCTGACACAGACAAAGCCGGAACCAAACAAGGGTTACTGGCAGTCAGCAACTACACCGCATATTTCCTACCGAGCACAGATATAAAAAATACTAATTCTCGCGGCAAAGTCATACCAATCGTTACCCACGTCGCAAATCCAGACAACCTGCAATTGCACGACATGAACAGGTCAATGATAGGGACCTACTGTGTAAAACTGCCAGAAAATGTCAAAGGAGAACCACCGTCGATATTTATACAAGAAGTACTGTACGTACCAGGGTCCGAAAGCTTATCTTTACTGAGGACGATAACGGAAGATGAATATACATTCTGGGATATGTCACTAGAAGTCCCCACACACAAGTCAGCTCTCACACCGTGTTTCCGAAGAATACAGCCTTCGCAGATAATTCTGCCTAGTGCTATGCCTTTGCCTACACAGCTGCTTAGTGCACCGTCTGCACAGGAGACCGAGCCAAAAAGACAAGCTAAAAACTTAAGCGATGACTTATTCCCAATGTGCTGCGTGCTAGACCAAGATTACGATGTCGTGAAGAAACGCAAAAGCGTGGATTGCTTTACACAATCACAACTCAAATGCAGCATTCAACACTTCAGCTGCATGGACGACCAACCATGCACAGTGTACCTCAGAAGGGAAGGTCTGTTGTGCAAACAGCGAGTTTACCTACTCCCAGTTGTAGCGTTACACTCACACCAACAGAGCAAAAACACACTATTTGTGTCCACGTCCCTGAGATTCTTAAGGGCAGTGAAAAGACAGAGCGTATGTGGTAACGGTGAACCTGTAGACTGCTGGAACAGCACACTTTATCAACTAACCCAAGACAGCTTTATACAGGAATGCATAATGCATCAGGATATACAAGAGTTAGCATTAGCTGCAGTGGCAAAACGTGTGAGCCCCTACGGTTGGTGTGTGATCGATAACATCAAGTTGGGCATTTCACCGTCATCGCGTGAAATCATCGATCTGGGAGTAAAACTAACAGAAAGCAAGATACCAAACGCATTTGCTGTTTCCGAATTGTTTTTTATGCCAAAACAAACCATAAAAGTCTGCCTCAAGGCTTGGCAGCGATATCTCAACGATGCGGAAGTTCGACGCAGGGTCATCGCGAAACGCAGGATTGCCATTGAAACGGAATTGAAGCAGACCTGGGCAAGATTGGAAGAGTTGATCTTAGAGTATGTGGCATTGTTAGGCGATATCAGACGCAACAAAGCATCGCATATAATCACAGCACTGAAATTTGAGGTGTGCACAGAACGGAATCTTGCAAAAGCTTTACACAAGTGGGAGACGTTGGTGAAAACGGCTGTACCCAAAACTCAAAAAATGACGGAATACAACAGATTAATAAACGTGGCGTTTATCCAACTGCGATCACACGTAAACGAACTGAAAACAAATTCAAGGACCAAAAAAGATTTCAAAGTTGCAGCGCTGCCAGACAAAACACGAGACTACCCAACTGATGATCCGAGAAAAAGAACGATGGACGATTTGTGCATGGTACTAGCGCAAAGGCAACCCCCGATTGCGTCCTGGATTAAAAACTTGTCATCGTTGCTATTGTGCGAGGCCTGGTTATTCAACACAGAAAATATAAGGCGTGATGCAGCGTGCACTCTTCTAGGACTAGAAGAGGGCCTTCTGTGTGAAAATAAACCACAACTCCTCCGTGAATGGGTATCACAAAACCGTGCGACCGTGCAAATACTGAAACTATTCCACTTGGAAGACAAACTTAGCACAGCTCTTGTGCATTGTCTGGAGTCAACTAGTACAAATGTTTGGCAAAACAATGTCGCTGCTTTAATGCACAAAAAAGAGCACACAGTTAAGATAAACAGAGTATCAAACCTCACACATGAAAACCAGAGTACATTCCCAAGAACAGTGGAACGCGATTTGCCTACATCACCAAAGGATCCATCAGAAGGATGCACGCACACGCAGCGGCCTAAAAACTCAAGACGTGCAAGTCCAGCCACCGTCAACGAAGACAGCACAGAAGACGACGACTGCCTAGAAAGCAGCGTGCCATGCAAAAAACGCGGCGACGTAAAACAACACAGGAGAAATACAATGATGTTTGATGGAGAACAGAGCAACATGCAGGTCGAAGATTCAGAACCCAGTGACGAAGAAGGCGTGACAGAGAAGGACAATTTCAGTCCAGAAACAAACCCATGGTGCAAAAGAAGACCACGTGCGCCTATTGACAAAAAAAGTCGTAAAAAAAAGAACCGATATTTACTTGATGAAGCAAAAGAGACTAATCTGATTATGGGCTCAGAAGATTCAGAACTGAGCGACGAAAATTATACAACCGAATCAGACAGCAGCGACGACCGCTACACACAAGACAGCTTCATAAACGATGACCCGACATCGAGCGCCACATCCAGTGAAGAGCAGCAAAGTGGAAGAGTGAGCGATCACAATTTGGAGTTTTTTTCCAATACAAAGTATAACGTGGAACATCAAAAGCAGACAAAACTGTCAAAGAAACGCAGGCACGAGGTTTCAGTGGATTCAGAAGATGAATTCAAAGTTCCAAAAAAGCAGAAGAGCAATCGGACAAAACGAGATCAAAAGTGCACAGTGAGTTTAACAAAAACAAATGCAGAACACGATGAGACAATTTTAAGAAGCGAATATGAGCCAAGCGTCGGGACACGGGTACACAGCCATTCCAAGCACAATGCATCTCCAAAAAGTGTACAGATAGATGACGGGAAACGCAAGGTGAAAAAACGTCAAGGAAAAGTTAAAGATAAATCTTCAAACTCTCACACCCGCATATCAGAGAACCTTAATGAAACACCATTCAACAAAAGGGCGTGTCCTAGCCCTCAAGCAATAAAAGGGGATGAACATACAGCAGCTAGAAGCTATGTACCTAAAGGACCACAGCAAAGAGCTTTAATTAGTACATTTGACAACAAAACCGGGATTGAAAGTCCCAGACTGGACAGAGACACAGCTGCGTTCTCCCCACAGAGAAGTGACTCGCCAAATGAGAGTCTGAACACATACGAGCCAAAAGATAATTTTGCTTACTTACCTCAGGAAAGTGAGGAGCAGGAAGAAAGACAAAAGCAAGGTGAGCTGTTTTCACATCTTAATTTTGACACGGTCAATCAAGATAAAATGTTTCATCTACCTGTCTCGGATTACTCGGGTTCCGAAGATGGTTATTTACAATAATACTTTTTTTTTTTTTTTTTTTTTTTTTTTTTTTCACTTTGTTGTAGTACAAAATGTCACATCAGACTAGGCCAAGGAAGCCTCGACTACCAGGACCTCAGACTGAGAGTATGATACGCTATTTGGAAAGCCTGGCCAGAGAAATCCAGCTTTCTCAACTGAACGACTGTAACTGTGACTCCAGTGTCGCACAGACACCGAGACACTCCCAGCTCGGCTACAATCCACGCAAAGAGACGAATACAATATTGAAATATCTTGTGAAGAAATAAACATGTTATTATGTTGAAATTGCTATACTTATTCACTCATAATTAGTAATGACCTACTTGCATCCAATGCAAGTGAGATACCGTGCAGTAGATGTGACACATACACCAATCCATACTTTCACAAAGTCGTAACATTTATGTCAAGCCTAATTGCTTAAAAGGAAATAAAATGTTTTAACACAGTTGAAGTGTACACCATTTTGTTCAATTGAGTTTAAAGCACAGAAGGTAGACGAAAGCGCAGAAGCGTAAAGATTTCGTCACTAAAAGTGGTATGAAACACATTATATTAGCATGTGGTGCCTCCTAGTAAAAGCAAGCCAGTAGCTTGTTGAACATGCTTATTTCCTCACTCCACTTGAGGTTTTAAAACAAAAAAAAAAACAGTAGCGATTTACATTACAGGGAAATTTATGAACTATTATTGACTTACAATGCTAATCTAGACCAAAATCCCTGAAAATATCGCCACTTTCGTTTAGGACAAATATAAGGACAACTTACAAGTTTCTTTAAAGGTGCACTGTGTAACTTTCTGGAGGTGAAAAGTCATCTACACAATTCAGTGAAATTGGGAAGTTAAAACTATATTTTGGGACTTTCTGAATGGAGTTAAATACATTTTATGCCATAATGTAAAAAAAACGAAAACAAAAAACAAATCAGCTAAAGGAAAAACAACACAAAACAAAACAAAAACAAACAAAAAAAATCACACACACACACAAAAAAAAAAGCGGTACAATACAAGCATTTTTATTTTATTTTTGATTAAATGTAATCAAATATACTGCTACATTACACATGATAGACTAAGGCACGAAACATTTAGGCTTTGTATGTGTAGAAAATACAATGGCAGACAGCTTACAAGTAGAATGTATTCTTCCGTGTATAGGACAAGGAAAAGAAGTAGACTTTTCTTTGGCCTCAATGCAAACATTCCCTCCGCTAGTTTTCTTAAACATTACTGGAACGCCCCACAAGGACGCCAATCTCTTCGCTTCTCTTTCAACATGATGCACGTCTGGAAAAACGAGGTTGACAAGCTTTGCACAATGTAAATTCACGCGTTGTTCAGAATGGGCTTCTAACACATGTCTGAATCGTGAGCCCAAATATGTGACATTACTTACGATCACATTGGACGAAAGGCCCACAGAGAGAGATAAAGGCTCATCGAAATCAGGCTCTTCGATATTTTGCCTGTTGAACGTAGCTATGTATTCAAAACAAGTGTCCTCCTTGCGGCAATTAGGCAGACGGACGCATTTCCGCAAACAGTAGGGACCTGTGTCAATGCACGAGATACGTCTTTTGTTGCGTAGCGCTGAGGCGAGTTTTACGCTTCCGCAGGCCCGATTTACCTCTAATCCGAGATTACACAGCCCGCAGGAATTCAAATCTTCCGGGTAGGAGAGCAAAGAATAATCCTTAGATACCTTTGCCATTTCCTGAAGTAAGGGTGTGTAAGCCTCTATTCCGTAGAAGCTGCAAAGCTCTACTGGAAGATACCATAACATTCTAAAACTCAGCTTAGGCTTGAGCGAACATACCCTGGAATATACAGATATCTTACCCACAGAACTGGGCAAGCCGGCCAGCGTTGCAGCTTCAAGTTCACCTTTCCTTACTTGCGCTAAAATCAGCAACGACTCCACAATAACCAGCACCAAGCTTCCTGTTAAGGCCTCGGCAACTTTACTTTTGACTATAGGTTCCGCGCGAACTGAGTACCTGTCGCAACAACCTCGACAGCACTTAATGTCCACATCTAAATTTAGCCTACTCACAGGACGACCGGGTAGAAAAACTTCATTGTAACAGGGAGCACGTAGTGCATTTTGTTCAACAGAAATTAGGCCACTCAAACAGCCTCTGGAAGTAATTGTGTACCTGCGCGACATTCGTCCTGTGTCTGCGTCCTTTGTGTCTTCCATGAGCAACACTGGATTAACAGAACCCCACTGTGCACGTGGCGGGAGCATGGACAGAGTGTCCGGAAAGTCATCCTTAATGCAGTAGTTTACCAAGTCGTCGAAAGTGACGTCTGTGTTCAAACGCACAGTAAAAGTGTAAGGGAAGGCCTGGGGCCCGTCTGTCAACGTACCCGGTTGGCTGTTGAACGCACAGAAAACTCTGGATGCAAACTCCTCATCGGTAACTTCGCTGATGCTGGCCTCCGAGGACAGAAAGCAGGCGTCTGATAAATGGAGGCTGGGCGTTGGTGTTTCCAGGACCTCTATACCCCTATCATAACGCCACGTTGAATAATTGAGATGATCAGTGCCCATCAAGGGAATCCGATGGAGGGATACATATTGCTGGGCACAGAAATCCATAAGTCCTTGTTCAGCGAACACGGTAGCAGATTGCGGAAGAACAGAAGGGTCTGATTGCTGGGAATAATGTACACGTAAAATGTTACAGAACAAAGGGTAATGGTGCATAATGTCGTATTTCCTTACCAACATTTCGCCTACAGTCACACAAAAAAATTTCATTATGCTAAACCCGAGCTCCATTTGCTCATTTTTAGACTCAGACGCATAATGCTGGAGCAGGGAATTGCACTTCACACCTTTAGACAGGCAGATCCTTACCAAATAGGCTTGCTCTGCCACATGGTCTACTGTTAAGGGATTTTCTAGTTCAAATTCACGACCGGCTACATAGGCAGAACCGCGCATGGTCCCTATTATCAGTTTTTTAAGCGCACAGCAAAGTACAGGCGCTAACTGCATTTGCAGATCGGACGCAACTGGAAATACATAAAACGTCTCACCAGGTTTTAAAAAAATGTCGTTCAAGGTCAGGTTCCACACGTACCACTCATCCTTGCAAAGACCTCGAGTCATGTAACAAGCTTGCACAAAATGAGAACTGCTCATTTTATTAGTAAATTCACACTACCCTCGTGTGTGTATATATATATATATATATATATATATATATATAATATATATATATATATATATATATATATTCACTCTCTCTCTCTCTCACACACTCACACCCACACACCCACACACACGCACGCAGACACACATATCTATGTGAGTGGTTGGGTGGGTGAACGGATGTGTGTGGGTGGGTGGGTGGGTGGGTGTGTTTTTATTTTTTATTTTTTTTACGTATAATTATATATATATATACATACAGTATATATAAATATAAATGCGTATGTGTGCATATAGATTGATATACTCAAAGAGTGCCTTGAAAAAAAAAAAAAAAAAAAAAGATACATTTGCAGTGTAATACAGAAGATAAGAGCCATGTTTTCATCTTTGGTAAAATTTATGCTGCTTCTATTGGCACTCGCTGCTAGCGCTACGAACGATAAAAAATCTAACAAGAATGAAGCCCTAGAAAACCCCGAATACCAGCAACGGCTCTTTGCTCTCAATGGTCCCGAGAGCAAAGAAAAACAGCTCGCCGTCACCCCGGGTTTTGAGATCGATGACAAACAGCCCGTTCAACCCGCGGGTCCTGAGAGCCAAAACGACCAGCCCGGGCGCCCATCGGGTCCTGAGAGCAAAGAGAAACAGCCCGCCCGCGCCGCGGGTCCTGAGAGCCAAAACGACCAGCCCGGGCGCCCATCGGGTCCTGAGAGCAAAGAGAAACAGCCCGCCCGCGCCGCGGGTCCTGAGAGCAAAGAGAAACAGCCCGCCCGCGCCGCGGGTCCTGAGAGCAGAGAGAAACAACCCTCCCGCGCCGCGGGTCCTGAGAGCAGAGAGGAACAGCCGGTCCTCCCCGCGGGTCCTGAGAGCGGAGAGAAACAGCCGGTCCTCCCCGCGGGTCCTGAGAGCCAAACGACCAGCCCGGGCGCCCATCGGGTCCTGAGAGCAAAGAGAAACAGCCCGCCCGCGCCGCGGGTCCTGAGAGCAAAGAGAAACAGCCCGCCCGCGCCGCGGGTCCTGAGAGCAGAGAGAAACAACCCTCTCGCCCAGCAGGTCCTGAGAGCAAAGAGAAACAGCCGGTCCTCCCCGCGGGTCCTGAGAGCAGAGAGAAACAGCCCGCCCGCGCCGCGGGTCCTGAGAGCAGAGAGGAACAGCCGGTCCTCCCGCGGGTCCTGAGAGCGGAGAGGAACAGCCGGTCCTCCCCGCGGGTCCTGAGAGCGGAGAGGAACAGCCGGTCCTCCCCGCGGGTCCTGAGAGCAAAGAGAAACAGCCCGCCCGCGTCGCGGGTCCTGAGAGCGGAGAGAAACAACCCTCTCGCCCAGCGGGTCCTGAGAGCAGAGAGGAACAGCCGGTCCTCCCCGCGGGTCCTGAGAGCAGAGAGAAACAACCCGCTAGCCCAGCGGGTCCTGAGAGCAAAGAAGAACAGCCGGTCCTCCCCGTAGATCCCGAGGGCAAAATGGATCAGCCGTCGACCCCAAACTCTGAAGACGAAAAATGTGGGCACGACTTTGCATCTTTAACGCCTGAAACACAAAAAACACTTACTGATGTAGTCGCAACTCCTGGCAAAACGGTGTGTCTGCCATGCCCGATTGCGGTTGAACATGGAACAGCACACGTACAAGTTACCTGGTATAAGGTTGTTGACTCGCAAAAGGAAGGCCTAGTATCCAAATCCTTACCTGCCGGAGAACCCAAACTGTACGTGGATGCAGACAGGAAAATCAACATAGAAAAGGGAACCGCACACCTTGTGTTACGCGATGTTAACTGTTCTGACCAGGCACCATACGAATGTCAATTGTCTGCACCCACAGGCCTAACCAACGCAGAAGCATCAATTTCCCTGACCGTAACAGGCTGCCCAAAAGAAGCGGACGTAAAAACAAAACCGAGCAGTTTTGCCATTTTTGGTTATACTTGCTTGGGATTGGTCATATGCTGTGGAGTTATTGTATTGTGTCTGAAAAAAGGACCTAGTATCCCAAAATTTCCCTTAGGATAGATACCCTTAGGAAAGTAATGGAGACTTATTACTTACTATGCATGATATTTTTTTTTTAAAAAAAAAAAACAAAAAAAAAAAACAAACAAAAAAAAAACATTAGTGGTAGAAATATGTTATGTTAACGTTGCCGTATGTTACAGACACATCAGTTTTCATCCTTGTAGTATGTGTGATAACAATATATAAATAAAAAAGTTTTAAAAAATAAAATAACATAAAGATTGTCGTTATTAAACATACTAAATAATAATGTTTCCTTCTCTGAGTGAACAGTGGTTACTGTGTGAGTAGAACAAGAGCCTGTCTGTGTAAATACGCTTTATAAATTCCACAAGTGTTACATGCCATGGCACAATATTTTATTTATTTCTCTCACAAAATATAATACAAAAAAAAAACAACAATGCAATAAGCACACACAATCACCTTAATTGAGTAAATCGAATTTTACTTGTTCATCGTGTATCACAAATCCATACTCTGGTCCTGGTTTAGGGCTCTTCAGCATCCACAAGTCGCACACATATTTAATGTTCTTACACATGAGCGCGCAGCGCTTCATTGTCCAATGCTTAGACACTGTGGTACCAGGTATCGCGCACAAACCGGCAAGTGCCATACCGAGACTGTAAAGCCTCATGTCCAGAGTTTTAGCTTTGGCGTCACACTCCCCCCAGAGAGCACGCTCAAAGTCTCTACACCAGAGCAGGAATGCACGATGATTACTGATGATTCCACTCAGCAATCTCCTGATGCCAAGTCCCTGGGGTATGTAATTATAATCTGTGCCACATAGAGCCATGAAAAGCACTCTGTTCAGTCTCTTTTTTTCATCCCTCCACACATCTTCTTTCAGACGCAAGGACAAATAGTTGCCAAGTTCGGTTAACTTCAAATAGCGACCAAACGTTCCAAACGGCACCAAATCTCTCATGTAGATGCTACTCACACGCTTTATGAAGCCCTTAGGTTTTTCATCACATGAATCTGCGGATGCTTCCTGAGCGGACAAAGTGTCAAATAAGGAAACACAGGAGGCTCGCCTCTTCATGCACGACTCCAAAAGAACCATTTGATTTGAAATTCCAAGATCGAGTAATCTCTGGAGAAACGTATGATATAAAGGCCCTCTAAGCCCCACTGAAAATAAGTACTCATACATTTTGTTTTTAGTGTCTGACTCGTAGTTCTCGGTTAAAGCTGCATCAAACTGGCCATGATGGCATCTAACACGCTCAAGCGAGCACGCATTCTCTGCCGCTGACACGTCCAAAAGTAACCAGAAATTGGTTGAATTGCATGACTCAGTCTCTTTAAAGGCAGTATGTGAAACCTGATTCTGCATGGTCGAGAATGACAACTCACAGAATGTGGGAAAAGCTTCATATCTGTCCTTGCGATACGTTCTGTTCTCAAGCCTTAAAGTGATGTCTTTGCGACCACATGCTGTGAGTACCGCGATCAGATCTGAGTCCCCAGTGCAGACCATAATGCTGCCTGACAACACGTTTGCCAGTGAAACGAGTAAAGTGTCAGCCTCGATGCAGGTACATCCAGAACAGGCGTCTCGCAAGGCAAGGACGTGCCCAATGTCCGGGTCGGCGAAAGTCGCCACAAATGCGTGACGCCATCCCACTGGTCTATCAATTGACCCACGCGCATACCAGAAACTGTCCGCACCCACTTGACAACTGACGCCATCGTATGCTGCAGCGGCCTCAAAAAGCATTTTGTCATCGCTAAGCGTTAAATACTCCAGGTGGTAGGAGATTACTGGCGTGTCTTGAACCCCGCCTTGCACTGCATGCACCTTAGCTTGCTTGTCCATTTCCGTGACCTGATTTTTGAAGCCTCCGTGCCTCTGCCAGTGACTGAGAGAACCGGTTACAAGGCACACCCTGTCTTTCATGCCCTCATCTGCTAACATAGCCATCATGACATATTCTATCGCTGCGAGATTTTGCTTACAAAAGGCCACATGTGCGCCAAGAACACGTGTCGTTCTACTCTCCCTGACCGCGGGTTTAGGAGCACTACAGCCGTCTTTTACAAGCACAACAAACCCCGATCGTGGAAACTCTTGGATGTAAAACGTGGCCATAGTTCTAGCCATATTTACCACAGAAGCGCCGGTGTCTCCATTTATATAATCGCTCTCTTTAACTCTGTAAACCATGATCATATGATCAATCAGTATCCAATCGTGAAAATGTGAACATTCAACCAAGTCGAACGGGGCCATTTCCGGGTTCGCTAGCATGGCATGTAAAGCTCTGTTTTTCAGTCCCATTTTCAGCAATACGATCCCAGTATTTAAAAACTTTAACAATGTTTGGTTGTGTTTTTAAACACAAAAATAAAAATAAAACTATTTGTTAATGTCCACCCATAGGGCCCATGCGAATGTTTTTGTGCCTTGTGAGACCTACACAGAGCCCAACTCGTTGACACAGGGATAACTCAGAGATAGACACGGACAGAGAACCACCGAGTCTGTCATTTATTCACTGTGTGTGTGTGTTGTTGTGTGTGTGTGTGTGTGTGTATGTAAGGGGGGGGGGGGGGTTGGGGTAGGGCGTGGTAGGCGAAATGATACCCATTTCACCTCAATGTAAACGTAGATGTTAAAACCGTAAATTTACATTACTCCTTACCGTTGTTTTTTTTTTGTTTTGTTTTGTTTTTTTGTTTTTTTTTTAAAAATAAATAAATAAACTAATAAATACAAAACACATTGTTTGGTTTACTCAGTTTCGTTAATTTATTTGAATTTGACAGCGTGTCTTAGTGCACAACCAAACCGCAGACACATCACATTTTGTTAAAACTAATTTCCATTCGTAGTTTCATGAATTCAGGGTAAAACCGGTCAACTACAATACAAGAAACAAAATGTAAATGGATAGAATTGTAAAACTTCACAACATGACACATCACAGGAGACAAAGCAGACAGAATCAGGCAAGACATGATACAGTAAAATACACATAAACGTAAATGCAAATTAACACCTTGGTCTAGGTTTTCGAAAGTGCATATGCATGTGTCTATAACCTAAAAAGTGTCTATGCCCATGCTCACTCACTCACTCACTCACTCACTCACTAACAAACATACTATCTTCAGTGACTGTAACTCCTGATTACTTAAACTATACACATAATTTTTGCCAAAAAAAAGCGTCTTTTAGTGTGATAAGAAATCCTAGGACTCCAATGCCCTAATTTTCTTCTTCTTGTCATTATTATTATTTTTAAAAAAAAAAATATTAAAGTAAAAGTATAAAAGTATTCTCTACATCAGTGGTTCCCAAAGTGGGGATCGGGACCCTTCGGAGGGTCGCGAAGCAAAATCTGGGGGTCGCGAGATGATTTCAAAATGTATTTTTACAAGTAGGACTTGGCATTTAATCAGTTTTTTTAGGGGAATTTGGGTTATACAAAGCAATGTATCCTGTATGATGTGCAGGTTTGGAATACATTTATTCATTCATTCAATGCACTATCAAAATAAACACAATTAAACCTAATTTAGATAGTTTTGTAACTTAAAATTGATACAAAAGTATATAATTTTTGCTGTCGGGGTCGCGAGTTGGTTGCACGGTTATTGTGGGGTCCCGGGCTGAAAAGTTTTGGAATCCCTGCTCTACATGACTAAAAATGTTCATAAATTATTATTATTATTATTATTATTATTATTATTATTATTATTATTATTATTATTATTATTATTATTATTATTATTTCAATTTTTTTTTTGTTTGACTGGCAGGACGAGAGTTTCTCTTGGGACCTCTACAACTGCAGCTTCTGCTTTCACTAAACAGAAGAACAAACTGTCCAAAGCAGAGCCACACCAAGAGGCGTGCAATGCAATGAACCAGACGGACGATGGCGTTATTGAACAAACTGAACGACAACAACTTGATCTGGCGTTCAATCAAAGATTAGAGAAAGCTCATGATTATACAGAACGACAGAATTCTAAGCCACAAACTAGCTATACCACATTGGCTGGGTCGTGTAGTACAATTATCAGTCCCCAAACAATGCAACAACATACAGGAAACATGTCAGATGAAGCTACCAGAATGCATATGGAAAGAATAACAAATACAATAAACCATCTTTATGCAAAGAATTATGGTTTGGAAGCAGAGATCGACATTTTTTGTAAACAACAACACCCGGAAGTTTGCGATGCAATGACCCAGACAGACGGTGGCGATATCGAACAAACTGAACGGCAAGAACATGATCAGGCGTTAAATCAAAGACCAGAGAAAGCTCTTGATTATACAGAACGACAGAAATCTAAGCCACAAACTAGCTATACCACATTGCCTGTGTCGTGTAATACAATTATCGGTCCCCAAACACTGCAACAACATACAGGAAACATGTCAGATGAAGCTACCAGAATGTGGATGGAAAGAATAACAAATCAAATAAACCATCTTGATGCATGGAATGATCTTATTAGAGCAAAAATTGAAATTCTTCGTAAAAGGCAACACCAGGAAGTTTGCGATGAAATGAACCAGACGGACGATGGCGATATCGAACAAACTGAACGACGAGAACTTGATCTGGCGTTAAATCAAAGACCAGAGAAAGGTCTTGATTATACAGAACGACACAAATCTAAGCCACAAACTAGCTATACCTCATTGGCTGGGTCGTGTAACACAAATATCGGTCCCCAAACACTGCAACAACATACAGGAAACATGTTAGATGAAGCTACCACAAAGTGTATGGAAAGAACGGCAAAGGAAATATACCGTCTTAATGCAGAGAATGATCTTTTGAAAGCAAACACTGATTTTATTCGTAAGAAAATAATGAGAAAACAGACGCTTGAGAAATTACAAAAGCTCGTACGAGAGAACCCATATAGAAAAGCACCCGCACCGTCAATGTCAGTGAGAAAAAACAAAACAAAAAAACAAACAAAAAAAACCCCCAAAAAATAGTAATTGAAAATCAAACCGAAACTCCTGAAGAAAAACTGAAAATCCAAATGTAAACTTAACAAAAATATACATACATTGAAAACCTATAACATGGTTACAAGTTATGTATTAGAACACTTATCTTACAAGAAAAAAAAAAAAAAAAAAAAAAAAAAAAAAAAAAAAAAAACACGACAAAATGACACATCTTTTCAAGCAAACTTAAAATTGTTGTATTGGGCGGAGATCAATTACTCAGTGATGTATCCTTTTGCCGTCATATTTAAGTTATGGCAAATATGCATATTATACTTTTTTTTTTGTTTTCTTCTTCTTCTTTTGACACATTTGTCACACCTAATGTGTTCATTTAAATGCCATACAATAAAAATAATAATCAAATTAACTTTTTTCTTCGTTTCATTTTATTTAACATTATATTTCTGTAGCACAAATCGTCCTTGTCAGTCCTATGCAAACAGCGATGTTCTTTGCAAAGTTGTGCTTGAGTCTCAACTCTCATGTTTACACAGTCAGGTGTCAGGCAATTGAGCACATGTTGGCAAAAACAAGTAACCCAAGGAAATATTTTCCTCACCGACTTCGATATCGTCGGTCGCATGCACCTGAGCACCACAATCATATCTATCCCTGGTCTGATCATCACGAGATAAGCTGCAGAACGCTCAGCGACACTGGGGTACGTAAGCGAAAACATGAGCCACGTGAGCCAAAGTTGAGTATGATAGCGCCACAAGGCCCTGTTATCAAGCATGAAATTATTGTT
Organism: Mugilogobius chulae; assembly: GCA_038363315.1. NCBI lineage: Eukaryota > Metazoa > Chordata > Actinopteri > Gobiiformes > Gobiidae > Mugilogobius > Mugilogobius chulae. The sequence goes on from JBBPFD010000543.1 coordinate 87,601, forward strand.
TACAATGATGTGGAGCAGCACCACTTGATCTTTACTTGTATCACGAGCTACTAAATCCACTGAAGTAAAAGACCCGTGAACACCCTTTAGTGACTCGCATCCTTGAACGCAGCCGTTGTGGTATGAGTACGGAGGACCTCGGCAGAAGTCGGGTCTTGGGATTCCGGCAACTTTGAGGCGACCGCCCATAGGTATCAACCCCAAAGCCTTGAGCTGAGATAATATTGCACGGGACACAGGACCGACCTGGTCCCCAGTCATCTCCCCGTTGAATACTTTACTGCACTCCATCTTCACTGCGTTTCCAATAATGTCGATGAGGTAACTTCTATCCAAAAGGCGCATACAGGCACGCGGAGTGACAACGTTAGGTTTTCTAAACATTTCTGCGAGCTGGCTTGCCACAACTTTGGCCAGGGTGCAGGGAACATTGATATTACACAAATATTCTGTGAACCGTTGCAGCAAACTGTCCTGGCCCTGTTGGGTATTCTTTAAAACCATAGCATACAGATCCATGCTAATCATGTCAAAATAACGAACTCGCGGTCTACCACGTGGAATCAAAGCGATGCGTCTCATTATGTCTTCCACTTTATACCACCGAGGATCTGCAGTAGACCTGGCACAAACCTGACCTTGAGTAGACATAAATTCAATGGCTGGTTTCGGCAACTCCATTGTATATCATTCAATCATCAATTATACAATTGTATGTATGTATGTATGTATGTATGTATGCATGTATATATACAGTATATATTTACACAAAACAAAATTACATTTTTTAAAAAAAAAAAAAAAAGCTGACTGCCTTTTAAAGCCATGAATCGTAAAAAGTACGGAGCGCACAGTTTCCAGTCAATGATCTCAGGCAGGAACTTGTTTAAGGGAAAAATAAGGCCTGGATCAAAATTAACAGACCGCTTTAAGGGGAAACTTGGAGGAACCATAGCCGTGATCACATCACTCATCGTGGGATTCTTGTCTCTTCCAAATAATGTAATCTATTTCATCGACAGGAAACACTACTCGAGAATAAGACAACCTGAGAGTACACACAACACTCAATTCTTCTCACAAGTGTCAGGGAGTAATTCTCGCGTCTCGACTCATAGCATTCACACACACACAGATCGCCGCGCGGACATCGACTACTCTTACATTTACGCAAGTGTCGCGTTTATTGTGATTGGGTTTTTCTCAATGTTCATTAGCGTTGTTCTCACATACTTTACATCAAGGAGCATGAAGAAGTCAAAAAGCAACCGTAGCTCAAGCGGTAATACAACAGTAACTGCGTGCCTTGTAATGATGAATGTCGAATTATTCATGTCTGTGATAGCGGGCAGTATGGAATTACTATACCGTCCGCTGACAATGGATGCATACAGGATGCATGCAGTGGAGTGCGCAATAGCAGTATTCAACATATTAATCTACGGATTTTATATAGTTACAATGTGGATGACTTCCAAAGTACTTAAAGGGAAACACGAGTTTGATGAGCCGAACGACTTCAGCGAAGAAATACATGATCTTGTGACTTCACCGCTACTTAGTGGTCGTGACAGGATGGGAAGAAACACAAGCCCATATGATTTGCCTGAGGAATTCTGAGTCCTGCAGTAGTTATTCTTATTATTACTACTACTACTACTAATAATAATAATAATAGTAATAATAATAATAATAATAATAATAATAATAATAGTAATAATAATAATAGTACTAGTAGTAGTAGTTGCAGCAGTTAGTAGAAATAGTAGCAGTAGTAATAGCAGTGATATTGCATTATATATATATATATATATATATATATATATATATAAATTAGCAGCAAGTTACATCAACGTCATTTTAATTTAACACAGAAATGCCACGCCTTCTTACTGCCAACAATAAACCGGTCACCTATAAAAATGACAAGAGGAAACAAATACAATGCCATTTGCTCTTTGTGCCCCCCTTTTTTTTTCATTTATTTATTTATTTTTTTTATTTTATTTCTTCAGTACTTGAGAAACAAAATGAGCAGATCCAAACAGATTCCACGAAAACACAAAGAAAAAAAAACTCAACGAAAGCGTTCAGTATCTAAGAAATCGTGGGCAAACGCAACAATGAGCGGCTGCATGACCAAGCCACGTCGCTACCGACCTGGGACCGTGGCTTTGCGGGAAATACGGCGCTACCAAAAATCTACCCATTTGCTCATTAGCAAATTACCCTTTCAACGATTAGTGAGAGAAGTGGCTCGGAAAATTGCTCCCGAAATGCGATTCCAAAGCTCAGCCCTTGACGGTCTTCAAGAGGCAAGTGAAGCGTACTTGACAAATTTATTTGAAGATACCAATTTGTGTGCCATACACGCAGGACGGTCAACCATAATGCCCAAGGACATGCAGCTAGCCCAGAGAATTCGTGGAGATTTCATTCTAAGGGATAATTGAAACAAAACAAACAAAAAAAAAAAGTATTTATATCTATAAAAAACTAAAAGAAAACACGCACACTTATGTTTACTAGACACATACTTACAAAACGTATTCAGCTACATACACAAATACGTGACTACAAATGCAAATACAAAATTTCTACAAACATGTCACAATTATATGACAGCATTATGTTAAAACATAGAACCCTAACAGTTCGAGAAAAACGGACACTTGAGAAAGCTAATGTTCAGTGTCGTACTGGAGTAAATGGAGACATGATCGGATCTGAATATAGTTCTTTTAATCGACCATTTTTTGTGAATTTGACACACCATCATCATATGGACTCTCTCCTCACTGTGTTTGCATATCAAGTGGATCCCAACATCAAAGACCTACGTGAATACCCAAGTAGGATCATGGTGAAGGACTCTTCACCCTTACAAACAGGAGGTACACATGGTCCAAAAAATGAAAAATAAACGATATATTTAAACTTATCTTGTAAATGAAATTGTATTTAATTCATAATTCACAGCACTACACCTGTAAAACAAACATATTGTTGACAACTACGATAAAATAATAAATAAATAAGCATTTTTTTTTTGTGTTCATTATTATTTATTATTATTATTATTATTATTTATTTTATTTTATTTTTTTATATTTTTTACACATCACAACAGTACGAAAAGCAAAATTCTGCTTGTTCTCAATTCAGCTTTATACTGACACAGAGAAAATATACAAGGTGATACAAGTCTCTTGCTTATGTCTGTTTTCTTTCACAACCACGATGGTATCAAGATAGGACAGTTGAGCTCTAGCCTATCAATTCAAGTTGAGCGCATAGCTAGGGGCAAAGGGGTAATTAGTACACACTTTCTTCTCTAGCCACAAAGCTGGTATATCTTGCATCAATACAATATAGGACTTTGGGGATTTTGCCTTGGGGAGTACTTCGGTTCGTTTTTTAAATCCTTGGTATTCACAGCTTAGACAGTAACGGAATAACAGGTAAATGTAATACCTTGCAAGCTTATGCAAATCCAAGGCTATCAATGGTGGAATTTCATGCATTCCACATTGCATTTGTTGTAGGCACTCAAGATCAGCTCTTGGAACATACAGCTCATCAACTCTCCTCCACATATCTCGCAAAAGAGTCAAAGCTGTTTGTAAGGAACTCTGACGTTTCATGTGCTGCTGTTTCAATCTGTTCTTTGGCAATAATCCAGTTGCTGGGGCTCCAGCAATTACCACACACTCAAACAATTGTATCGTAGCATATTTGGTAAATACTACTTGCCTGCGCTCCATATTATCCTATTAGCTTTCTAAAGTCTATATTCTTTTGGTGCATGTATGCATGTATGTGTGTGTATATCTATATAAATATATATATATATATATATATATATATAAATATATAGTCATTTTTACTCGTATTGATTGATTTTTATCTTTACACAGTCATCAGCTGTCCACAAAACAAAGATTCTTCACGCCACTGAATCGGGACTCGTTATCTTTAAGGGTAACTGACAAAAGAAGTGCAGTGCAAAAAGGAGAAAGGAGGATGTGTATGTTTATTTCCGGACACAAATATTCAAACCGTATCTAAACTTCCTTTTTTGTTTGTTTGTTTGTTTGTTTTTTTTGTTTTGTTTTGTTTATTCATTCATTCATTTTTTTTATTTTATTTTATTATTTTTTTTTTACAATAGAAAACAATAACAATAATATACATAATATTATGAATCAGAAGCACAAGAATACGCAATGGCTACAGAGGCTGCAACAGATGATACGTGAACTTTACCTGTATCACGTCATGACACTTCCTTATGACGATTTTCAAGGTGTTTTACTTTGGCTCCGGGTAGGCAGAAACAAGGTGAAGAACAAGGCCGGGGGAGACCCGGTCGAAGCTCTAAAAACCCTTGTAAAGGAAAACACCGATCTTTATGACGTGGCAGTGTTGAGCATTAGAGACCCGACTCACGACATCAGGGGCAAAAAACGCGTGGTGGTGTACGTTAAAAACAATGCAGAGAAACGAGATCCTGAATACGACTCGGTTGCTCTATTTCTGGTGACACCACATTCTCACACTATCCCATGTCCAAGTGAAGTGCTCCGCAGCGTGATTTGCAATGTGAAGCAAAATAGTGTTTCAATTAATGGTCTACTGGCCTGCCTTTCGGAACACAAGGGTCCACCTGGCATACCCAAACCGCAAGGGGCCACACCGGTTCTGGACACATACTTACCCACAACATACCTGACAACAACACCGCATGGCGAATGGGACACGGACTCATTTGGGCGAAAATACGAACCCGCAACAAGCCACGTAGAAGCCAACCCATGGACTTTATACAGCACCGTTACCCCACCACTGGGTACCGAGAACTTAATCGAATTGGAGACACATATCGCAGATCCTAGAAAAGTATTGGGTCGTGGAGGTTTTGCCATCACAGTGGCACTAAATCGTGACCTGGTTGCAAAAACCAGTCTGTATCCGGAAACATTAGACTGGAGCATTCCCCGCGTGCGATCACAATTCGATTGTTACGCGCATGTCGCCTGTCAAGCCGAAGAAGCAATGATAGGGTTGTCTCTGAAGCACGAGAATGTGCTTCGCACGGTGTGCGCATTTTGGTGCGAAAAACGAGATTACCGCTTGGGGGGCAAGGCAGTGATCGTGATGGAAAGGGCGCTGTGTACAATTCAGGAGTTCATGTGGCACATCAAAGAGACTACGTGCCTCCCCTTAGCTGAATTAGACACGCTGAGGGCACTCGATTACTTGAGGTCCAGAGCCATACAGCACAGAGATCTGACCTACAGAAACATATTAGTCTGTCAGCAACAGGGCAGAAACCCATTACCACTCGCTTTTAAGATCAGCGACTTTGGGACTTCGTGCAATTACGCTACACCGGGCCAGCGACGAGGAGCTTTGACCATAATGCCCCCAGAAGTGCTATGGTGTCTCGCGTCGGCCACAGGCAGTGATGTTTTCAGCTGGTTTGCTGTCATGTGGGAGCTGTATCACAAGTCCCCAATGATCCCGTGCCTGGGACCAGATGGGAAGTCCTGCAGGCGCACCTACGCTAGGAATATGTCCGAGTTACTTGGAGTGTACAACCCGATTAAAGACGAGACTTTCGAATACAGTTACATGGTTAAAATGTGCGCCAGAGAGCTTCACAGCAAATACCGCTCCTCCAGGCCCACAGCGAGACAAATACAAGACGCTCTGGCGCATAGAGTGCAGGGCCAGAGCGACCACGGCTTCCTGGCCCTGGGACCGCTGTGCGTCACACTTTATCCTCAGGAAAGGTGGACCCCGTCGGAGCTGCTGTCTCTAGACAGATACACGCGTCTGAGCGGAGGCGTAGACAGGGCAAAAGTGGCTGAGAAGCCGCTCGTGCAAAACCTGGAATTGGGCATGTTTAAGCCAACGGATTTTTTAGTAGCGGACGATTGCGCCCCAGAAAGCATGAATCGATGCCAAGCAAAACGATTCAAGTCCACAGAGAAGACGCACTATGGAATGGACTATGCCAGGATAGCTCCGGACCTAATTCAGCCTTACGAGTGGTACAAGAAAAAAGCTCACGGATTGGAGAGCCTGAACATGAACGAGTGTACCACAGAGGAGACACAAAAAGAGACCAGGAGCGTCACAACAAACCCTGCGGGGCAGTTTCCTGTCACATCGGGCGCGCACACAGCTCCCTGCGAAGGGCGCCAGCATGGTCGCGTGTTGCTTCGAGTCAGAAGGGTGCCCGGCGAAATAGAAACCGTAATCGTCATTGCAAAAACTCGACACTCGGACGACGAGGCGCGCTTCAAGCGAGAATTTATGGTCACTGCGTGCGCGCTTACCGCATCGCACCCGGACATTTTTGCCGGACCCAAGGAAGGATCATATACGTTTTCCAGCGGCCACGGCACATCGATCTTCTACTACGCAAATTTTTTTTCAAACTACACACCCTTGTCTACGCACTCTGAACCCTGGAGAAGCAAACAAGCACCACTGCTTCAGATATTTCTCACATTCCGCGCTGCATTGGAAGCTAATGTGTTACCCACGCAATTCTGCTGCTGGGATCACGTGTTGCTCGGACAAGGTTCTGCTATAATCGACCTGCCTCGCTACCTGTGTGATTCCTTTGGCGACCCGGTCGAAACGCTATTCGGACAAGACTGCCGCGGGTTCCTGCGTCTAAGCTTAGACCTGGTAGACAAACACGCCCCCAATTCAGACCTCTGCTATAGGCTACACAGTTTAGATGCTGGGTCATCCACAGGAACTGTGCTCAAAGAGGCCATAGATTGCCTGATGAGTAGCTGCAGAGGACCCGCGAAAAGAGTGAGACCCGCGTGGCACATTTCGCCCGGAGCCTATTTTACTTTTAGGGATTTTCTCCGTGAGATGCCCAATTGGGTTACAACCGATGGGGAGACAGAAAACACGATAAACTGCGCAAGCCTGGTTGTTTGTGGGAATCCTATGCGGGACGACAAGCTGTACTGCAACCTGCCCGAATCACCCGAACTAATCGAGGCTTTGGTACGAAATATTGTGCTGCGGCTGAAAGTAAAAGTCTTTACCATTCACAGACTCAATGTAACCACACTGGACTTGACCCAGGGCTTATGCCAGTTGACAGTGAGCAGACGTGCGCTTGATCACGTCCCATCAGTGGACTCGTTGGATCGCGTAAAAATTATGCACACCGAATGCACCCGCTACTACGCGCACGACGCTAACTCGCCAGGTAAATCCGCGTGGGCCCCAGTTATAATGTTTGAGAAATGTGAAAAGAAAGGACCCACGCCAGAGTTCACTGTTTCGTACTACAAACTTACAATACTCCTTGTCAAACTGACTGAACAGGGCCAAATGGAGAACCTCGAAAGTTTATTTAGAGAACTATCTGTATTTACTGCTTCATTCTAAATGTGAGGGATCCCAAATGGTTCATATACATGTTCATGTTACTATGATGATTGTCTATATCCATTTGTTAATTAAACGTGTGTATTTGTTCTTTTTTTAAAAAAAAAAAATAAATAAATAAATAAAAATAAATAAATATATTATATACACTTAAAAAATGGCCTATGATGAAATGCGAGTCACACCTGAAATGGGTCACTGATGCTTTAGTGACGTGTGAGCTACTGAGGCCTTGAGAACCCAATTGTTATTATTATTATTATTATTATTATTATTATTATTATTATTATTATTATTGACTGTGTAATATTATTATTGAATCTGTATGCTTAGCCAAACACTGTTATTTACCCCCCCCCCCCCACCCACACACACACACACACACACACAAACACACACAGGCAAAAATTGTAGTAATAACAACAGCAACAACAACAACAATAAATTCTATGATTATTATATTTATTTATATCTAACCCCCTTTTTTTTTTTTTTTTTTTTTTTTTTTATGAAAAGTCTCAGACGAGCTTACTCCTTTTACCGACCTTTACGCGCGCTCGCGTTGACCGGTTGGGTGAGACAATTGATGTCGCAATCAACATCGAAAGAACACTGCACCACAGCGTCAGCGCGACAACCCAAAACCAGAGCACTGTGCCGTTCACTAATCCAGAGATCCAAGCTCCAAAACTTACTCTACGGGCTGACATCTGGTCATACATCCTGTCGAATTCTTCAATGCTCTTTGATATATTGTAAAGGTCTTCTCGTACATCGGCTAGTGCAGCGCTTGTATTCACCAAATTCAGCAGTTGTAACTCTGGGGAGGAAGGACGCGCAGACTTAAGCAAGTCCACAAAAGTTACAGGGCCTTCGGATATCCGAGGCCTCTGCAGCCGCCGTAGAGGTCGCGAGTCAATCCCCACTGTTGCTGAGTCTTGCATCCAAGTGAATCTCCCCGCGTCGTAGCAGACGCCTCTGTGACAACGGGCACACACGGTCTTGCACTCCTTCTGATCTTGCAGGCATCTCAGGAAACGCTCGTGTAGCACTGGCACGTGACAATATTTTCCGTGACACTCGGACGGCTCATAGTACTCGTCGCCTACCGACCACACGCTGTAATCGGGCCAACAGGGCACCCCTTCTGCGCTGAGCATGGGCAAGGGTATAACCCCTCGCACCGCTTTGGCCTCCACGGTGCCAGGCACAGAGTGCACTATGAACAGTTTTTTGTCTTTGTACAACGCGGCGCCCACAGTGGGAAAATCTGAAAGTCCCGGATGATCGCGCATTACACTCAATCCACTGGGACAGCTGCCAGAGCGTCTGTACGCTATCTGTCTCAAGCAGTTCTCTATGCCCTTTGACAGGAATTTTATTTGCATAGCGGCTTGTGTCAGCTGGTGCGTAACACTCTGCATCTGAGCGTACCACATCTGGTAGCTAATGGCCACGGAAAACTTGGTGTTGGTGTCAAGCATTGCGGCCTCTGCATTGCGTCTTATAGCATCTTTGAGCAAGGCAAAGTTGCTGTTAGCCGTTTCAGCGTTCTTGCGCAACTGTTTCTCCTGCTCGTCGATCCTGGCGTCGACTAGGGCTATGTTGTCATTCAGCTTTTTGCTCACTTCCACCATCTGGCCCTGGACACTGACCATGGATCGCTTGAAATAATCCATCTGTTCCTCAAGCGCGTTGACCCTGCCTGACACGAAGACTGCGACGCCCAAGGCAGCCATGGAAAAAACCCACCGTTTGGCGCGTCTGGAATGCGAGAGCCGCGGACCGCGATCCAGTCCGGGCAGTGGTGCGACGTCCTGCAACTTGTACATAGCAGCTTTCCTCTCTTGAACGGCCAGCTCCTGCAGGCCCTGGCTCAGCATCTCTCCCGCCCTACGGGCATCATCTATTATGGCGTGCGCCGTGTCGCAGATCCTGCCATAATCACCCCTGCAAGTCGTATCGCCGCCGCACACCGCAACAATACAGGGCTGAAGAACGCTCGCGTCGCTGGCCACGCAGCTCACGTTCAAGTTTATGTAGTCAACGCCCGGGGTAAAATTAGACACGAAATGGAGCGCCTCGACCGGTTTCAGTATCACCCGGCGATCCTCCAGTAAATCGGGTTCGTCCAGTACGTACTGGCCGTCTACGCGAGCCACTCCGACTCGTACAGTATCGTCGAGCTCGGATTGTGCGGAGCACAGTTGGTTCACGGGGGGCACGTATTCAACTAGCTTTTTCGTGTCCAAGATTCCTACCATGTAGTGGCTGGGATCAGAGGTAGGTGACAGTGTGTGCACATTGATCGCAGTCTGTGGCGGGGTTCTGGACAGATACGCCTTTTTCACCGGCTCCCCGGGAGTGCACGACTCCAAGCTGTACACATTGGCCAAGTATATCCTGTCATAGCTAGTGCCGTAGAGCTCTTTGTGTGGTTCCTTAAACACGCCCAGAGCGCCGTGTACCGCGACAAGCCCGCTGCACACAAGCGTGTTGCTCAGACCCACGCTGTACTGTGGCTCCAGACAGTTCGTAGACCCCGAAGCCGGATCCTTGTAAGGCCCGGTGGTGGTGGTGCCAAGAGCCCCATCAGCGCCGACAGAGAACAGAGCACTCCTCACGGCGCGCACCGGTACTCCCTTACCGCCAGTCCTGTCAACACCCCAACTACGGCCCCATATCCCAGCCGGTTGGTGCTGCTTCTTCCAGTCCCTTAGCCTGTGAACGGACGAAGTGATGCTGAGAATCGCAGGGGCATCAGTTCTCACGCCTCGCTTGAAATCAGAATCTACTGGATCCAATACGAACTGGTTAACACCAAACGCGACGGCGATCAACTCGGGGTAGCTCTTGAGAGTGTCCAAGGATGTGGTCGTCAGAGTGACGTTTACGGGTACGTCACGGGCCCACATGGCGACGCCGGACCCCGAGCAACATTTGGTGCTCACGTTCTCCTCACACCTGAGCATGGAACTCGTTTCCATGTCGGCGATGGAAAGCTGCTCAATAATCTCCAACAGTTTCGCACCGTCGATCCGCGCTATTTTTAAGGAGCCCGTGAGAGACAAGGTGAATATGAGCTTGTTGGCCGGTACACCAAGCTTGAGTGCGAGCAGGAGATAAGAGGCGACCCCGGAATCCCGTTCGGACCACACGGACTCCGAGTCGAGCGCCCAAAGATTTTGACAACGGCCAAATTGTTCCGGGTCGGCCTTGCCCGCGGGTGCGACTAGAGCGTCGAACAGAGTAAGGAGCGGTGCCAGGACCAAGCGCCGCAAAACCGGACGCGATCTGGGTAAACCGAGGAAGAGTTTCACGTTGTTATGCGCTCCAAGCCTTTTGCTGAGATCTGAGGCGACCTGGTTCAGAGGCAGTCCCTTCGACGCATTGCAGCCACCTTCGTCCCAGTCCTCTGCATCTAAAAAGAAACCGATGGCGTGCATAGCCACCCTGAGTTTCGATAACTTGTCCGCGGCCACGTCTAAAAATTCGGCATACGCCTCCTCCTGAGTGTCTGGCGGGAACACGCAATCCCGCAACGGCACTCTAAGGATCAGACGACTAACTTCGGCCACGGCATGGAACGTAGGCGCATGGAGATCGATCGAAAGGCGCCTTGCGCTGTACTCCAAAGAGTCCGGGGACAGTATCACCGCATCGCAAGACGAGGTGCTGAGAAAATGCCTTATCTCGCTCACGCTCGGCCCCAGCTCCGGGTTGCGCACCTTGGCGCTCGACGACGAACGCGAGACGCGACACATGGCGAGTGGGCCCGAGGCCTCCGGGTCCCAGTTAGTAAGGCCCACCCTGTGCGCCTTGGACTCGCCGACGCAGAACACGCTGCCTTGGGAAGCGAAACAACTTGACCCGAGTTGGGTGTAACACGTGTCCACCGACTCCAGGTCCCCTAAGCCCACATAGGCGAGCACACATGCGTACGGGGAATTTCTGAGCGTGAGCACTTGGTCCGGATCGGGCCATTTCCTGCTCTCCGCAGAGGCCCAGAGAGTCAGTTTCAATACTTTGAACGCGGCACACTGAGGGCCCGGGTCACACGTGCCCTCGGGGTCGTCGTTGAAGTAATACTCCCTGTTGCGCTGAGATGCGTGCAACGCGACGGATATTTTATTCAGCGGCGTGTCTGCTACAATCCTATCTGAGCACTTGAATCCTCCTGGAACCGTCATACAGGACGTACTATCAAGCCTGCGCACATGGGCGCCCACGGAGCAGCGCTCTGTTTTGCCCCTTTCGAACGTGGTCTCTGCGGGTCGCCAGAAAGCGTAGATCATGCCGGGGCAGTAGTGAGTGCAAATATCTTTCTCCCTGTTATAGCTACCTACGGAAAGAGCAAACCCAACAGCACTCCTACCCCGACACCAATTGCTAACCGGGTCACAATGATTCACGCATATCCAAGCGTAAGGCGCGTAACCGTACGAAACATTGGCCTGGCGGTGGTCACCGGTGATTGCACTTTCCGCAATTAGACAAAAGGCTGTGGCAGACGCAAAGGCCAGTAATCGAGCTCCAGGAGACATGGGGGGGTGAAGGTGTGTTACTCGTCAGTGAATGACGCAAAATAAACTAAATAAAAAACAAACGAAATCAATTATGTGATTGATTGTTTATTTATTTATTTATTTTAGTAAGCGAAGTCATTAATAATTCATTTTATTACTCTCTTTCTCTCTCACAAACACACCCAACACAAATCGTTTAAAAAAATTGAAAATGCTAATTAAAATGCTGTTTAATGTGTAAAGTGCAATCCAGAGAAAGGTTAACTGTTAACACACATGCTTCTTTAAAATTATAATTCACATCTCAATTATGTATTACGTTCACAAAATAATAAGTCAACAAACACAAAGTAAACGTTCACGTTTCAGTTTTATTAAGTACAAAATGTAAGACCAGTTAACACCTTGGGAAGTTCATCATCATCTATCGTGCCATTACTCTAATTACTTTACATATTTAAAATTCCGACCAGTCAGGAAACCAAACTATAAACTTCGCATTGGAGTCTGTGTAAAAAAAAAAAAAAAAAAAAAAAAATGCATCTATTCTATGTCATTGTCGAATAACGTAACACTCTTCGTCGTAGGATTTTCTATCTCATCTACACATAGTAAACATTACAGCAGTGATTTAGCTTCCCATACGTTGCTTTAAAGTAGAAACACAGCACTGTCAAGCTGTCATTTGGGACTTTATTGGTGGCAAACTCAGAGTATGGTTCTAGGGTAGATGACTTTTTCCCGAGACAGAATTGGTTCGAGATAAGGGTCTTTTCCATGTGTTTTGGCCTGGGTCCAGAGAGAATTTCTCAGGCACTCACAGCATAGAAACGTGATGATGAGAACAGAGAAGGCGCACATGACACCGACAGCTCCACACGTGACCAGGAAAAATGTGGTATTTTCGTCTTCCAGTAAAATGTTATCTACATTTTTTTCCGCTTTTTCCATATGCTTCTTCGGCTCTGGAGACTTTACCGTGGGGCAGCTTATAACGTCGAGGCGCACTCGTCCTTCTCGGTTTTGCTCTCCCACGGGAGCAGCAAGATAACACTGGTAAACTCCTTGATCAGAGCAGGTGACTTTGGGCAGTTGCAGGTTCAGAGTGTCCTTTTGCAGAGATATCCGTGTGTCTGCTCCCACGTACCACCTCATTGTGCCATTAGGGAGCCCTCTGGACACCAGGCCTGTGAGCCGCGGATCCGCACTCTCCTTGTACCAGCGGACTGCGGAGTACTGCACTCCGGGTTTCTTCTTAGTCACGCACTTCAATGTCGCGTTCACGTCACGCTCAGTTGTTGTAACCAAAATCTCCTGACATGCGACAAGACACATAAGAGAAAAAAAAAGAGCGATCTTCATTATCACGCAGTTTAACTTCACGTTCACGTTCAGTGTCATCAAAATCTCCCGACAAGCGAGATGACACACGAGTGAAAAAACAAACAAACGAAAAAACAACAACAACAGGGGAATCTTCATGGGCAAAGCAGTTCAGTGTCACGTTCACGACAGGCTTCGTTGCTGTAATCAAAATCTCCTTACAAGTGTCGTGACACACAAGTGAGAAAAATGCACACACACACACAAGCCAAGATACGCAAGCTCACACTCAGACGAGACGGGGACTTTAGAGCTTTTATCTTGTGTTGAGGGGTTGGCCTAAGTTAAATTTAGAAAAAATAAAATGAACACACACACACACACACACATATACATATACATATACATATATATATATATATATATATATATATATATATATAATATATATATATATATATATATATATATATATATATTTATTTTTTTTTTTTTTGTTTTTGTTTTTAGTAAATGTATTCTAAAAGTCAAATAATAAAATTTAGATTTGTGACACATGACGTAAAATAATTCATCCCTTTACTTTTTGAAATTAAGATTATTCTGACTTAAGATGGTAAAAATAAATAAAAAAATCAATGTCTCAAAAAAAAAAAAAAAAAAAAAAAAAGAAAAAAAAAAGAAAATTGAATATTGTACTTTATTCTTACAAACATGGATATTTTAACAAGAACATATTAGATTTCTGAAAAGTTTGCACATCTCTATGCATTCATATGTACAGTAATTTGTGTCTCCTTTTGCACGAGTTACTGCATCAGTGTGGCGAGGTCTGGAAGAGATCCCGTCTGTGGCTCTGCTCAGGTCGACATGAAGCCCAGGCTGCTGTAGACAGAGGCCTTCAGATCATGTGAAGAGTTAGCTTTGGTGTCTCTCATCTTCTCCTGGACAAGACTTTATAGATTCTCCATGCACTTCAGCTCAGGTGAGTTTGCAGAGCGAGGAAACACAGTAACACTGTGGTCACTGAAGCAGCTTTTGGTCCCTTTGTCTGTGTGGACACGAGTTAAGTACTGCTCAAACATGAAACCAGCATCGTCGCAAGTTGCGTAGGTTGAATACAGTAAACTTCTGGTGTCACTGAAGATGCAGTGAAGTCCAAATAGCTGTAAAAATGTTCCCTAAACCTTCAAATGCTTAAGGATCCATATCATCTGCTGCTGTCGGTCCACTTATACTGTCACAGTACATTCTATGAGGGACTAAAACCTGAATCACTGACCACAGTGTTTCTGTGTCTGTTCGGTCTACAAACTCACCTGAGCTGGACTTCATGGAGAATCTATAACGTTTTGTCCAGAAGAAGATGAGAGACACCAAAGTCAACCCTCCAGATGATCTGATTTGATCTCCTCCAGACTCACACCACACTGATGCAGTAACTCATGTAAAAGTCCTGCCAAAGGACACACAGCTAAATATGAATGCATAGAAATGCGCAAACACTTCAGAAATCTAACTTTCTAACTGTTAAAATATCCTTGTTTGTAAGAATGTTGTGCAACATTGTGTCACAGGTCTAAATTATACACTGGTTTGACTTTCAGAATTCTTTTTTTTGAACTAGTGAACTTTTTCTCGATATTATAATTTTTCGACAAAGTGCTACAATGACAAGGGGGTTAAAAGCAAAACAGTTTCCAACACATAATAATAATAAAAATAATAATAATAATAAAAATAATTATAATTAAAACATTGTACATTTAGTAAACACTAAAACACTAATACACTCAACTCAAACATTGTAAAAGGCCTTTTGAAACCGGAATGATTTGAAGACTCCCACACTCTGTGGGGCCCTAATGTGAGTATAAACTACAAAAGCTTATCGTTCAAACGTGAACGCGCTTCTGTTGTTTTAACTCTTTTCCTTACAAGCGTTTGACACGTAGAGGCCAATCCCAAAAACTGCTTGACTGCATCATTGTGAACTTTTGCCGCATGCCGATCCATGAGCAGATATGTCTTTCCCATGTGAGTAGTTACACTGTTCATCACTTGCAGTGAGGCTTGGTTTGCGATAGAGTATGACTTGGTGATCAAATCTAAGGCCATGTTCCTTATTACCTCGACTGAATTCTCATCAAGCCCGCAGCTGGCATGCGCCATGTGTACGTTGATCTGCTCTTGCGTGAACTTGAGCTTATAAGAATCCAAAAAAGTTTTAACCTCATAAGGCTTCAGCACTTTAATTGAATCCAAAGTATTTTTGTCTAACTTGCAAATGAGACATTCGGCGCCGTGTTCTGCGCAACGCACGTCCATGATTTCAGGATAGTCGTAGGCATTCAGGGAAAAGTGCAGCATCGGGTAGTGTTTTTGAATGAAACAATCGCTTTCGACAAAACCGGTCCTTAGATCCCGATCTAGACACTCGGCAGGAATAAAGCAAGCGCGTCTCGATCGCGATGATGACGGCGGGCATTCACCCTGACTAAATTGGGATGCACTACTAACAGTCCCCGGCCTCACTTCTTCACAAGTGTCTGTGTGATCAGTGACACTGCTCACTCCACCACTCGCTTTCTTAAGACCGTTTCGCTCAGCATCTCGATTTGCGTGTTCTTGCTCACGTATCGTTTTCTTCGGCTTTTTCGTCCTCCCCGTCAGTGGTTTTAGGTTACCACGCGATTTACATCTGCGACTCACCAAGCCAGGTGAAGAAGAAGAAGAAGAAGAAGAAGAAGCATATGAACAACCTAGACGAACAGCGGGGCTCCTCGCCTCTCGCACCAAGGAGGAGGAAACGGAAAAGGTCGTACTGGACGCCTGATCAGCCATTGTACATCTCAAGGATCGAATCTGAACCACAGGAAAACCTGCTTGGGTTTATCGAAACGGATACGCTTATTGTTTCCGGTGGGCTACTCGGGTCATGTGAGTTTTTACGCTCTGAAGAAAACTGCGTGTTTCGGGTCACGGCCTCAAGAAACCTGATCTGCTATATGGCTCGAGAGCACTGTAAATGGTGTGAAAGTGTGCACAATGAACGTGCCCATGGATCTCCATCCGGCTTAGACGGAGAGGACCGAACCAGGCGCTATCTGCAGTGCGTTTTTGGTCTGACGTGCACTGAAGCTGACCTGTTGTCTGCGCTTATTTCAGAGCTCTATCCGCATTGCAACTCGGGCACGTTAAATCGCATCCCACTTGCAAGCACAGCGCCTTATTGCACTTTAGACAACGTGAAACACATCTCTGGTAAAGCTCTGTCGCTGTTATTTCAAATCGATAAAAATTTCATATGGGGGCATAATTTGATATTCAACGCGAAATCTGAGCAATGACAAAACAATCCATGTCCTATGAAACTGTGCGCACGGGGGTGGGTGGGTGGGTGTGTGTAGGCATACACATTACACATACATACATACATACATACATACATACATACATACATACATACAGCGACATGAAAAAGTATGTGAACCTTTTGAAATTTCTCACATTTCTGCTTAAAATCACCATCAAATGTTATCTGATCTTTGTCAAAATCACACCAATGAAAAAACAGTGTCTGCTTTAACTGAAACCACCCAAACATTTATAGGTTTTCATATTTTAATGAGGATAACAGGCAAACATTGACAGAAGGAGAAAAAAAAAAAAAGTAAGTGAACTCTTACATTAATATCTGGTTACACCCATTTTGGCAGCAATAACTTCTACCAGACGCTTCCTGTAGTTGCAGATCAGTCTGGCACATCGATCTGATCAATTTTGGACCATTCTTCTTAAAAAATTCCTGCAGTTCAGTCAGATTCTGGGATGTTGGACATGAATTGCTCTTTTTGAAGTCATGCCACAGCATCACAAGTCAGGACTTTGACTTGGCCACTCCAGAATGTGTATTTTGTTCTTCTGAAACCATTCTCAAGTTGATTTACTATTGTGTTTTGGATCATTGTCTTTTTGCAGCTTCTTTTCTCTTTTAAGCTTGGCCTGTCTGACAGACAGCCTCAACTTTTCTTGTAAAACATCTGATAAACTTTTGAATTGATTTTTCCACTAATGATTACAAGTTGTCCAGGCCCTGAGGAAGCAAAACAGGCTTAACTATATTTTTTCCGTCCACCAGGCTTCACGGTGGGGATGGGGCGTTGATGTTGGTCAGCTGTTTAATCCCCCCCCCCCCAAAAATAATTCAATTTTAGTTTCATCAGTCCACAAAATATTTTACCAGAAGTTCTGTGGAGTGTCTAGGTGATTTTTTGCGAACATTAAACGTGCAGCAATGTTTTTTTCTTTTTTTTTTTTTTTTTTTTTTTTTTTTTTAGACAGTAGTGGCTTCCTCTGTGGAGTCCTCCCATGAACACAAATCTAGACTGTTGTTTTACATGTAGTCAGTGTAAACACAGAGATACTGGACTGTGCCAGTACTTTCTGTAAGTCTTTAGCAGACACTATAGGGTTCTTTTTTACCTCTCTGAGTATTTTGCGCTGAACTTTGGGCGTTATTTTTGTTGAAAGGCCACTCCTCAGAAAGAAGCAACAGTGCCAAGCTCTCTCCATTTGTACATAATTTCTCTAACTGTAGACTAATGAACATCCAGACTTTTAGAGGTGGTTTTGTAACCTTTTCCAGCTTTATACAAATCTACAATTCTAGATTGCAGGTCTTCAGACAGCTGCTTTGAGCGAGCCATGATGAACAACAAACATTGCTTCACATTAAGACACAGTGCTTACCAGGAGTGTCTTTTATAGTGAGCAGGGCAGCTTTAAGCCATTCCTCAGTGACTGGACACACTCTGACTTAAATTGTTTGGTAAAATTGGGAAAAATATTTGCTCTTAAAGTCTCCTTAGGCAGAAGGTTCACTTACTTTTTCTTTCCCCTTTTGTCAATGTTTGCATGTTATCCTCATTAAAAAATGAAAACCTATAAATGTTTGGGTGGTTTTAGTTAAAGCAAACACTGTTTTTTCATTGGTGTGATTTTGGCAAAGATCAGATCACATTTGATGGTGATTTTAAGCAGAAATGTGAGAAATTTCAAAAGGTTCACATACTTTTTCATGCCGCTGTGTATATATATATATATATATACACATCTGTGTGTGTGTGTGTGTGTGTTTTCAGATTATATTATTATTATTATTATTATTATTATTATTATTATTATTATTTTATTATTATCGTCATTACTTCAGAATACAAAATGCATGGGAGACAAGGACCAGTTTTTTCAACCAAGGGAGACTATTTGTTTGTAAAGTTATCACACAAAGACCACATTCGTGCTGTAATAAGCAAAGTCAGCATGACTCTAGTAGACTACGCAGACGTAGGAGAGTTTCCAAAAGCAGGGCTACGTTCGGACGACTCTTTTTTTGTGCCCATCTTGTGCAAAGAGTGCTATGGCACGCGCTACAGCGACTACAACAATCAGTTATCCAAGATAATCGCGATCGGCAGCAGCAAATACCTAGTGGGGATGTGTTGTGTGTTTGGCACTGACAGTGAAGAAATTTACCCTGACTCGAGAAGAGCGTACGCCCTGTGCAACCAAGTCTCCTTCTCCGGTGCTTGTCACGCGCAGCCGGGAAAGGCTGTGTTCCTTCACAAGGACAAGAGGGAAATAGGCAGGGTCACGTGTTATTGGCACGTACACAGTAAAAGTGCGGAAAAGACCTTTGTGTACTGCTGTGTCGCCTGTCGGGACGACAGGTACGTCTCAGGCGTCGTTAGATCCGACATGAGTATGGGTTTCAGCTTGGGCACTGTTGGAGACAACAGTAAGGGGCCCATAACACAAGAATGTAGCCTCGTCTCGGTGCCCATGAGACCCGGATGCTTTTGCACACTGGTCAACGCCGAGGAGCTCCCCCGCACAATGACTAGAATGGGCTTTTCGACTCTCAAAGACACTGTGCTCGAAGCAGGCGGGCGCTCAGACGACGAGGAATCTGACATCCGTGCTGATGCTACGACATTCACAGATAGCACCACTACGTCTGCTGCTAGTGGCAGCGGCATCGACAGTGATGCTGGTGTCTTGACGGCCAGTACAATTGGTATCGAGGTCGAGAACAATGACCATCTGTGTGACACAAGACCCTCTCTTGCAGACAAAAATGAGACTACGGTCGAAGAGGCACGCGGTATACTGAAAACTGTCAAGTCCCTTAGTGAAATTGCAAAGTCACAGGCAATTGAATTACGGGTACTCAGGGATTTGCTCGAAGCCATTAAAGTACAGAACACTGCTCTGACTCGTAGACTTTGCAGCCC
This sequence comes from Mugilogobius chulae, assembly GCA_038363315.1. Lineage (NCBI taxonomy): Eukaryota > Metazoa > Chordata > Actinopteri > Gobiiformes > Gobiidae > Mugilogobius > Mugilogobius chulae. Next base: position 107,171 of record JBBPFD010000543.1, read on the forward strand.
GCACGACCCTGATGCATTGTTCACAGAGCGAGGAGCTAAAGATTTCACTAAACGTACCGGGTTCAAAACAAAATTTTGTTCTGGATACACAAAACATGCTACTAACGCAGAATGCGATAGCCGAACATCAACTGACCTTTCGTCAGAACACGTGGATATGGCTACAGCCCAGAGTCAAATTGACAACTTGATTAAACTTCTACAGCAGCAGCAACAACAACACCACCACCACGTGCAGCAGCAGCAGCAGCAGCAGCAGCAGCAACAACAACAACAACAACAACTTATGTCAGATCAGCAGTCACAAATCTATCCCCAGCACGCTTTAGTGCCGTCCGGTCCTGGGCAGCAATATCTCAGTGAAAGTGTCAGCGGGCAGCAACACAAGTGGAATCAGCAAATGCCCACGGGCCAAGCCCTTATCAATTTAGCATACGAGCAGAACACGAAGCTGTCTGAAGCAAAAAGAGACGCATGGCCTTACGCGACTTTGACAGAAGACCAACGTAGAGAAATAGCACTAAAATACAATAAGGAGGAATCAGAAAAACAGGCGGCTCTGTTGAAAAAACAAGAACTTATGATAGATTCAATAAAAAGTGGCTTGAGAGACGTGATAAACGAACAGCGCTATGGGTCCCAAAGCAATGCAGACGTGGATCCTAATTTGCTCAGTCTGGCGAGAGGAATTCCCTACAGGCGTCAAAAGCAACAACCAAAAACTGAGTACGAGTCCCAAGACATCGCTCAGCTGGTCAAAGAAGTGCGCGAGCTCAGCAAACGGATATCAAAGGAGCATGAACACAGGAGTATTGAAGAGAAACGAACGGAGCAAGAGGAGGACATGGAACTGGACATGGAGACAGAAAACAGCGCCAAGGCTGCTTTCAAAACACGAACATGTGAAGAGTCAAAACACAAAGCCGAACCTGTCTGTATGGAAGATCTAGCCAAGGAGGTGCGTACACTGGCCAGAGCTGTGTCCAAAAACTGTGACAGCGACCCAGTTGAAGAAACCAAGAGAAGTGCCAGGGTATGTACGCCAGATAACCCATGCCGCACTGAGCACGACAAGGAATGCGGCGGTCAACATGCACCTAACATCGGGTTCAGTAAACAACAAGCAGGGTACTGTTGCCCCACGCCGGACTTTTCTGCATCGCCGGATAACGAAACAGAATCTGTTGCTGATTTTATTTCAGCTGTGGTTAGAAAAAAATAATATATATATATATATATATATATATATATACATTATAGTGCAATTGAGATAACATAATTTTATATCCTTACGATTTATTAAAATAAATGCATAAGTGGATTTCGACTTTTTGATTATGAGGTGTGTGTGTGGTTTTTTTTTTTTTTTTTTTTTTTTTTTTTTTTTTTTTGTTTGGTTTGTTTATTATTTTCTCAGTTACACATATATTTATATATTCGATATCGCGATGAATTGACTCATAGACACCACGCTTTAAGTTAACTACAAGTCCTTATAATAGATAAACATGAATAAACCAGCCTCGCTACACGCGTTGCTCAACGAGGAACGGGTTCACAGTGCCCTAAAGGGTGCAAATCCCTTTGTCCATAATGGACTTACTACTGAAGAAATGGGACAAAATGATGCAATTCAATCAGGTCGTAGCGATTACAAGGGCCAGTACAACAACATTGCCCTGGCAAACATAGATTTTAATCACATCCCCTCGCAACTAATGGCGTGCAACTCGAGTCAAAACCTTAAGGTTGGAGACGTGTGCGTTAGGCTACTTCCAGTGACCAGTACTTCCGACCAGTATTCTTCTGTCGTAGACCTGTACAACACTTACATTGCCAGGGGAACCTCGCTTTTGGCTAATACGTGCCTACATAAATACACGGGCACAGAGGAACTGTGCATCACCGCAATACCAATACAGAGGCTTGTTTCGGAGTGGAACAGATCCCTACAGCAGTTCCACGATTTAACACGATGCGATGCTTCAAACAGCGACAGAGTAACCCAGTATCAACGCAGAATTTCCGTGATTAACAATGTCACGGAGTTAGCGCTAAAAAATGTCCCCATTCTAAGTGAGCATTTGTGGTTCGTATTACATTGTGTGGTGTCAAAACCATCCCAGATGAAACAAGTGCTGCAGCTCGTAGGCGCTATCGCGTCAGGCTCTTGCTCTGTGTACCACACTGGAGAAGTGGACAACGTAACTGTAGAGCGTGATCGTGACGCCGAGCATAAAGTGAAACTTTACCTAATAGCAAAATCAGTCCCAAACCACGGAATCAATGCTCCCATAATGGGAAACGAAGCGGGAGTGACACTTGCTCTTGTTTGGGCGGCGGATGAAGAAGAACTACACGATCTACTGGAGAATAGTAAACATTGCTATTACTTGCACCTAGGAACAGAAGCCGGACACACATTCAGATGTAACGGATTTTGCCATTGGCGATATTATGATCCAGTTGTTTTTCATCGTATGATTGAAATTGGAACTAACTTGATAAATAGCAACGCCGTGACTATATTCACTGATTTAGCAGGAAACACAGCTGAGTCTGCAAGACAACTGCGTGTAGTTTAAGTCTCACAAACAAAGAAATACGTATACTATTAATAGTAATTGATTATATATATATATATATATATATATATATATATATATATATATATATATATATATATATTTTACCAGACACGTATGTATTTTATGGTGTGCGCATGATCCTTTCAGGGTTTGTGTAACCTGATGTAAAAGTTATGTTGCCTAAAAAAGATTTTACGGATCAGGACATGATTACTTGTGCTTCACTCAACAGGGTTACGTTAACTGCAAATATACATCCTTTGTATCTTTCACCTTTGGTTTGTTGGCTTAATGAAAGCAGTTTGAGAGCGCAGCAATGGAGAAAAGTATTTTGGTATGCATCTAAAATCGTTTCAGTCATTCTGATGTGCTTCCTTTTTTTGGAACATGCCATGAGATTGTGCGTCCCAGACAAATGGGGTACACTGGGAGCACTATGGTCACTCTCTGTGTGCACCACATTGATTGCCGGATGTATGACATTATCTAGTTCTGATAACAATAGAAACATATTTTTTGGACAGAAAACTGTAATCATCGTAATGCTTGCAACCACATATACAATCACTTGGATGTGCCATTACGTTTGCATGCCTTACTTGAATCCTGTCATTAAGCGAACCGTTCTGTCTTTTGTTTTGATCAATGTAATTGGATTTGGGGCTCTGTGCCGAACGTGACAACACAGAGATGAACATGCGCGCACACTCACCCACACACACACCAAAAAAAACAACAACAAAAAAAACAACACATACTTGTATAACACAATTATACATCTATCTATCTATCTATCTATCTATCTATCTATCTATCTATCTCTATCTCTATCTCTATCTATATCTATCTATATCTATATCTATATATATATATATATATATATATATATATATAGATATAGATATAGATATAGATATAGATATAGATATAGATATAGATATATAGATATAGATATATACATATATATACATATATATACATACACACACACACATAAAATGCTAGATTGTTTTCAATTTATTGCTATCGTTTTTGCCTTGATATGCATTTCAAAAGATCTTGCTCAATGCAATCTGGTTTTTCTAGACTGGCTCCTTTGCTACAAGGTAATAATATGTTTTACTTGTATCAGTTATCTCGCCTCTTTGTTCAAGCTAGGACTTGACATAATCGGAGACAAAATTAGATCATTTCAGTTCTCTGCTCTTTCAACCACAAGTGAATGTGAAATTCTCGCACAGTACAAAAACGATCGAGCGACACGTGCTGAAAAAGTGGAGTTGAACGTATTGCTGCCTCTCATCGATGATCAAGGAGAAGACTTGTGGTACACAGTAGTCGCCACGGTGCTTCTATATAACACTGCTCACTTGGCTTTGACCCCTAATGAGGATCTACGTCCTTTAATTTTCGGGGTTCCGGTTTACGTGGCCTTGGTTTCTGTCTTAAGAATGTTTTGGAAACTTTCTTAACCCCTAAGGAGGATCTACGACCTTTTAATTATTTATTTATTTTTTTTTTTTATGACTACGGTTGTCTTGGCCTTGGCTTATGCCTTTGGAGCATTTTTGGAACTTTCTATGACTACTGACAAGAATATCAATATTTCATGTATCATTTTTCAAAATAAAAATGATACACAGTGAACAGAAACTGGAACAGCAAGGTGGAAAACAACCCATTTATATATTTGTAGATATTTTTGTTTCTATATTATTATGTTCTTCTACGTTATTAAACATCTTTCTCTGGTCTCTGCGCTTCTTACATCACGCAAGGAAATTCCTTTCCTAATAAATGGGAACCAACGGGGATATCTGGTGGACGACCCTGTTAAGATGCGGTCAAGTGGAGAAACTCACGGCAGATTATAGATCATATTTTGACCTGGAGGAAGTTGAAAAGAAAACCGATTTGTGCCTATATGACACAGATTCAGAACAATGGTGGATGCTGCTTGCATGCAAGCATGACGCGGCAAAAGACAGACTCTCTCAAGAGCACAAGAAACAAATCCATACAAAGCACCAGAATGTGGCAGAGAATGCATCAAGCGTAGATGCGGCAACTTACACGGGGGAAAGGTCACGTCCGTCACGTGAGACGCAGACACAATCTTATGCAAAGTCTAAACCACATGACTCTTATCGCTTCTTGAGCAGGGACAAGACAAAACACTGTAAAAAAAAAAAAAATCACATTTCATTTAATAGACCTGAGCGCTTACTAGAAGATGTCCAAATGTAAGTTTGTCACTCAATTCAAAATAAAAAATAAATAAATAAAAAGCTTCGACTGACTCACTTAGGCATCATTTGAAGTGTGTGTGTGTATGTGTGCGCGTGCGAGTTAATAAAAAAAAAAAAGGATAATTTTCACGTTTTAGTTTTTTTAAAAAAAAAATGTTTATTTATTTATTCATTTAAAAGATATCCATACAGTGTTAAGCAAGTAAATCGATAGTCATTTCCTTCTATAAACTAAACGTATCTCAGGAAAGCCATCTGTTCAGATTCAACTGAGCTACGAATTTCTCTCCTGTTTTCACCGTGCTGAAGTTGTATCCGCTACAAGATCTAACTACTTGTCCCGCAGCGAAACCCTGTACGGCATCCACGATGTTAACTGCGTGTCTGATTACTGTCCGCAAGTACTTCTTAACTGATTCGTCTTCAGCTATTGCGCCGACCAGATCACCATTGTAATCTTCGTTCACAGCCCGCGCTGCACTTAACCTCAGTTCATCTGATATTTCCTGATAGTCTGCTCCATTGGCCACGAGAGTCATCATGGAAAGTATACTTTGGGGAGTGTAGGGAGAGACCAGCTCGAAAGCGTCAAAATCCCTTTCGGTCTTAATAGCCTGAACCACCTCTTCTACGGGGTCTCCACCAAAATCGCAATCCACTTTTCTGGTAGCCAAAAGGCCGCCCCAAATGTCTTTGTTCACGGACAGGTCGTATCCTGGGTCTCCTGTTACCTCACGTTGGGCAACTACGTCTGTTCGACTAGGGAGTTGCACTGTGAAGCGATCGCCTTGCCTGAGGGCCTCACGTCCCGTGTTTATTAGCTCTACTTCATACAGGTTAGGGCTGTTAAGGAAAGGCCTGTTTGGCATCGCGCTGTTTGCTGTACACACGGCAACTTCTTTAAGGCTCCGTATGAAGTCTGCACTCAGACCGTGCAGCGTAGGTACATATGTGTATCCACCTCTTACAAAGTGGAAAAGACCTCCGGGCAGGTTGTTCAGTGAAGACTCATACTTGTAACACCCATACGGAGTTTTGTCAGTGGCCGGGATTCGTTCGCATAAATTGTGCGTGTACGTACGTATTGGTTGATGTACTCTCGTCGATGACATGTCTTAATGGCACAGGTCACACTGCTAGACGTAGTCCAATACACGCTCTATGTATATGTGTGTTCAAGATCTATGATATAGAAACCTAGTGGCTGCCCCATGGTCTCTATACTTAGGTAAATATGGCATGTTGGGCTGCTTGAGTACCAAACACACCCCTGTAAGAAGTTCTAAAGACGAAGGTGTTTGCTCATTATTGATCTCTATTAATTTAGCAGTGAGCTCATTAAGATGTTCGTCAGAAATAACGCCAAACAGAGATGCAAACCAGGGACACCACTTCAATATCACATATGTCTTTAGATCATCACGAGGACCCGGAACGGGTGGTCTTTCATTGCTTAAGTCAGAGTCAGCATGCCTATCTCCGTTGTTATTTTCTGTAATCACTTGTTTCGGAATTAAAAATGGGAAAGCTATCAACTCCTCGAGTGTCAATGTGTTCCACGCTCTGTCTGGATTCATTTCGGAATAGAGATTTTTATTTATTTTTTCATTTATTTAAATATACACATAAAAAAAAATAATCACGAGGAATAATTCATCTCCACTCGTTTGCGATGAGACACAAGACGCTCGTCGTAAATGCTCACTGATCCGACGTTTTCTGCAAAATTGCAATTTGTCATCTGCAAGTCGTCTCTTTTGGTTACTCTAGTCAGAGCTACATAGACGGAGGGTTTCAGTGGCGACATGAAGAAATGCCTTGGCGGGTGATAAAATACCTGTCCGTTTAGACTACAGCCTTGACATTCGTATGTGTTCATAGCCACAAGGCACGCAAGCGGGTGCACGCGTAGCGTCCAGTTTGCGCAGCGCCATTCTGAAGGACCCACCACGTAAACGTTATGGCTTTGGCTTCCTTTGACGTGAAACTCGCAGAACCCGCGCTTATCGTTGAACTTGATGTCCTGCACCGTTCCTTCTGTGTCCCTGACATCGACGTCGCCCGAGATCCTTATCCCGCTCCGATCCATGTGCCAGATCAATGTGACCCTACAGCCCCGCCAAAAACCCTTGCACTTAAGGTAGTCCCCTGGGGCCGCAGGAAAATTTTTAGGCATGATAAAAAGCTTGGGCAGAGCATGCACAGCCCGTTCTAACACCTGGCGCCGTGAAATAGGTGTGATCTCAGAGGACCTTTTTTGGTCCTCCGTCAGAATCAGACACGTTGGCCCGAAAGGTGACCCTTTTCTGGCCTCAACGTAGGCCGCGGTGTATGCGCACTTGAGATCCTCTCGGTGGAATATTCGCACCCTGTCTGGTTCGTACGTCGGGTCCATCAACTCCTTTTCGGTCACGGTTACCTGCGATCGAAAAATTCTCCTGGCCTCCTCAGAGACTACATTGAACTGCAGGTACGATGTGGCCTCAGCGTAACCGGGGTCCGAGAATTGCCTCCTGTTGACAACCAGGTGGGTCGAAGAACACAATAGTTTTTCCAAGCGATCGTTTTGCCATACCCGCTCCGAAGTGCCACCAGGGGGTTGCAGCTGAGAGACGCTGCCACAAAGCACGATCAGAGGACCGTTTTTGGGGCCGTAAAAGCTAGACAGGCAGAACAACAGCCTCTCCAAAAGCACCGAAGTCATGAGACCGTATTCGTCCACTATAAGCACGTTCACTCCCAAGAATGGCGGCGCGCCCGCCATAGGTCCCTTGTCTCCTCTCATTTTCTCGATGACGCGGCTGCAAACGGCACAAGACTCGGGTCTGGGGCTCTCGCACGAGTGCTGTTGCGATCCTTTACCCTGCGGCACCCGCGACTTATACATTTGCGCAAATCGAACGCGCGCATCCCGATATTCCCGAAGGTATTTTGCCTCAAACTCTGACTGCGGCATTTTCTCGTCCAACAGATCTTTTTTTAACCCCATCAACCGGTGTAAAGTGTACACGCAGCGCACCGCACCCATGCCTGCAAGACACCCGACAGCTCTGTTCGTCATTGCGCTCACCGCTACGGTGACGCTCATGCCCGTAAGCGTTCTGTACAGTAGAGACAGGGCGTGTGATTTGCCACAACCCGCGTCTCCGCTAAGAAGCGCGATTTTCATTTGTTCACCGCGGGTCATATGTAATTTTACCATGGCTCTAACCCATCTATCCTGACAATATTGTGACATGGCAAGCAGTGCCGCTTTGTGTGCGTTCGAAGTTTCAAAACGCGTTTTTTCAATTCCAGCAGCCATGTATAGACGAGAGTAACCAGTGCCCGGGTTTTCTGAGTTATTTTATATATATATATATATATATATATATATAATATATATATATATATATATATATATATCTTATTTATTTTATTATATTTTATGGAAAGGCCTTGTTTGGATATTCACATATACATATGGGAGGGGCAGGGATGAAAGTGTAAAATGCTTGATCAGGGGCGTTTTTTTTTTTTATTGTTTGAAATTAACGTTTTTCATTAAAAGTCTGAAATATAATAAATAAAACTCATACAGTACACAAACAGTAATTCATATCAAACAAATTTTACACACACACAAAAAAAAATAGAACAGTATTTAGTCGTTTTAAAATGCACAAATACAAGTTTATGTACCCTTTTTTAAAATTATTTTATTTATTTTTTTTTTTTTTAATTTAAAGTTATGTTATATACATCCAATCACATGTTATTAAGTTCATGAAAAGTTGCTGTCAAATATTACTTGGTCAGCGACGCGGACCGTGCTTGCTTTCACCTGATTCGGTGTACAATTGCTACGGGTAGACTGATGGATGTGCTTCTGCTTTGTTTGCTTCTGCTGCTGCTGCTGCTGCGGTTGCAAGCCTCTGAGGTTGGAGAATGACGACAGAGAACTATTGACCCCGAAAGGATCTACCCAAGCGTCCTTGACCTCGCCTAAAGATCCAAGGCTCAAGTGAGCTGGCGGCTCCGAACTGTTTAACACAGAACCCAAGACATGCCTTTTGGCACGGCCAGGGTCTCTCCTCTCATCGCTTAGACCGTGTGTCAAAGGTACACACACATGACCTAGGGCATCACGAGTTTCCTTGGCCTTCTCCCGGACGCGAGCAAATTCGTGATAGGCTTCTGAGACTGCCTCTCTGAAAAGTGAAAAATAGGATCTGTATGCCGCTTTGCTCGTTTCTAGAGCTTCCTTTGTTATTCCTCCTTTTCCTGTACTGTTCAATACGTTGAAAAGTCCTGCGAGCACTTCTACCAAAGGTGCGTGCACGCGGTACTCGAATATTAGCCATGCGAAATCTTCAACATCCAACCTTTCAGCAGACTTGTATTTATTACCATGAATGCGTGCTTGGCTGAAGGCAAAGTGCTTAGCGTACCATTCCGGCTCCAAATGTGATAGCATGAGGTTTATGTTCTCTAACAGCATGCCAAAACTGGCCGAAAATTTGTCTCCAACCCTTATCTCGTACAGCTTTTGCAATACGCTCGAAGGGGTTATGCGCTGTCCCGGTTTGAACATAAATTCTTCCGGTAAAGAAACCGCGAGGTAGTGTCTCCCCACCCAGTTGAATACGGTGTCCGACTCTGCGAGGCCCTTAACATTGCTACAGCCCTGGCTCCGAGTGTTGCTCCTTTGGTGATCCGTCCTCATCGCGGAAAGAGACACTCGGAGTGCATCGTTCTCCTCACGGGAATCGCAAAGGGCCTCTTGAGCACATTTTAATTCGTTCTTGCACCAATTAAGTTCTCGTAAAATGCACTCTCGAGTCTCCGTATTGTGCTCTCCTTGGCCTGAGAATACAGCTTCTGGGGTGCACTGCATTTTTAATTCACGTTCTCTGTCTAACGCTTTCTTCAGTTCCAATATTTCACGTTTTAAGGTGGCGACCGCGCTGGCATGAGGACAGTCATAACACGAGTCAGGTGAAACTGTCTGAGCTCTCTTGCTGCATATGGAATAAGAACCAGACATGGTTAACGATAAACAAGATGCACCTGTACATAAATAATAATCATGTACACAGTGTGTGTGTGTGTGCGTATATACATATATACAGTATATATATATATATATATATATATATATATATATATATATATATATATATATATATATATATATATATATACTGAAATTATTACATTTGGTCCGGTTCTAGCGCTTATCTTAAAAACTGACGTAAGGGCAAGGAGCTGGTACAAGGTCCGGCACGGTATCATTTTAAACCTTCATCTGACTTGGCATTGATGTGCAAAAAAAATTACACAGACATTGTAAAATAAGCACATGCACAAAAATAGTTTAAAGCGCTTTATTAATTGCAACAGGAGACACGCATAGTCAAATTTTATCTGATAGAAAAGTTAAATAGCCTAAGGCAAATAAATAACATTTTGATAGCTGTATATACAGTAGCATCGCTATCAAGGTAAATACAGACTAGGGTATTCAGTAGGTCTGAACGGATTTGCGAAAATAAATAAATACAAAAAAAAAAAAATAATAATAAGTGCTACACATACTAGATGTAGGACCGACCCGAGGGAGACTTCAGTAAATCAACTGAACATCTGTCTCAACTCGTAACTCAATTAGATATGCTGAAAGAAGAAGTAACACGATTACTGACAGATATAATTTCAGACAAAATGCATAGTGCAGTGTGTGTGACAGGAGCAGGAGCAGATCAGTGGCAGAAGGTGGGCAGAGGCAGGAGCGGAACATTTGATTCCATAAACACTAATGCAGTGTGTGACTGGAAAAAGACTGTGATTGGAGCAGATCGATGGATGAAATAGGACAGCAGCAGGAGGACTGTGTCAAGAGCAAGTCAGAGCAAGAGCAGGACATAGAGTGACGGATTGGCCTTTTTGACTTCTTTAAGGTAAATATACATTTTGAGGCTACACAATACGCAAAAACAAGAATGTTTGCAAAAACAACATGTTCAGACAAGTAGATCACAATGTGTTCAAGTTGTGCCCACTATGAATGCCTCGCGTACCATGTAGCTTGTGCATTGTTTCAAGTACATGTCACGGACACTGGCAGTAGGACAGATATTCGCATTCACACACACACACAAAAAAAAAAAAAAAAAAAAAATCGAAAATTTCTCAAGTCCGCATCATACCTCTCGTAAAGCCTACATGTATGCAGTCATAGATTTTTGATTAGTTGTAGTCGTAAACGCTTCTATCAGTTGTGCTGTTTATATTTACATTTATAGCAAAAATATAAACACACACATTACTGATGTAAGAGATTACGAATCTTCATCTGTAGCTGCAGAGTTGTGTAACTAAAAACTAACTAAAAAAAAAAAAAAAAAAAAAAAAAAAAAGCTCTATGTAGTCTTCTTGGTCTAAGGGATTCTGCCAGAATATAATAATAATAATAATAGTATTACTACTACTACTACTACTACTACTACTACTACTACTACCACCACTAATAGTAATAATAAACATTTTATTAAAAGATTGTAATTAGGTAAAATAAAGAAACTGACATTTTCATTGAACTGGTGAAACACATCTGTTACAAAAATATAACACAACGTATGCTTTGCTCAACTTTTGGAAAGTTACAGGACACATTTTCTCGTGAAGTATACTTTAAACTGCTCTGAGGCTGACATAGCGAGGCTGACTCAAAGTTCAGAATAGTTTACAGTGTAAGTGGTTTCAAGAACTGCAAATGACATGACATAAATGCTGGGTCCGGGTGTTAAGGTTGATGTTCTCTGAGATATGTTGAGATGTTTGAACTTAAAACAACTACACCTTGTCTATTGAGAAAAGTCTTATTGCGACAAAAACGTGTTTTTTTTTTTTTTTTTCAAAAATGTATGGAAATGGTTAATAAATAGGCTGTGTTTGCCCATAACTCCAATTGTAATGTAAAGATATTCAAAGTCATAATGCATATCGATTGATTTCTTGTTTTTGTATGTAATTTATTCCAATATGAACAATTATAGTGTCAACATCAGAGTGTCGGTCAATAATTACTGGAAGGTACATTACCAAGTCTTGTATTTTCACCTTTAAAAAATAATATGTTACACAATTTGGTATTTTTAACATTCTTATGGTAGAGTTACCGATAAGGATATATTTTACTCCAGGTGTCAAAGAAGAACTCCCATTTCCCGGGTCATGGTGAGAGGGTGACGATAGAGTAGTTGCCTGATTCCCGGGTCCAATTAAATCATGAAGTGGATTGGAAACCATTTTGGATTCTTCTCACAACCTCTGAACAAAAAGGAGTGGAGCTAGGACAATAACATCCAGGAGTATCTGGGTCATCTTTTGCGGCTGCCGCGTTCAGCGTAGATTCTAGCTTACTCAGTGTGGACCACAGTACCACTTGGCGGTCACTAAGATTTTTGATTAACTCATCAATTAGCCGGAGTTCTGTTTTAAACTTGGCAGTTTCCATACTTAATACAGAGAGGACTGGAGACAAAAAAAAAAAAAAAAAAAGAAAAATAAGAGATTTCAGCAATATGTATCCACTTTATCCCACTACAAAAAGTGCAGGAGCACAGCAGTTAAATGTTAACAGTTTTTTTTCAGGCTTTTGCTTTAAATCAAAAGAAAGAAAAAAAAAAAAAAATATATATATATATATATATATATAAACACTCACCATAAAATGTTCCAAAGAGGCCCGATGATATATTAATAGAGCTGTGAAGATAGATGACGTTGAGTCTCAGTGCATTATCTTCTTTTAGATTCAGAAGCAGTATTTATAATAGAGAGGAAAAAAAAAAAAAAAAAAAAAAAAGAGCAAACGCGCATGACAATAAAAAAAACAAAAAATAAATAAATACATACACACACACACACACACGAAATATATATATATATATGTCTGAGTGTGTGTGTGTGTGTGTGTATAGACACCGTAATACGCATGCGGGACTGAAAACATGGAGGAGCTTAAGTTCACGCAGTCGATAAATTGGACAAGTACACATGTTGATACTGATGTTTTGGTCATGGAAGGCAGAAAACGCATTCAGAATGGAATGATTGCTTTCCCAGAACACGTCTTAAAATCTCAAGAAATGTACGCGCTCCTTGGAAACAAAAGCTATTGTATTGTTTGTGCACAACCCAAACAATCACCTCATCACACTGCCTGCACAGTCGTTGTCCACCGAGTGGCAACCACACTCAAACGTCTAAAACTCAATGTTGCTGTAGAGAAAAATATAATGTTTACCAAGACTCCAATTAAATCATCAACAATTACTCGGTACTTGGGTGAACCCGGAAGCATGATGCGCACCTCCTCTGTAACTGACGAGCATACGTGCCTTACATGCGGTGTGGTAATTTTTGACTTTATCCAAAATGACACCTTACTGGGCGAACACGTATATCACTGCTGCAACAATAACGTTCAGTGCCCCTATCTCATTGAAAGGTTTGCGTATAATCCTGATGACATGAAGCGTATGTTGGCCTATGAACGCTACAGAAAGGGATTTGTAGCTCTCCCTGGGCATATTTTTACCTCATTCCATGGACAACACTTACAAATTATACTTTCTGAGTTTGGTGAACAATATTTTAAACATGTGTGCGTTATGTGTGGTTCACACGTCTTACTTGAGGAATCAAAAAACATCGGACATCGGCTAAACTGTCAAGAAATGATTAAATCACTTGTGATGCAGCTAAAAGGAATGAGGTTCATTTGCATTGCAATTTGAATTAAAAATAAAAATTATATATATATATATATATATATATATATATATATATATATATATATATATATATATATATATTATATATATATATATATACACACACACCAACCCTAACCCCACACACACACGCAAACCCTAACCCCACACACTTGTGTGTGTGTGCGTATGTGCTTATGTTTGTGTTGAAGAGCTCTTTGTTTTTAAGTATCCATAACCCACCCCTCATTCTACCCATCCCTCCCCCTGCCCCCTCTTTTACGTTTATTTAGGCAATTCTGGTGTACTCGCAGCAAAACTCCCAGATATCACCTATGGATTATCACAATTTCAATAGAATGAATATAGAGCGAGAAGACAATATCGCCATTTGGCAAACACAACGTGGAAGACCTCCAGTTCCACATCAACGCCATCCTATGAGATACGAAGGAAGAGCTGGGGAGACTTTCTATCCGGACTACGTACAACACAGTAACAACATGAATGTGAATCCATTCTCGAGTACAAATCCCGGTCAATGTCGTCCTTACGCAAGACATGTATCTTTTCGCAGTTACAACAGATATCCACCACAGCAGAGATCATTCGACCGACAACCAGACTTTCAAGTGCATTGCTTCAAGGACAGCATAAATCGTGTTATAAGAAATGATGAGCCTTATAATAGAAAAAGCATCGGTGACAGAAATACAAACGCCTATGCAAGACATCGAAGTACAGTGGATACTGAACGCAAGAGCACTAGAGAGGAGAACTGTGGTACACATCAGAAGACGGACGACTCATTTAAGCGCCCAGATAGTGCAGTGACGCAACAACGTAGAGTGGAACACGTGCCACTGTCACGGGATGAAAAAAGAACAGAGTGTGGCAATGCTTCAAGAAACATAGAAGGAAAACGTTCATCAAGTGCCGGTAAACAAAATGTGCATTTCTCTGGCGACGAAGATGAAGGATCTACTTACAGAGAGCGCAAAAGAGCTTGGAAGAGAGAAAGGGCCATTAGCCCAGGTGATTCCAAGACACATACCATCAAATCATTCAAACATGCCCCTAAAACGAAAACCGATAACAGTTCCCAGGGTGAGTCAGGTTCTGCTTCTAACGCCGTTAAACGTACAAAAAACAGTAAAAACGTAAGTAGCCAAAAGATAATTAAGGGAAACAAAAGACAAAGAAAGATCAGCATCAGCAGCAGCAGCAGCAGCAGCAACAGTAGCAGCGGCGGCAGCAGCAGTAGCAGCAGCAGTAGCAGCGGCAGCAGCAGCAGCAGCAGCAGCAGCAGCAGCGGCAGCAGCAGCAGCAGCAAAAGTAGCGGCAGCGGGGACAGCAGCAGCGGGGACAGCAGCAGCAGCGGCAGCAGGGACAGCAGCAAAAGTAACAGTAGTGAAAATAGCAAAAGCAGCAGCAGCAGCAGCCACGGCGTCAGTGACAGAGACTGCAAGGTTTCAAAAAAGAAAAACAGAAAGACTGTGACAAAAAAGGAAGCAGCCAAACAAGACAAAAAGGGAACAAAACGTAACACAAAAGAAAGGCACGCTGGTCACACTAAGAAAAAAAAATAAATAGAATAGTAAAAAAGTCAACACTCGAAGATCACCAAGTGGACAAAAGCAAAAAAAAAAATAGACAAAACGACAAGGACTGCAATTACGGGGAGGAAGTCACGTCAGGCAGCAAAGTCGATGAGGGGCATGGACAAGTCGTCGTGATCGAGGACGATCGCGACAACGTGTTGGCGCCAGGCGAGCACTCGGTGGTCGAGGAACAGTATGGAGACTCGGCGGAGGATAACGAGATTTCGGCCCATAGCGAGGCAGCAACAGATAAAAAGAAAGTGTTAGTGGTGACGAGGAAAGTGATCCGAGAAGAAGGAGAAGTTACTGAGGACGATGACGGGGGTGAGGAAGAAGAAGAAGAAGAAGAAGAAGAAGAAGAAGAAGAAGAAGAAGAAGAAGAAGAAGAAGAAGAAGAAGAAGGAGGAGGTAACGAAGACGACGGTGATGAGGACGTCGAAGACCAGGGCCGGGATACTACCACTGATGTCAAAGGAGACACACGATGCTATGATGAGGAACAACGCGGTGAAGATAAGAACAGCGGCAACGAAAACGATCCGGGTAAACGCAGTACTGAGTGCGGTTGGAGTGGAGGTGAGAAAATGAGCGATGACGAAAAAGCTCAAAATAACAAGAAAGACGAAAAAGCTCAAAAGAACAAGAAAAACGACAAAGACACAATGCGGAAGGGGTACAACAATTTTCAGTCGTCAAAAGTCGAAGTGAGATCTGATCACGAAACCAGCAACGGCAAGTCTAGTCCTGTCAAAAAACTACAAACGGAAGACGAGCCAGACACACTAGGTGCCATGACCTCGCGGAAAGAATGCAGCTCCACCCAGAGGTCTCCACCCGTGGAATCTGAAATCGACAGTGTCCATGCAGAAGCCGAGCTGTGCGAATCAATTGCCCAAGCCTCCCCGCAACCCCATTTGGGGGCATTAGAATGGTCTCACGCGGAAGCCGAGCCAAGTCAGGTCACACATGCACTTAACGAAGCCGAGACAGGTTCCGATGAGAGACTTAGCCCCAAGGATTCTCACGACAAGTCCCACACTCCTCAGTCGTCATCAGAACAGAGGGGTGGGCAGGCAAACGCGTTTGATAATCACGACTATGTGGAGTTCACTGAAACCGAGGCGTTCCAAAGTAACGATGAGACATTAACTGCAATGTTATTTCAATACAGTCAACAGCCACAGTTACCCCTCCCTCTCGTTCGACAGCAACAGTATACCCCCCATACTATCCAACAGCCGCAGACAAGCTCGCCTCACGTTGAACAGTCACAGTCGAGCTTCCGTAGCTCCGAACAGCAACAGTTGAGCTTTTCGAACATTCAACAGCAACAGCCAAGTTCCCCTAATGCGCAACAACCACTGTCAAAGTTTCTTGCCGTCAGTGAGACCCAAGGGAATGAACCAAGCGGCGTAGCTGAAGACAATTACATCAAGGGATTACTCGGAAGTCGGCTAGACCTATATGGTGTTCTGCAAACGCTGGTCCATTGCCAACTGTGCAAGAAAGTTTTCAACAGAACCGTGATTTGCAAAGAATTTCTAATTCAGCTCAACCGACCAATACAGTGCCTTTGCGGATGCGTCATATGTAGCCTGTGTTATTGGGGCCACTTCGGGTGCTCTGTGCACAAATTGTCATCAAAGAATGCTGCCGTTAATGCTACCGCAAATGTGCTTGCCAGCCGTGAAGACGTTATTTACGAGTCTGTGTGGGAAGTGCAAGTGGATGTCTCTGACACCTACATTAGTGAGAACGAAATCAACTGCCATGTGCAACAGATGATGAACGATGAGGGTCCACCATGTATGCAAAAACTCAAAGCAGGTAGGCATTAATAATAATAATAATAATAATAATAATAATAATAATAATAATAATAATAATAATAATAATAATAATAATACATTAAAATTATTTTCTTTTTTGTTTGTTTGTTTCTTTGTTAATTTTTTGTCATTATTCTATTTATTTTTTTTAAAAAAAAATTCTTCTTTCTGTCTTACAGCTTTCAATGTGCTCCTTGAGGCAAAAGATAAATTCTGCTTTGAGTACTGGACGAGCGAAGAGATCCCGGAGATGTTCGCATACAGATACGTGTGTTTGCCTCACATACCAGGTTTTTGGGATCACATGTATGTGGGCACACGGACGAAACCCGACACTGAGATGATGATTGCCCCTGATGAATTTCTACCAAAATTATTTGATGTGGATATGGGTAAATGGAAATTCCACTGGTGTTGTTTCGCATTTAAGAAACAAGTGATCTTGGCTATGTGGTGCACCTCAACGCATAACGGCTCAACTGACGTGGTGCCCCTTGTGGCTAAGGAACTCAGGGTCATCATCAATACCCCGGGGTTCAGAAACATGGTGTTTTGTTTGTTCATGTGGCTAAAAAGTCATTACGCTACAAACGCGGGAGCGCGTCAACTGAATATCGTCTTGGACTGTAAGCCGTCAGAGGGAAACAGTTTGGTGCACATGCTAATTTTTTTAGCTCTGAAATGCGGCATGCGCAGTGTTGACATTAAACTGAACTCGAGACAGATAGACAGTGATTTGTGCTACAAGTTAGACCCAACGAGTGCTAATGGCCTGTTAGCATGCCCTTTTGATTACAGTGCCGGTAATTTAATCAGCATTGCGCGTTCTCTGAAATGGGATTATTATTCAGACGACTACTGTACTCGCACAGAAGTACACACAAAGAATTATGTATTTACTCACTGAGCCATACGGTCTCAGATTAAAGTGCATCATTGCAGTGCAGCACTTATCGCTCTTGTGTAGTATGCTTGAATGAATACACTGCATGTAAAATGATTTGTTTTTGTTTTATTTTGTATTTTTTAAACAAGCTTTGTGGTCATTGTAATGTACGTGTAATGTGATAAACATGCATGACTGTAAATGCATAATACATGTGATAAAAAAAAAAAAAAAAAAAAAAAAAAAAAACATTCATACATATATATCTTACATGAAATGATGTACTTTCAGATAAACAAAAACTTCTTTGGGTGCATACGTATACCTGTGTGACATGTTAAACACGTGTAACTATAAATGCATGATATTATATACACAAATATGTATTCAACATAATGTGGGGGGGGGGGGGTAAATGGGAAAAAGAACAACAACAAAAAAAAAGTATTCTCAGATAAACAAAGTGTAAAAGTGTAAGCCAGTGTAATACTAAATAAAATATGAAATAAAAAAAAAAAAATCAATAAAAATGGTTTGCGTGATTTATTCAGTTGACGATTTAGCTAACAATTTCAGACGAGATCTACCGGACTCAGCCGACACAAAAGTCTGATTCAACTACATTGAAGAAGCATTTTAACAATATAACGTATTTGAATCAAAGATTGGCCCAGATTGCCCGGTAACTGTGAGAAAATTTCTTCACCCCACATTCATACCTGATGGGAGTCATAATACACAACTTAACCCTGAGGAAAAACTGACCGAGTCCAGCAGATCCTGTCTGATATCGTGGATGTCTTAGGAACCTCTTCAATGTATTCAGTAAACAATAACAGAAAAAAAATATATATATATATAATAATAATGATATTAATAATAATAATAATAATAATAATAATAATAATAATAATAATAATAATAATTAATAAAAAAAAAAAAAAAAAAAAAAAAACAGTCTTGCTCCACTCACTGCAAATAGTATTACTGTTTTTCCGGTTCAACGTTGTGATATACCGTTTCTACGTTCGTTGCAAAATTTGCGTACTGTTGTCGGTATGCGTTTTCTACTGTGGGTTTTGTAACCGGCTCCCTTTCTTCCTCCAAGTGTCTTTGTACGGCCAAGCTCAACACCTGCTTGTTAATGTAAGCCGAAGCGCTGAGCTGCAGTCCCACATTTTCGCACAGCGTCTTCACGGCTCCGACCAGACGCTGAGTGTCGACCCTGCCACGTAAAGCTCCCAGTAGGTAACGCAGACCGTCTCGCTGCATCTGCGAGGACTTAAGCTCGTTTACGAACCACGCGTGGTGAGCGTTTTTTCCGGGTTCACTCGTCCTCACCGATTGAGTGAGCAGGGTTACGTTCTCGTCGAGTCTAGCTATGGATCTCGACACCGTGTTTATAGCCATGTCCAGGTTCACTTCATCTTTCTTCCTCATCAGATTCAGGCGACTCTCGTGAGCCCCCGAAGGTGTGAACAAAAAGGTAAAAAAACACACGCCACACGACATCACGAACACAGTCAGTCTGCAGAGTCCCCTGACCACTTTGCGCGATACTGAACTTAGCTCCATTATGCCCATCCGCGAGTCAGTCAGAAAGGCGGGCGCGCGCACACACACACACACACACACACACCCACGCAGGCAGGCAGGCAGGCACTCACTCACACGCGCGCGCACACACAGACACGTTAACACTTGAGAACACGCGAGTATCGCGTGCTTTCAAATATCCTGTTGAAAACGGGATTTATTATGCGTTGCGTCGCACTCACGGGGTTGCACGAAAATATGCCCGTACCGCTGATTCGGGGCGCCAGCCTCTCCGCGAGAGTCTCTCGCCCCGCGTCACTCTCACTCATCAGTTTCTTGTCAGACGTAAATCCTATCCCGTAAGTACCACAGAACGCAACGCCGAGCATGTGCTGCATCACATCTGTTGGCCGCTTGTTGCCGTTTACTCTTTCCACCGTGTCCTTAAAAGGGTCCCCGATCGGATCCAGTACCCCCTTTTCGAACTCCACGACGTGCAACGCTTCGGAGAACAGCTTGTGGTTGCTCTCTTCGCCGCCGCAGCCGCGTTGTTTTCCATTGCGGCCCCGTGGCCAGATCGCCGAGCTGAACGGTCGGAGCAGACTGGGCATGCAGGTGTACGCTTCGGCCCTCATCAAGACGTCGCGGGCAACCGAACCGTTGAGCCTTTCCGAGCGACCGGCGGTGAAAATGTACGGCCTCCGGTATCCGCTCGCGGTATCGGACTCCGGGCAAAAACCGCTGTAGCCGTCCGCGACGACAAGATCAAACGGACTTCCGGAGTTCACGTGCACGTCGCCTCCTCGCACGTCCTTCATGTACAAATTGGGCATGTAAACCCCGGGCGAGTCCAACGTCTCTGGTATCACCACGGACTCGCAATACTGGTTCACCGTGTGAACCTGGTGAGTGCTGTGGGCTGTGGGCACGCACACGATCTCCGCACCCAGCGTGTACAAAGCCGACTTCTGCTGCATGAGGGAGACCCCGCAACCAGTGAAGCGTACCCCTCGGAACAAAAGGTAGGAAAGACCCGAGTAGTACCTGGTATCATAGTGATCGTTTATGACTTGGTGCGTGATCAGCGTGCTGTAGTGGACGCCTAGGAGCACTTTGGCCAAGTTGTTGCTGAGCTCGGATAGCTTGTGCAGCCTGATTGCCCACAGGTAAGTGACGAGGGAAGTGTCGCTGAATCCCACGTCCTGGCAACCCTTGTGTTTCGACGCGGTCGGTTCAAAATCTTGAGTGGCGTCTTCCCATTGGTCCGCTGCCGGCGCGAGCTTAGAGAACACGCACCCGTCCGACAACCGCGTCACTGTAAGCGCGTTCTCCTGAGTCAGATTCAGCTCGGCGTTCAAGTCGCGTTCGTCCTCCCTGTAACTCACGGTGAATATTTTCCCCGCTCCTGAACTCCCCGGCGTCCCGGACCGCGCTCGGTACACTTTCGCGCCCATCGCGGGCAAGACCACCCAGTACATTAGGTTGCAGTAGTCCATGTCGTCCAAGGTAAAGGCTAACGGATAGCCGCTTTTCGGGTCGACAGAGTCCCCCCGCCCGGGGGAGAAAAACGCGGGCATGCAGGCCACGACCGAGTTCCGTCTGTGTCCGACGACGGCCTTGAAAACCTCGAGCAAGCTGTTGTATATGCACTCGAGCTTCAGCAGAACCGTCCGCTCTTCCGCGCTGATGTCCCCGGCGTCTTCCTTGGTGGCCAGGAAACGTTTCACGTAAACGGCGCAGATTGGATCGGCGAACCAGGACCAGAACTTTCGCCCCTTGGTCCAGCCTTCTTTCAGGACCGCGGCGCCCGAGGTTATCGAGGCGCCCGTCGACAGGATGTCGGACCTGAAGGCCAGCGCTGACTCTAGGCCGTTCACGTACTGCAGGGCCTGCTCCAGAAACGCCAAGATGGGGACGAGGCGCTTTGCGTGCTCCCCGCCGTCGAAGTGAGCGAGTAATTCGCTGCCTATCTGCGCCATCTCGCCGTCAATGTCGTTCATGGACGAGGCGTTGAAGAGCGCAACTCTGGGTCTGACCACCCAACGGTCCACGGCGGCGTCCCGGGAGCCCTGGCTCGGACGGGGGACCACCATTTCGCGCGCATCGAATTCGAGCAGAGACGCCGGGTTCTGCACTTTCTGGTACCAGGCCCTGGTGCGGGCCAGGAGCGGTAGACGATCCACCGGAATGGCGTTCAGATCCCCCCTCATGAGCGCATTCACCTCCGTCTGCAGGCGCGCTCTGCGCTCGCGACAGAAAAACTCTTTGGGGTTCCCCCGCTGATGCAAGCTTCGCAAGGACACGCACACGACCTTGCCATCGTACTGGTGCAGGTATGAGACGCGGGGCGACCGCGCGGCGAGGTGCCTGTATCCGACCTCTTCGGTTTCATTCGCGGACAGCACGTGGCACGGGCTAATTTGGCTCAGAGCCGGAGGCAAGCAGCCGACCGTGAAGTATTCCCACTTGAACCCTTCGGAGTTGCAAAAGGCTTTGTGTTCCGTGGATGTGTCCCTGTCGCGCCCATGCTCCATTTGCACGCCGTCCACGTGTACCACCGGGATCCTGTCCGCGTTCCCCCCGCCGAGGCGGACGTAGTCGACTTTGGCTTCGATGGGCGCGGCTCGAAAGGACGTTTCGTCGGTGAACGGGAGGTCCCTGTTACCGAGGGTTCCCCGGGTGAGCTCCCGCATGGCGAACTCGTAACCCCCGCCCGCGACTCTGCCGTTCTCTTCGGCCATGGTGTACACCGAGAATTCGGGCAGTATCCTGGCATCCTCGCTGACGATGAGGGGCGCCGTGGCTCCAGCGCCTCTCTGCGACACGACCCTGAACAGGCTGTCGCCCATTATCGCCACTTCGGGTCTCTCGCTCCCCAGGATCCTCCGGGCGTTTTCCAGCGCGCAGAGAAACGACTCTGGCTGCAGGTTGATCATGCCGCACGTGAGTTCGGCGACAACGAGTATGCAGTCGAGCTTCTCGGCGCGGGAGCACGTCTTGGTCTTGTGAGCAATGCGATCCGTGAGAGTGGGCTGAGCCGCGCAATACCTCAAGACCTCTATGGTCTTCGTCAGGTCCCACGAAGTGCTCGCCGCGTCAAACTCCCTTTTGATCAAGTCCGCAGCCACGGAGGGCACCGTGACGCCCAAGAGACAGCCGAATCTCATCGTCACCACCTTGGACGATAACTGGAACACCTGGCTGTACTCTCTGGTCTGCACTCCGTTTACGACAGTGTCGTACGCACCCTGCTGCGCCTCACGCTGGTCAGTAATCCTGTACCTTTTGCAAAACTTTGTGCCCACAGGCACGACCTCGTCAGGCACGAGCATCTTGTAAACGTAGCCCGCCAGCATGAGACACGTGTGCCTCTGCTGCGTGAAAAGATTGACGCCCATGTGCGCTTGCGAAATCAGAACTGTAGCCTCGGCTGAAATCGAACTGTTCACGGCCGAAGGCCGTACCACTTTGTCCACCGTGTATTTAGCGAAAGCGCCGTTTGGGTCGGCCAAAAACGAAGGAGCTTTGACTAACCTCGCTACCGCGTCCAGAGGCCTAAGGGCGTACCTGCTGGGATCTAGCGTGACCACACTCATAATACCCCAAATTTGCCACAGCCCTCAATTTTTTGCAGTAGAAAAAAAAAAAAAAAAAAAAAAAAAATATATATATATATATATATATATATATATATATATATATATATATATTTTATTATTATTATTATTATTATTATTATTATTATTATTATTATTATTATAGTAGTAGTAGTAGTACTAGTAGTAGTAGTAGTAGTAGTAGTAGTAGTAGTATGTATATATATATTTAAACATTCAGGTTCGGTAAATGTAAGTAGAAAGAAACTGAAAAAAAAAAAAAAAACAGCTTGTTTTATCATATTTTTATTAGTATGTTAACATCGTTGCAAACAATGTGTCCTCAATAAAGACACGCCTAAACAACAGGTATCGATTGAAAATGTCTCTTTTCAGTCACTTTACGTCTCGCATTGGGATTTCTATCCCTATGGAGCTTATCTAGTACTCGATTCATATAGTCAGAACAATTCTCTCTGTGCTTCAATAAATCGGGATCGGGTCCATGCCTCTTAACCATTTTTTCAGCTATTATGGCATCTGTGGTACAACCGATAGCTTTGCGTGTGAGATTACACCGCTGGATTGCCCGCGCTCGGCACTCTTGTACCTCGTCATCGTCATCGAGGTCACTGTTCTCGGAGTCCCATTCGCTGTCACTGTCTTCCTCTGTCTGGCACGGTGCAAAACAGGGGCAGCAGGAGCCATGTATGCACGAGGTGTTTATTTGGGTCCTGTTGTTAGTGAGACAACAAAGGCCTCTGAGAATCAACCAAAACATTTTTTTTTTTTTTTTTTTTTTTTTTGTTGTTGTTGTTATATTATTATATATTTTTTAAATTTTTTATTTAATAGCATGTCTTCTGTAAATGTATTTTTGAAATATATATATTTTAATCGTCCTCAGCTGTCATCAACTTGGTGTATTGTGTAAAATTGATCATGCTTTTTCGGTTTCTTTATCCTCCAGCAAGTTTAGAAAGTACTCAGACGTGGCACACCTTGGTGTGATATTTCGTTCGAGAGCGTCCAGGTATTCCTTTGTGAACTCCGAATCTCGAGTAATGCGTGTGACCAAGTTTGAGGTCCCATCCATTGTCTGCAGAGCGTAAACTCGCATGATTTCTGCTATCGCCTTGTTTTTTTTTCCCATAGCGTTGACTGCTTGCAGGTACAATGATATGTTATCGCTCCCGCGCTCTCTATTCTTGGCTCGCCCCCTTTGTTGCAACCCATAGTATTTTGCCATGATGTCTTTAAACTCAGAATTTGGTATGGTATGAATGGCCCTAAATAATACAGCATTATCACTGGACTTGAAACCGGGGCCTCGTTCCATAGTTGTTTTTTACACACACACACACACACACACACACAAAATAAATAAAATAATAATAATAATAATAATAATAATAAAGAAAAAAATCAATATTAATAAATACACATACACGCTATTACAAAAATCGACCGCTTTACCACCAAAAAAAAAAAAAAAAAACAGTTTCTTAACCCATTGCACAAGTGTTTTTTTTTTTTTTTCGTTTTTTTTGTTTTTTTTTTTCGTTCGTTCGTTCGTTTGTTCGTTCGTTCACACACGCATCGTTTCACGTGCTCAATTACTAAACAGCCCTTGAGCAGCACAAGCTACGCACCGATAACGTAGGGTTTCCGGGTCCATAAGTATTTCGGAAAAAATAGGCTGCGCACATTTTACACAGGGCGTGTACATCTGTTTCATTTCGCTGTAGGTGCAAGTGTTCACGGAGTCCGTACCTAGCGGCACACCGATCACAGGCGCACCGCAGCACGACGACACGAAACGCATCACGTCCATGTCGAATTCGACGTCAATGTTTTTCGGGTTGCCTTTCACTTCAGAGGAGCGGAAAGTTTGGTTTTTCAGACACTTCGAACACCGCAGATCTCCTTCGTGGGCAGGGGCGGGAGGCACCCCTGGCGTACCGGCCAGGAGACGTATTTGCCTGTGGTTATGGTCCACCCAATTGAGAATGCAGTTGAGCGCCGCGTACAAATGCATCTGGGACAGGACCGGTAATTTTTTCAAGTCCCCGAAACGTTCTCCGTGCACCAGATCGACGCAACGCGCCAAGCTGGGTAGGCACGCCGCAGCGGTCTCCAAAGGGCGATCTGCGGTGTACGCCAGGGCCAGTTTGTAGTAGCAGCTAACGCTCCACTCGGAGTTCCGAGTGAGCGCCCGGTGTCCTTCCTCTTTCACCACCCTAAAAGCGCGAGTGAGCTTAGCCTTGTAGGAAAGTTTGGTTTTGCGAACGCGTAGCGTTGTCCACGGCACAGTCTTTCCGCTCGTTCTGCCGCGTACGCGAGCTTGTCTCACCGCAACCGGACGCGCGCTTTCTGCTTCGTACCGCGAGGATGGCGCGTTTTCTCTCTCAGAACCCACGCCGTGATTTTTTTCTCTCGCTTCACTCTCAGTTTGCGCACAGAAAAATCTGTGCGCCTCCACTCTAATTGATTCCAGCTGCGCCTGGCAATAATTAATATTTAATAAAAGAGACTCCGCCTGGAACCTATAAAAATGACCCAGCAGGGCCAGTCTGATCAGTGTGTCTCGGCAGTGCATCAGGGACACACGTTCCGTCGCAGGCAGGACACTATCGGGCTCTCCTGGCCAGAGCAGAGAAGAGGCGAGCTCATCCCACACCTTTAAGCAGACAGCGTGCGCTTTGCTCGCGTCAAAAATCGAGTTCGTTTTCGAGGTCAGCATCTTAATCAGACTCTTCTGCTCGTCACTTGAACTCCTCTGAGTTTTGTCATGGCACAACGCGCTAAGACACTCGAAGTACGCGTGGTAGATGGCGACTTTTGCATCGTTACGGGTCCCGGAGATTCCGGGATCAAATACCCCTGCCCCTGCAGCGCTTTCGCTCCCACACTCCTCGACTCCCCGGTCGTGTTGCATCTCCACTGTTCGCGGCTTTTCGGAGAACACGTGTTGAAAATTCACGCAGAACACTTGGGTCACTTCATGGCTCTGCACAATCTGCCCCCTATGGACGAGGTCACGGAGGCCACTTTGTTTTTGGGCCTGTGTAAGCTTTTTACTCAAAAGCGGGTCCTCGATGTGTACGAGCTGTCGCTCACCAAGCTCGTCGTTCAGGAGCGCAGCAGGCCCATCCCCGATCTGGCGAGGAGCCGCGGAGATGACTGCAAAGTGGCCGCCTACCCCAAAGTCTTTATCGGGGCTGCGTCGTCGACCTGCGCGTTTGGCAGGAAGTACTGCAAGGCTTTGGACGATTTTTACAGAAACGACGCGGTGCGGGTCGTGCGTCTGCTGCGCGGGTTGCTCGCGATGTTCGACCTGAGCGCGCTGCGCGATGCCCCAATCGCGCACAAGCCCGGGGAGACGCCTCAACACATGCTGTTCCTCTTCTTGATTCAGCTGCTCGCTCTTTTTGTCAGCAACTCCTTAGACGAGAGGGATCTCGCCACAGTGCTGGCTGTAGCCTCCGCGCCCTTTCTGGAGAGTAATTTTTGCGACCCGCTGTGCGCCGCGTCTCTGCTCAAGCCCCTTTTCGTGCCTTACTGCGAGCACCGGGGGCCGCACGCCAGAGGAACCGGGGGCCGCGCGTCCGCCGCCGAGAGCGAGGTCAAGTATTACAAGCTGTTCTCCGGGTACCAACTGGACAATCAGGGCGCCGACGTGTCCAGCTGCATGGACGAGGGCATCACCTGGACGGACCACAGCATCAGCCGAAACGTGTACGGCTTCCGCGTCTCGGAGGAGAGCAGTGGCGAACCGCTGTGGTTTGTGGCCCCACAGTTTGGCGACAGACTGCGGATGATGGCGAGTGCCGGTGACGCGGATCTCGTCTCCTCCGGGGAGCGTGCGGATAGAATCAAGGCTTACCTCGCTTGCGATAACTTTTTCGCTTACCTGCAGGGCGCCCTGTTCGGCACCATAGCGAATATGCTCCCGTGCGACGCACACAGCGACTTTAACTACGAAACCTTCAAAACGATCAAAGGGTCCTTGGCGTTGTTCTCGAAGGAGCTCCGCCGCGACAGCTGCAACCGCATGGAAGAGCTGAGCAGGGGCAAAACTTGCCTGGGCGTCGCCGGGGTCGGTTTTTCCACTCAAGATTCCGGCAGATCGCTCATGTTCGGCAAAGTGTTCACGGGGCCCCCGGAGAAATGCCCCCCGCCGGACAAGAATATACCCGGTTCTTTCGTTTGCGTCACTCTGGGGATGGCACGACGCGATACCACGGTGAGCGCCTTGCTGACAGTGTCCTTATCTCATTGTAGCACCGATGACATGAAGTATCGGCTGTCGTCCGCATACGAGCCTCGCCAGTCGGACCACATCGCCTCCAATTTCGACTTTTACGGCCTCTTCCAACCTAGGTTCAATCGGGGCGAGTACACGGAAGTCGCCTGTGTAAAATCTCAAGATGACAGGGCCTACAATCAGATGATACACAGGAGCTCGCTGACTAGCGACGCGAAGTACTACATCACCTTGATGCACGCGGCTCTGCCGATGTGCCCCCTCACTTTGGCCATGACGATGAGGCAGACCGCAATGATGGTCACGGGCTTCTTCGTGGCTCACGTCGCCCGATTGGTGTACTCTTCCAGGCAGAGCGAGGCTGTAGTGCATAACGTGACCTCGCTGTCGATGGCCTGTTCTTTTAGGCACCACAATGAGGAAGAGAGCGAAAACACATTTAGGTTAGCATTCGGTAACTTGATAAAAATCTCAGGAAAAGCCTTCGTCAAGGCGGGTCTCTGCGGACCGAACTTCTCTGATCTGGACGAGATGGAGTGGCTGCGTGCGAACGACGCCCGCCTGCCGGAAAACGTGCGCGCCTCGTTGCAGATCATAGGGGACACGAAAACCGAGGTCGCGAAGATAATGCGAGAAGAGAACGTCTCCTACACCAGGGTTTGGTTCGTGTGCAACGGTATGCCTTTGAAGTTCGCGACTTCTTACGCTCATGAGGAATGTATGGTAATGGCACCCTTTCTGGTTACCTCGAACATGAGGATTTTCGTGAACAACAGCCAGTGTCACGGGTCTCTGAAACTATCTAGATACGGGGCGTGTTATTATGTCGGGGTTTATAGCAACATGCGAGTCGACACGAGGCGGTACAGTGTTCAGAACGGATGCGCTTTTTTGACTGACTACAAAGAAGGTCACGACTTTATCGTGAAAGAGATTGCGGAAAATATCATCAGAAACGTGTCACAGCTAAAGCCCAGGGTAAATCTTGGTCGCGTCAAGCTCATGGGCTCGTGTCTGAACGAGAAAGACTTCAAGGCGCTTCTTCTGGCATTGGAAAAAAAAGATATCGACGTCGGGGAGCAGGTGGAAAACCGTTATACGAGTTATCCCCTCGGTGCGCAAGGAGAGGGCAACGCTGAGGACGCTGTCGAGGAGGAAAACTCGTCGCACGAGGCAGCAAACTCTTTGAATCTTACGCGCCCTACAAAACGAACGAAAACCGAAGTTTGAGTCTGTGTTTTTTTTTTTTTTTTTTTTAAATAAATAAATAAAATAAAACATTATATAAATACAATTAATTAATTGATAATAATAAATCAATAGATTTAAAAAAAAAAAAAAAAAAAAAAAAAAAAAAAAAAACATAAGTAACTGGTTGGGTTTTACTGAATTGAAACCCCGCCCCTTTTAGCAAAACACTATATATGTGGCCTGGAGGATGAGGTTAGCTACATTCCAACACAAGGCTGACTCAAAAGCCGGGCCTCCTAGACACCTCAAATCTGTCCCTGGAAAGCCATCACAGAGAAGGACGACGACAACGACAACAACAACAACAACAACAACAACAACAACAACAACAACAAAAAATAATATTAATAATAGTATTTAGGGGATTAAATCTCGCAAGGCGTAATGACTTCAAAAACAAGGCCCGTGAGCCTATTTGAGGGCAGTGTTAAGAAACCTTCAAACGTCAAGGAAGCTGCCGAGGCTGAAGATGCTATTGGCAAAGGCGACAAGGAGTCAGACATCGAGCTAAAAGTAAAAGATCCTGAGTCAGCTGACCACAGTCAAGAAGGTCAGGATTCGGATGAAGAGAACGCGGTTGATGTCCACAGTCAGTCAATGTGACTGACCTGAAGCATCCACGGGAGGCCACTACAAGAAAAGAAGAAAACAAATAAGTGAATAAAAACCATGTGGACTCAAAGAAAAAAAAAAAAAAAAAAAAAAAAAAAAAAAAAACATAACGTGACTTTAGAAAGTAAACGCTCATCTATTAGGTGCCTTGGAAGCGGTGATGTGTGTGGTATGCGCCTCCTGGCTGTTGTTGTGGTGGTGGTGGTGGTGGCGACGGCGGAGCCGTGACTGCATACATGCATAAAGGAATAGATGTGCGCATGCTTTAAGGCGAATGTACATACATATCTACATATGGAAACATTTTCTATAAAAAAACAAAAGAAAAAAAAAAAAAAAACGCAACACACACACATACAAAAAACAACAACAAAAAAAGTTTTATTAATACACATTTAAATTTTGACTACAGTATTTTTTTTTTAAATGAAACCCTTATATATTATATAACCTTTGTATTTTTTTCGTAACCTTAACTTTGCTTATCTTTTGTTCAATATGTAACCTTTGTATTTTTTTCGTAACCTTAACTTTGCTTATCTTTTGTTCAATATGTAACCTTTGTATTTTTTTCGTAACCTTAACTTTGCTTATCTTTTGTTCAATATGTAACCTCATGTATAGCACATATCTTTAAAAAAAAAAAAAAAAAAAAAAAAAAAAAAAAAAAAAAAATGTAACCTTTACAATCTATAACCTTTGTTGTATTTTTATGCTACCTTTACAGCGTTTATCTTTTGTACAACATGTAACCTCATTTTATGTTGTTATGTAACCTTTATACTGTGTATACTCTTTATGTTTTTATGTAACCTCATGTATAGCACGAAGACAAAACAAACAAAAAAAAAAAAGAAGAAAAGAAAAAAACCTATTCGATAAATGCTTCTGAAATGCTTTTTTTTCGCCCACATTTTCCTTTTTAATGCTGCATGGTATACAATAAATAAATACAGAAAAAAAAAATCTGTGTTATTATTTTTATTACCGTTGTAGAAATCTTCAATGTCTTTAATTATATTAATTAGCCGGACCCCGGAAGGCTGTCATTTGTTAGGATGAGCACAATGACTAGTAAAACCGAGAGTGTTGGTATTTTTAAGTGACTATCTTGTTAGGCAAAAAAAAAAAAAAAAAAAAAAAATCACATGATTTTAGGAGTTAAACCCACCTCTGTAGCTCATTCAGAAAGGGTAAACCCCATGAAACCCCTAGTAAACCCACCCCTGTGTATTCTAAGTTTAAAGTGACCTTTGTGTTGGCAAAAAAAACTAAATAAATAAATAATAATAATAATAATCGTGATTTTAGAAGTTAAAACCACGTCTCTAGCTCATTCAGAAAGAGTGGACCCCATAAGGCTTGTCCCTGTCATGGGACCCCACCAGGTAGCGAATACAAGTGTGTGTGTGTGTGTTTGGTGTCACATTGGCCTATTGTTAAGGACTCGACACACTTTTGTCTTTTGTTTCTGTGCAGGTGAAACACGCGCTGCCCGAAGCTCAGGCTTCATCTCGGTCCGTCCCAAGTGCTTCTCATCCCTGAAGAGTCGTATCTGGTATCGGGCTCGGTTCCTGATGCTCCTCAGCAGCAGCAGCCGCCGCCGCCGCACGTGCGTCGCTCCCACCCTTCCAGACCGAGAGCCCGTCGACGCAAGAATTGGTGAACCACCGCCCGCGCCCATCCGACCGTGTCCTGAGGCCTCGAGGGAAATCGAGCCTAACGCCTTTAGACTCGAGAGAGCAGGATCACCCTGTTACCGGCCAACCCACATTCTGTTCCTGTGTACCGTGACCTGACGGACGGAGTGACCTGTCGTTGACCAACCCGTGTCACGCAGACTTGGAACACTGGCGAGCACTGTCTGCAACGTTTTCACCTTTTCCAGGCCTAAGTCTAACCGCGTGTCATCGATCTTAAGCGCATCCAGACAAGAATCAAGTGTAAGCCAAGCGCTGCTTGATTTTGTCAGTACTGATATATATATATATATTTTTTAAATTAATTAATTTATTTTTATTTTTATTTTTTTCACGGCACCTGGAAATTCTGCTACTGCTCCTCTCTCAACTGAGGGAAAACTACTTTGCCACCTGAAGAACTTTAAGAAATAAAAGATAAAATGACGTTTAGACAACGGGAGCCTTGATACCCTCTGTCCGTTTGGTAAGGTTTTCTTTTTTTTGTCCACCGCACTGGGTGCAAGCTGTTGTGTTTGTATTGTTGTGTTTGTACCTTTTTTTTTTTTTTTTTTTTTTTTTCAGCTTTGATTACAACTTTTGGTTGTGTTCGTATTGTCATTTATTTACCCTTCTTTTCTTTTTTCAGCTTTGGTAACAACTTTTTATTATTATTATTTTTTTTTTTTTTAGAATTCAACTATTCATTAAAAAAAAAAAGTATATATTAACGCTAACGTTAATACGTTTTCTCTTGCTAAAGTCAATTCATCTGATTAGATAGTCATATTTGGGTGAGTTCAGTATTTCCCTCAGCCTTCGGTGTTTTCACTAGTGGTGTTACTAATGCTTAGACTAGGTTGTAAATTGTTAACGATGTTCGTGTCGGTTTAATGATCAGAAATCTCCATGTCTTACCGGTTCTTAGGGCTTTGTGTACGTGTGTGTTTGTGTGTTTTCTTAATAAATTTTCATACTTAAATTCAAACAAACTTTCCGTGTGTTTTTGTTCTCAAGGGTGTGTTTCGGAAATTCACAACAATACACATCATCTTTTTTTTTTTTTTTTTTTATGCACCGAGATTTATTATGTTTTTGTTTTTTTTTTTGTTTTTGTTTTTTTTATTTTCACACACAAAATACCCAAATGTTTACACGCACAGGGTGTATTAGGAATAGATCGTGTAAAGTATGTTCAAGTGCAGTAGTTCTATTGTGACCAAAATTTGATTGTAACTGCACCCCAAAAGATGCAAGTCCTCCCTTACGGGAAACACAAAACGTGACTCCATGCTTGTCAGTGAACTCCCTAGTCCCGCTTTGTGTAATCGTGGCGCCCTCGTTCTACTTCTGAACCGCATCCTGGTCACTTCACGTGCAGCTTTGTGCCAGTCAGACTCTTGACAAGGCGTGAGTTTGAGTTCTCCGTGGCACACCCTGGCACTGAGAATAGGATTGAGTATGCCACTGACTGAGATGACCATGTGTCCGGGTGTGTTTCTCTCTTCGGGCGATGACATTTTTGTGAACCTGCAGACTGGTACTTCTCCTTTCGGACACGAGATCCTGTTCACATTAGGTGGATCGAAGGAGCACATCCCGTAGATATTCATGAATTCATAAGAGTCCGCTGCTGTACTCAAGCTTTCCACTCGCTCCCGTACTAATGTTTTAATGTCAGACAGGGCGCTGTGTGTCAGTTCCGTGTAGAGTTGAATGTACTCTGCGTCAATTGCGTCAACGCTCGAGAGTGATGCAGGCCCTTTTTTATTGCATACTAAAAGACTGGATATTTTAGCAGGATGGTCACATATGTCCGTCCCCGTTTCATCGTCTCGTGATCTGGCTTCTTCACCCCATTCTTCTTCTTCTTCTTCTTCTTCTTCTTCTTCTTCTTCTTCTTCTTCTTCTTCTCCTTCTTCTTCTTTTTCTCCTTCCTCTCGCATGTCCTCAGAGCGCAGCGCGGGTAACTTTCCATAACACGCCTTTATGGCTGTAGCTACGAAAAACAGCTCCGGGGTACCTTTCCGGAAGTCGCTCAGTCGCTCTGATTGCCCGAGGCCCACAGTGCACATATTGAAGTACGATGTGTTCTTAGAATATCTCGTGGCAGAGCTCGACGTCTCTCTCGCCAGTGAAGCGCTAATAGAGTGTCTAGCGAAACACCGGGAGCTGATCTGGGGCGACCGCGTGTGGTCTCCTCGAAGGCGAGCCTACGCGCGTTTTAACGAATGCGCCCACGGGGCGTTCTCTGTCCTGAAAACCGCACCGTGGCACGGGTGTAACTTCCTCGGAAAGTTGTTACCCGTGTACTGCCGGCTCTGCTTCTTGGCGCAGTGTCACGAGCAGGCCGCGGGTGCGGCGCGAGCCGTCCTCGGACGCATTTCGGAGCTCCCCGGCGACACGTTCGCGTCCTCGGGGTTTGAAATCAGAACGCTGGAGTACGTGATCGAGAACCTTTCGGCTAACACGCCGGCCGAGTGGGGTCAAGTGTTCTCGTCGCCCGACGTCGCCACAGACGCCAAAGTTGCGGTGGAACTGCTTTGGTGCCATTTGGTGCTCCTGTACGCCGGCAATCGCAGGCTTCTGCTATTTAACCTCGAAGTCTTTTTCAGCCGATCGCAGGACTTGAAGCGCCTGTGTCCAGAGGAGCTGCGAGACGCGTTGTTTGTGCACGGAAAGAGAGACAGCGTTATCGCGCGGAGAGGCCCTAGAGCGCGCTTCGACGCGTGCCCCGCTGCGACGCGCGATGGCGTGCGCGGGGAGGCGAGAGCCCGGCGAGTGTACGAGACGAGAGTTGTGCGCCTGTGCTGCCTCGCAGCGCTGTGGCTCCTGGATTTCCAGCGTCACGGGGACGCATTGCACTGGATCTACAAGCCCGCGCCGATCGCAATCGGACAGGACGAGGACAGACGAAACGCTCAGGGCCACCGGTAACTGCGTGGTCAGGCTCGGCGACAACGTGCTGCTGCACGTCGTGCACGTGAACACCGTAGGGAATCAAAAGTTCAGCGCCGCGGTGTTCTCAGAGGACCTGAGAAAACGATCTCTGATACAATCCAACACCACGAAAACCAAGCTGCTCAGCAGACTCAAGTTCATCTCGGACAAGAAGGTGCTGTCCTCTCGCCACGGCTACAAAAACACACGCATCGAGTTTTCTTCGAAAGCCGTACGCAGCGCGAACTACACCTCGAACGCCAAGCTGTCGCTGCAGACGTACTTCAGGGCTGTTTTCGAGACCGTGAGCCTCACTCAGGGGACTTGTGTGGTCGCGGCTAAACCGCTTCACGTCAACAACGTAAACTACACGTCGTACCTGTACGGCGTGGCGAACCCGGCGTCCGTGTGCATCCGTGGCAGGAGTACGGCCCAGGACTTCCAGAGGCCCTTTTTCTTCTCGTCCGTGAACGTATTGGGGAAGGAGAGCAAGCACCAGCTGTTCACGTCCATGGCGATAAATTCTCAAAAAGTCACGAGTCCCGGGCTTGAGCTCCCCGCCGCTCTCGTTAATGTAACCCAGCTCGTGGAAATGCACGTGCACCTCAACAGGCTGTGCTGCGAGCTGGCGCTAGAACGTCGCGGAGCCCTCACGACTCGGGAAAAAGTCTGTCTGGTGTACCTCACAGAGTCTTACTTTGCGCAGGTCACGGACCGCAGCCATCCCAAGCACTGGTCGGGGTACGTCGATGCGGTGAGGCGCGCATTTTGCAAAGCGTACCGCAGCGAGCTCTCTTCGTTCCAGGACAAAGCGTTGATGAACTACCACGTCAAGAACCCGGAATTCGTCCACTTGGTTCCTTGGCTTTTGGACCACAGGAACGCCGAACACGACGCCATGTTGCTCGGTCACGAAGCCTATCTTAGATCCGAGGGCAAAGTACACGCGAGGGCAGAACTTATAGCCAGAGTTGAAAAGCACGCGAAAATGACCGAGGGGTGTCGCATTCCATTAGGTTTCCCCCACCTTGCATGTGTAAATTTCACTGAGCTGGGGTACGAAGAGAACACCTTGTGGTCAGCATTAAAAACTATTTAATAATAATAATAATAATAATAATAATAATAATAATAATAATAATAATAATAATAATAATAACAATAACAATAATAATAATAATAATAATAATAATAATAATAATATATATATTTTTTTTTTAAAAAAAGAGAGAAAAATGACAAAATGATGTTACTTATTCATTATTATTATTATTGTTGTTATTATTATTATTATTATTATTATTACTACTACTATCACCATCATCATCTACAAAATAATGGCTGAACAGACCTCCGTGCAAAGAAATCCCCATTTCCCCGAAGTCGACGCGGAATCTGTACTCAAAGTGTGGGATGTCGTGAACAGAGACTTCGAAAGGATCTTGGATTCTGCCGGACTCTCGGACGCCAAACGCGCAGCTCGGGTTAACGTGGAATCTCACGTCGCGGAGCTGCGAGAACTCATGAACTCCTGCAGCGCCAGGCTCTCCGGTATAGAAGCTTGCATTTCTGAACTACAGGGTTTCCTGGGCGCACCCTCGCAAGGTGAACGCGGGAGACGCGACAATTGCGCAATCACTGCACTGCTCCAGGGCGAGTGGCACTTTTTGTTCACCGAAGACAGCCGAGTCTTCGGCTACATGATGCTGATCCCGGGCTCTGAGACTACAGTGAGTGAATTCGCTCAAAACGGACCCGTCAAAACCGCTAAGTTCACCCTGCCTTCAGGTCTGTTCGCAACGGCGCGTGATGTTAGGGCTGCGCGTGCCGTGCATGGGGAGACGACTCGTTGCCCTTGTTGCAAGAATTTCATCGAGGCCTCCGTGTACTGGAAGCACGCCCTGTTCGAAATAATAAACAGGGGTAACTCCGTGCCCGCGCGGCAA
This sequence comes from Mugilogobius chulae, assembly GCA_038363315.1. Lineage (NCBI taxonomy): Eukaryota > Metazoa > Chordata > Actinopteri > Gobiiformes > Gobiidae > Mugilogobius > Mugilogobius chulae. The sequence goes on from JBBPFD010000543.1 coordinate 142,910, forward strand.
TCGCTGGATCGATCTGTCTCGTGCAGGTGGGTCGTGGACTCACAAGCCGGTTGGACTTACCCTATATACAAACCACGAGACTTAGAAAACGCTCACGGTATAGGAGAGAGTTTGGCAGAACTTAAGGTCAAACCGATATTTTCTGAATACGCCTTTTCTCAATCGCTCGATATAGCCTTAAAACGCCTGACACTACGGCTCAGGCCTTGAGGCGCACACCGGCTCACACGCGCACAAACACAAAGGCACATGCAGCAATACATTTGTACAAGTAAGTAATCTTTATTCGTATAGCGCATTTCACAGACGCAGAGTCGCAAAGCGTGACTCTCACAGTGAGATGAACCCCTCCCTCCCCACTCAGACAGACAGGAAAAACCGCCCTGGGGGCAGCTCAGCGGAGGCGATTCGCCGAACATGCAAACTCCACACAGAAAGATCCGGGCCCGAGCGGGGATCGAACCCGCGACCTTCTTACTGTGACGCCCAGAGCGCTATCCGCTCTGCCACCGTGCCATTATTCCTCCTCCTTCTTCTTCTTCTTCTTCTTCTTCTTCTTCTTCTTCTTCTTCTTCTTATTCTTATTCTTATTATTATTATTATTATTATTATTATTATTATTATTATTATTATATCGTTTTTTAACAGGGTGTTCTCTTTAATTACTATTCTTGCTGTTGCTAAAACACACACACACACACACACACATACATACATACATACATATTTCAATAATAATAATAATAATAATAATACACTTCTAGAATTAGAATTGTATAAAATTACAAAATCAATTACAAAAAATAGATTAAAGGTAGAATTACATTATCATTATTTTTATTATATTTTTCATTATTATTATTATTATTATTATTATTATTATTATTATTATTATCACAATGTGGATGTAATTTGGGCATATAAAAACGGTTAGAGTTAACCTCTACTGTTTGGCGTGAAAACTCAAAAATGTGATGAATAGGTAAAGGTCACTGTTGGGGTAACAGTTTTTTTTTTTTTTTTTTTTCTTTTTTCACATTGGGCTTCAGTGAGCCCAGTGAGTTTTATATATTTATATATAAAACTATACTATTACTATATATATATATATATATATATATATATATATATATATATATATATATATATATATATATATATATATATATAGTAATAGTAATAGTAATACCAAGAAAACAAGATAAACATGTTGTCTCTTTTGAATCAAGAGCCCTGCTCCGGCCTCGCCTCTGTCACTGGGCACGGACTTTCATTGTTTGACGACGCAACCCGGTCTTTGGGCTCGGATGGGCTCGGGCCTGTCACCTTAGACTGCCTGATGCGCGTGGAATGGAACGGCTCGGAGTTCTCCTTGGTCAGATACCAACCTACGGAAAAACATAAGAGGTGCGCTGGTTTGAAAATTGACCCGATACAACAAATAAATCATTTTTTGAGCACGCTGATTCGAGATTCTGTACCCACGGAGGCGTGTCTGCACACATCATTGCGTCACCGGAAGAAACATTTTCTCCTTCGTGTAACCCTGAGTGCGGCTGACAACACCACACTCAGCCTTGAACCACTGTGGACCATAAAAGGCAGAGTACAGTTGTACTCCAAGCCGCGTATATTAAAGGTAACTATTGACGACTCGCGCTTGGAATTTTACTTTCTCAATCCAGACACACGCCTACTCACGCGCCAAACTGCGGTTAATGCAATGGACAACTTTGGGGCTTTGGCCTCGCGAGCGCTCGGCTCATCTCGGCGCGGAACAGAATACGAGGATGTGGAGCAAAAAGAAACGGGACAAAGCGTGTATGAAGCGCACACGCAGAACTGTGACGGCAGCAATATTTACGACGTTCCGCGAAAGCCTGTGCGAGCGTTCCTGGGCGCGGATCAAGGTTTCCCATGCGAGCTCGCGCTGCGCACCGAAGCCCCCAAAGAGACGCTGTTGCAGAATCGCCACGGCGACAAACTGTATGACTGTTGGCCACAGACGACGAGGCCGAACTCGGCTGCAGGACACTGCGCAGATAAGGAGCGAAGCGAAGAGCCGCCGCAGAATTTTGACGCTGCCAATAATTACGACTGTCGACATAGGAAGAGAGCCCTGGTCTATGTGAAGGGTCAAACGTACAAGTGTCACAATCCCCGCGTGGACAGCAAAATTGGCATTTCTGACGAAAATAAGACGACGAAGAACACGCAAATGAGTACACCTCAGCATTGCGACATTGTGGCAAGGGAACCCGGGGTTGAATGTTTGACGAAAGTACGTTGTGCCGTTGGTGGTCACAATGAAAAGAAAGCTTGCGTGGTCGCAATTCCCCAAGTGGAAAATCACAAGAATCAGAGAAAAACGTCGAGGCCATGGGGAGGGTTGAGCTTCTGTTCAGTTATGTAATTTTTTTTTTTTTTTTTTTTTTTTTTTTCCGTATTGTATTGTATTGTATTATTATTATTATTATTTTTTTTTTTTTTTTTTTTATTATTATTATTATTATTATTATTATTATTATTATTATTATTATTGTTATTGCTGGGTTTCACATTCTAGAATTCTTGTCAGTTAAAGGGGGCAGGTTGGGTTTAAACAAACTTCATCTATCGTCAAGAGTATGTATAGTGATATGCAGTGATATCATGAAACTTTTATGTTTTATCATGTAAGAAAAATAAAGGTATATGAAATCGTTGTTGTTGTTAACGTTTTTATTACTGTTAGACACTGTACAAATGAAATAATGCACCTTATTTCGCAGGTCCTTCATTCATGCTGCTGTCAGACTGTACAATGAACACTGTTAACTCTGGACATCATTACATTTAATCTTGTGCAATACTGTGGTACCATGGAAACATATCTGATGCAACTCACTCATGTCACTTTATCTGATGGTATTTATTACCTTCTTAAATGCTGCTCTGTACATAAACATAGTCATACTTTTTACCTCATATTTATTACTGGTTACTTATCCTGTTCATATGCCGAAGTTGTACATAATCATAGTCATATATTGTACATACTATAATACTATATACTGATGCCACTTTATCTATTCATCCTGTCGTATCCTGCACTGTGCCATAGCAAACATTTATTGTAAATAAGAGTGTGTTTTTTTTTTTTTTGTAAAAAAAAAAAAAGATAATAATAATAATAATAATAATAATAATAATAATAATAATAATAATAATAATAATAATAATAATAATAATAATAATAAAAAAAAAAACACACACACACACGATGAGACTACAACAAATATACGTTTAAGTAAGTCAGTGAATCCGAGAAGAAACGACCTCAGGGCGGTCGTTTCCCGACTTCAAGTCCGAAGGTCTGAGGCCCAGTTTGTTCGACAACAAAAGGCCGTACGCTACCGGCTGCAGGGAATCGCGCGTGAGCATTATTTCGCTGACGGTGAGAGAGGCGTCCGGCTTACGTATGCTTAAACTGTCCGCGAACACCACTCCGGAAACGTTCAGCAGTGCAACCAAGGCCGCGTGGAACACGTGCGAAGGGCTCCCCGACTCCAGCTCCCTCCCCCCTTCGCGGTTATTGTACTGTATGGTATTGTGTCTCCTGCTGAACTGACTGAATCCAGACAGAGCGCTCCTCCAGAAATTCGTCCACATGCTCAGAGTTTCCTCCAGGTGGGCGACGGTTACAGAACACGGATAGTTGCAAATCAGCTTCGCGTCGTTGCCCAGATCCGTCACGCGATCCGCCGCCGGCGAGAGGTCGTTGGCTCGTGACAGCCCCCCGGCGTTGACGACGGCAGCTAGTTTTTCGGCCGCACGCATCAAGCCCACGTCCTTGCAGTCTGCCGCCAAACGCGCCAAGGCCGCTCTCGGTTGACTCGTGACTTCGCTCAGAAAACGCCTCAGGAGCAAAACGTTTTTTCCGTCCGAAATCATGGAGCCCATCATTTTGCTCAAACTGTGTGACACGCTAGCGGCCTTGTGTTCCGAAAACGTTGTGCCGACACCCGATCGCAGGAAGACGTCCGGGAGCTCCTCTGCGCTGAGGCCGAAAATGCCCGGTCTGTCCGCGGTGAGGAAGCGAGACAGGTTGTCCAGCAGAGGCCTGTCGAACGAATTCCCCGCGGCCGAAATCCCGGCGCAGCGCTGACTGTCTCGCGAGGCCAGAACCACGTCGGCCAAATGCGCGAGAGAAGAACCTTCCGATCCCGAGCTGGTGTACACGTGCCTGGCCGAGGCGGCCGTGAGCCCGCGGGACATTTCTCGAAAGAGATCGGCCCAGTTCTTAGCCGCTACGTGCGCTCTCTTGGCCAGAGAAGAATGCGACAGGGAATCGCTGGACCAGCTTCCGTCGCAGACCGAGACGCGCCTGTACAAGACGCCGTCCACCGCGGCGGTCACCAGGTCGGTCTCGGCGTCGTAAAAGGCCACGCAACTGGAAGCCCTGCACTCGGGTATGAGCGGACACCGTCCGTGTTCGAGCGTCTTGATCGCACCCCACAGGGCGACGGCGGCGATTTTAAACTCCATTTCTCTCGCCGTGTCCCTTTTGAGGCCCACGTCTCGATCCGTCCACTCTCTCAACATCTTGCACACGATCGAAAGCCGTACCCGGGGCACGGCGTTGCGCATGAGCAACCCGAAGGCGTCCGGAAGCTTCGTCAGCGGAACGTCCAAAAGGGAGCGCAACGCGCTCTCGTGCGCACCGCGTTCCTGTTCGGCTTCCCGCGACGCATCAGCGAGAGAGAAGCCGCAGGGCAACGTCCTCAAGAGCGGCCGCGCTCTAGGCCTCTGAGGGATCCTCTCGCCCGCGCTGTTTCGATCGCGCTTCCCTCGGTACGCTTTGGCCGTAGACCAGGGCCCGGCGTCCGCTCGCGGTGACGCAAGCGTTTTGATCGCGGCGTTACTCGACAGGCACTCGCCGAGCGCCCTGAGCTTGGCCCAGGGTAAAAAGACGCACGGTACGAAGCCCGCTAAAACATGCCAGCGCACCATGTTCCTCAAGGTGTTCTTCACGTGCAGTCGAGCTTGGTTTGTCGAGTAGCAGCCGACCAGGTACCTCACCAGACACGTGGCGTAGTCGCTTTCGCTCCCCAGAATGCTGTACAGCTGAAGCTCCAGAGAAAGCGCGGGGCTGAACGTGTTTACAATTTCCTCTACGGCCACGGCGAGCTGAGGGTCCTCGCTCACGTACAGCCAAGAGTCCACGTCACGGTGCACAGGGACCAAACCCAGGCGCGTGTAACGCTCGAGGCGCTCGCGACAGCTGAACCGGCTCCGGCTAAACTCGCGTAAAACCTCATGATGGGTTTTGTGATCGCCCGCGGAACTCCTGTCTTGTAGCGCGACGTGTGCCAATTCCTCTTCGATTAAAACCATCCGCTCCTCGCGTTCTTTGGAGAAAGCGTGAGACATTTTTTTTTTTTTTTTTTTTTTTTTTTATTCGGTGTGTCTTTCTTTACTTATGTAGTTATAATTATAATAATATTAATAAAACGAAAATAAAAATATAATAATAATAATAATAATAATAATAATAATAATAATAATAATAATAATAATAATAATAATAATAAATGCAGTTCCACAAAATTTTTTTTTTATAAAAAAAAAAAAGTATTTTGTTTTGTTTTTAAAAACTGCAGGTGAATCCATCAGTTAACCCAAGACTCTGAGTTTTTCTCTGTTGTTAAAATGGTGAGATTTGCCGCTTTTGAGCAATTGAAATTGTGCTGAATAAATAAATAAAAACAATAAAATGTATTTTTTATTTTTTTTTTTTCTCTCTCGACTCTCACCTACCGGGATATCGGAAATATGGGCTGTCCGTGATGAAATCTTTAATGATTTTGGGTAGGTTATCATCATTTGGTGAAAAAAGGCCGTTTTTCAACACGGAGGCCCTTGAGAGTTCTTGCAAAGTGCGGAAAGGTTTATCCACTAATTTTAAATTCTCTTTGTGGCACAGATGTGACACAATTGCGCCCAGGTCTCGAGAATAGGACTCCCGGTTGTGCCGCGAATGCACATAGCCGAAAGCGCTGAAATATATATTGTAAAAGGCGCCGTCCACACTCAGTACAGAGAACAGGTAACCCCTGGCACCTTCGTCGACAAATATTACAGCTGCGCTCGGCCTCGTAATCTCCGCGCTTTTTCTCTTCTCGAGGTCATTTAACATCTCAAACAGTTCTGACCGTGTGCAGAGCATCTCACCCCACCAGGTCCGCCCCAAATCAAGCACTAATTGTTGCATATCCTTTAGCACTTCTGCGGCTGAAAAACCTTCACCGTTTAGCTGCATATCGACATCGGCGCTGAATGATACACTCGCGTCCTTCGGGAAAACGCCGTGGTTCATTTGTGCTATAAACTCGTTGAGTAGCTCAATGGGGCATTTTCTTATGATATAGCCAAACTCCAGCATGCAGAACATGCCGTTTTTGAGACACATCGTGAAATGCTGACAAACGCTCTCGGAACATTTTATGTAACCTGTGCAAAGTGAACCTGCCGTGCTTGAATCTAAAATGTAATGGTACAGAGGGCTCGGCTCTAACTTATCCTCACTGAGTTTGAGCATAATCTGCCCAATGGGGACATGGTCCTTCATCAAAAGTTCGATCACCAACGTTTCTGAAGTGGGTCCAATCCAAGACATCTTTTTCACGTGCTTAATAAAATAGGGCCAAGACTGTTTGAGCGCAGTCCAGTTACTGACACGCTCAAACCGGCGCTTAGAGGAACTCGAGAGCTGCATTTTGTCATTTTTTCTCTCAGCCATGTTGTTTTGTTTTTGTTGTTTTTTGAGGCGATGCTTACTGTCAACTAAGAGCAGTGTGGCTACTCAAAAAACAAATCAAAAAATGCGCACACATATCTCTCTCTCTCTCTCTCTCTCTCTCTCTCTCTCTCTCTCTCTCTCTCTCTCTCTCTCTTTCTCTATCTATCTATCTATACAGTGTGTGTGTGTGTGTGTGTGTACATATATATCCTTATATATATATATATATATATATATATATATATATATATATATATATGCATGTATATATATATATATATATATATATGCATGTATGTATGTTTGTTTGCGTGCGTGCGTGCGTTTTCAATGTAATAATAGTAATATTAATAACATTATTAACGACATCGATATGGACCCCGGTAAGAGTGAGGAGGAGCAATGGCATCTTGCGGTGAGAGTGGAGGAGCACATTGTCGAGGTGAGGTACGCTTGGGTGCCACTGTTTGACATCGAGAAACGCATCCCGGAGACGGTGGCCCTCACTGAAACGAGAAGAGACGAGCCACTTCGCATTCCCGTTAAACTTCCTTTTGTACCGGGAATGCAGTTTATCGTCCTGCACGCAGCATACGCGAATGGACGGGATGGATACGGCCTGGTCACAAAGAAGCATTTTTCCGACACGTACACGGACAGCAGGGGTCACAAAGTGCGCAGCGTTAGCTTGCTCGCCAAACCCCCGTTGGCTTGGGTGAAATTCGTCGGGCCAGATTGCGAGCTCAACCCTGGCGGACCGTTTACCGGCGACGCGATCCGCGGTTTTCGACCCGAGGCACTGATATCTAAGGTGTACTCTACTCTGCATCGCAACGCCAGCGTGCTGGCGTCGCACCGGAGCTCGTCCGATGAGGCGACCGTAGCGAACGAGGCGCTCGTTTTGGATCTGGTGAGAGACACCCTGGCCGCGTTGGCCGCGCCGCTGGCGTTCAAAGTTCTATACGAGCAGAACAGAGCTGCGCTGTCTCTCCTGCACTCTCCTGCCTCGGCGGCGTTAGCCACGGAACGGTCGCCCTGGGGCGTCGCGGTGCTGTGGCGCCCGGACGGGAGCCACGAAGCCGAACGTTGGGAGTGCGGCGCGGGGAGCGCAGACAGCGGCGACTATTGCGCGCGCGTCTCGCTGACTCGCCACGGCATCCTTTTCGCGAAGCTCTCTGGCGCGAGGAGCCAAGGGCACTTGATAAGGGCCCCGTACTGGGGCGTCGTACTCGCGGCGTTGTGCTGCGGCGCTTTGGAACGTTGGCGCGACGACCTGCGCGCCCAATCGCGGCTGCTGAGGATCACCGTGACCGGCGTCACGGCGGACCAGGCGTGTCAACGCTGCGGACATCCGTGTCGCGTGGCGCCGCCTTTGTGCGACGACCAGCCCCGCAGGGTCGCCGCCGTGCTGCAAATAGACAAGCTGCTTCTGGGCCCGTTGTGCACGACTCTTTGCGCCGCGGTCCCGTGTGGCAACCAAGGTCATGGCGACCGGGGACGATACTGCCTCAACCACCGCAGAGCGTATAGGGCGTGCGCGGAGGAGAAGCGGGAACGTCGTGGAGAAAGAAGTCACGACGGAGAGGTTCGGCTCCGCGAATCCGAACGGGGGGGGCGGCCGCAACCGGGTGACTGCTGCGAAGGACGTCGGACGCGGCCTCGGGGCCGGGCCGCGGGGGAACGGCGCTGCCGCGGTATCGCTTCCGACCCCATCGCCTCGTGGTGGACGACCCGGCGCTGCTACTGGGGGCAGCCCTTTGTCGCCGAGGACAACGGACACGGAGGGTCAGCGCGGCCCCAGGAAGCGCGCGCCCATCACTCGCCGGAGGAGCCGCGGCGGCAGTGCCACTGGGCCGGGCGAAGAGGTACGGCTGGGGCGAGCCCGGACGAGGACGAACATTACGATCCCGGCTGGTGGCTGTGGCAGAAGCGATGTCGTCTCGGAAAAGGAGACGCTCGCCGTCAAAGCTCGGTATCGGGGTCGGCGGCTGACGCGACGAGGCGACGCTTCTGGGATTTGCACTCCCCCGAGTCAAAACGCGCCACCCGCGGACACGACCCGGAGCGGGTATCCACGTCTCACCGGTACTGGGGACCGTTTACTTGCAGAGCTCTTGGATATCACGTCGAAACTTTTCCCTTCGGACCTCGGCGGGGACTCCTCTGCCTGTAGTTCCGCCGCTGCCGCAGGCTCCTCGCTGGACGACGCGCTGCGCTCATTGGACACGCTCGTCAAAAACTTCGCCGCCCTGGCGACGTGGTTTGAGAAGTTCGAAGCTACCGAAGCGTGCGCCGTTGTTGGGTTTGACCTGGCCATGGAAGTATTCGGCTGCTATGACCTCACGGTGAGCAAAAGCGTGATTGACTTTCAACACTCCCTGAAGCGTGCGGACGAGGAGGTGACCGGCGAACTGGAAAGGGTCAGGGCCGCCCTGGCCAGGGCCGAGGGGGAGCGCGACGGGGCTCTCGGGGAGCTCGCCCGGGCGACCGGCGAACTGGAAAGGGACAGGGCCGCCCTGGCCAGGGCCGAGGGGGAGCGCGACGTGGCTCTCGGGGAGCTCGCCCGGGCGACCGGCGAAATGGAAAGGGTCAGGGCCGCCCTGGCCAGGGCCGAGGGGGAGCGCGACGGGGCTCTCGGGGAGCTCGCCCGGGCGACCGGCGAACTGGAAAGGGACAGGGCCGCCCTGGCCAGGGCCGAGGGCGAGCGACGCGCGGCGCTCGACAAGGAGCGCTCGCTGGCGCTGTTGTACGAGGAGTGTCGGGACGAACTCTACGCCCTGAGAGACAGAATGAGCAGCTTGCAAGAGGAGCTGAAAGACGCACAGAAAGCGGTCGAAAGTCGCGAGGCTTTGATGCGCAGTCTCAAAAAAGCTCACGAAGCGGACGCGCTCGAGTGGTCGACGCGTCGGAACGAATTGACGCGGGAGAGTGTGAGCCGCGAGGAGCTCGAGCTGCGCGTGGCGGAACTGGAGCGTTTCAATGACGCATTGTCTGCTGCTCGCGCCGAGGAGTCGGAAAGCGCAAAAGCCGAATGCGCGCGAGCGCGAGTGCTTTTGGACGAGCACCGGTTAGCCTCAGCTCAGCTCTGCGACGACCTGCGGCGATGCGAAATGCGCAATCGCGAGCTCATGTCACGAGTGGAATCGCTCGACAGCGAGGTTGCCGGTAAGCAGCGAGAGGTAGTCGATATACACCGGAGTAAGCGCATTCTGCACGACCTTTTGCGATACCTAGGCGTGGCACCTAAGTTAGTCGACCCTTGGGTCGAAATCCGGAGCAAAGTTGAGCAGTCTGTGACCAGGCTCACCGAGGCTTTGCGTTTGGCATTCGAGGCACCCGGCAGCCCTGCACATTCCTGTCACGGACAAGAAGGGGAAGGTATGGATTTCGAACTTGCTGCGGGTCAACTGTTCCACGATTACGAAGAAAGGGTCAGAGCTTATTTGGTCACGTTGCATTCAGAGAGCGCGAAACGGGAGCGCAGAGTGGTGGCAAGGAGAGCCAAGCGATCCTTTTCCAGTGTGTCGCCTTCGGGTCGAAAGCCCGACGCCGCCGGGACAGGACGAGACCTCCAAACTGAACTGAAAAGAGAAAAGGTGCCTCGCGCGGTTTTCAAAAACGAAGGCTCGACTTTGACGGTCGCAGGCCGTGACGCAAACGCATTGGAGTGTCAGACGCGAGGTGCATTTTTAGTCGAAGACGGGCAAATAGACGCGCTGCGCACGGTGAAAATACCGAGGTACCTGAGAGCGGCGCTGAAGCGCCGCGGCGGGGTCAAGGTAGTGGATTTGGGGCACGACTCCCCGCTGCGGAAACTCCTCGGAGTGTTACAAATCGACAACGCCGAAGCCCTGTGCCCGGAGATCGAGCCTACGGAATGCCATTGCTTGCAAATGGAACGCCTCGCGAGTCTGCTCGACTGCAGGTTTTTCGTTTGCTGGAATGCGGGTGGTGGATACGAGATGTACGGAGCGGAGAAAAAGGAGTCCGGGTCCTACGTAGTAGTGGCGAGCAAAGGCAAAGTTCTGACGTCGTACTTCCTAGTCTGTCTGAGTCTCGGCAATTCATTACACGTGACCTGTATGAGTGGTGGTGTTTTCGATACAACGTTTTTACCCGCGCGCGTCTCCCATGGTCACGCGCCCTCGGGTACATGTCGCGGACCGCACCGCGGTGCAGACGTGGAGCAAGACGAAGTCCAAGCTATAGAAACCAGAGACATTGTATTGATACCTCATGAGTGACGTTGAGGAATCTCGATCGCTTAGGTGTTTGTTCCCCTTCCGTACCCACAGACGGCTTTTTTTTTTAAAAATTTATTTATTTATTTATTTTTATTTCTCTTTCAGCGTTAAATTCGTTGATGTTGTTGTTGTATTATTTTCGTGTTGTTTTGTTATGCTTTTGTTACAAGAAATATGCCAAACGAATAGAGAATATACATATATGTATATATACATATATATATATATATATATATATATATATATATATATATATATATATATATATATATATACATACATACATACATACATAGATACATACATACATACATACATACACATATACATGTATGTGCCAAAGAAATTCTGAAGGTCAAACCAGTGTAAAAAGTAGATTAGTGACACATGACGTAAAATAAATCAAGCCTTTATTATTATTATTATTATTTTTTTTTTTTTTACAAGTTTTGATTTATCTGGGTTAAGTTGATAAAAATTCACAGTTTATTTTGCATGAGTTACTGCATCAGTGTGGTGAGGTCTGGGGGAGGTCATTCTGTGGTTCTGCTCAGTTAGACCTGAAACCCAGACTGCTGTGGACAGAGGCCTTCAGATCATCTGCAGGGTCGAGTTTGGTGTCTCTCATCTTCTTCTGGACATACAGTATATTCTCCATGAAGTTCAGCTCAGGTGAGTTTGCAGAGCGAGCAAACACAGTAACACTGTGGTCAGTGAAGCAGCTTTTAGTCCCTTTGTCTGTGAGGACACGAGTTAAATCCTGCACAAAAACATAAAATCTGCATCTTCACAAGTTGAAAAGGTTTAAAACTGCAAAGTTCTGGTGTCACTGAAGATGCAGTGAAGTCCAAACATCTGTAAATATTTCCTGAGCCTTAAAACGATTAAGGATCCATATCATCTGCTGTTGTCGGCACACTGAGTTTATTTCCACTGTCACAGCAAGACATTTTAAGAGCACAGTATGCTTCTGTCTGCTGACAGGCTTAGTGAAGATGTTGATTTCATGTTTGAGCAGGACTTAACTTGTGTCCACAGTGACAAAGGGACTAAAAGCTACTTAACTTACCACAGTGTTACTGTGTTTGTTCGGTCTGCAAACTCACCTGAGCTGAACTTTATGGAGAATCAATCAAGTCCAGAAGAAGATGAGAGACACCAAAGTCAACCCTCAAGATGATCTGAAAGCCTGAGCAGAGCCACAGACTGATCTCCTCCAGACCTCACCACACTGATGCAGTAACTCATGAAAAAGAAGACCAAACCACGTTTTTGAGCATAATTGCAATATTCACATTTAAAAAAAAAATTAAAAAAAATGCTGTGTTGTTTTACTGTGTATCATCTTAAACCATAATAATAAAAAACAAATAAAAAAATAAAGACTTGAATTGTTTTACTTCATGTGTCATCAATATAAATTATACACTTGTTTGACTTTCAGAAGAACTTTTTCCTGATATTCTATTTTTTTTGACTCATATCTGTATATATATATATATATATATATATATATATATATATATATATATATATATATATATATATATTATATTATATTATTTTCTTGCTGCTGTTTTGTTTCAAGAAATAAGACACAGTGGTTTAAATATATGTTATTTTATTTATTTACTTATGTACAACACGCTGTAATCTCGCGGATTATGAGAGAAAATAAAAATCATCTGAGTTATCGCTAATTGTGAGCCTCAATAGAGCTTCGATGCCGAGTTCATCCTCTCCTTTGTCTTCCCTATCTTCTTCTTCTTCTTCTTCTTCGTCTTTTTCTATTTGCGTGATGAGAGTGTCACACCAGGGGTCAAAGCACGTATCGCTCTCGCGCAATGCCCGCGCCACTCTCCTGGGCATTCGCGCCAATGTGCCGTGTATGCTGCTGTATTGCCCGAATGCTATTTGACCCAAGTAGACGAAAGGAGTACGATCTTGCTGTCTTTGCGTTTCGAAGTTGTGCGTCCTGGCGAACCAGGTGTCTCTGCTGTCAACCGCCTCACGGATGCGGCTAGGTGTGCTGTTGTTTTTTTTCATGAAGGGTAGCTGCATTATTAGCTCGGACGCAAACAATATCCCGCAGTGGCGTACAGTCGTCTTGGGGAGGAGTTCTCCGAACACTGCGTTAAGCGCGAGCGCCATCTCGCGCCCTTGGTATTCGCGCACCTCGTAATCGCGCGACCCTTCGCGGACCACCTCTGCGAGCTGCAGGGCCGAGCAGATGTGCTTGTCCGGTACTGAGCCCCTACGTCTCAGTTCGGCCTTTAGTGTAGGGTGCGTGTGCACCGCGGCGGCGTACACAAGCACGTACCACGCGGCGAAATATATCAGACCGGCCGCGGTCACCGTGAGGTAGAGTTCGCGCCCAGGGTCGTCATCCTGTTCGACTTCGCTGCTCGCGTACATGCGCAGGCCTGACGCCGCGTAAGCTAGCGCCAAAGTGGAGCTCACGAGCCTATCCGGTGCGCTGTCTCCTCGCGCAGCGAAGCACGGCAGAACTCCCGCTTTAAGGATGAGCGAGAGCGTAGATTTTTCGTCCGCCGTTATGACACCTGCGCCAACCAAGGTATTTACCGGTCCCATCAGGTGCTCTGCGTAATGCGCGGGAGCTACCTGTACCCGGCCGCCTGTGCCTGAGGGTATGAAGCGTTCCAGCACTCCGTCGCTCAGGTTTCTCCACGCTCTGGCCAAAAGCTCCAGCACGTACGTAGGGTTCGGGCTCGACGGCAAGGCCAGCGATCTGACAAGCTGGTAGCACGCCCTCGTGGGGTTGACGAACACGGGCCACACGCCGAGTGAGAATTTTTCCCGGCTCGGCACTTCGAACGTGAGTTGCTCGAGCGCCGAGGTCGCCACTCTGGGGAAACACAAAACTATGGCCAGGGCTTTTTCTGGCGCGCTCTGGGGCGCGGCCTCCGCGGATGCGGGTACCTTTTCGAGCGCGCCCCAGGGACATGGAACGCAAATCGTTTCCACGCCTTCCACATCGGGATCTCGTGTATCACATTTCGGCCCAGGTGACCGCATGGCATTAGACGCGATAGCTTTGAGCAGCAGCGCGTCGGGTTTGATAGCCGCTGTCATCTGGCTTTGGGGGTGCGTTGTTTCCTCTGAGTCGCTTTGCAACTTAAAGCTCGGCAAATGATCTATGGCGAACATGGCTATCAACGTTTCGGGTTCGAGCGAGGCGGCGCGCGTGATCTCGTACTCGCGAAAACTCAGCGAGTGCAGAGAGATGCATGCGGCCCAGGCTTCAACCAGGGGGAGCGCGATGTCGTGTTCGTCCAAGTCCTCGTCGAGTTTCGCAATTCTGTATAGAATTGAGCAGAGTTGTATCACAGCCTCGTTGCGCACCAGTAAGTCACCCTGGCGGGAGGCTTCCGCTGCGGCGCACTCCATCAGAAACACACAAGAGTTTAGCGCTCGAAGCGCACAGAGCTTACAACTGATCTCGCTAAGGCGTGACTCGGCGCAGCGTGCCGCTTGCACCGCGGACCAGGGCGTGTTGCCGCACCATCTCATTTTGTCCAAGATGCTGATCAGTGCCCTGTGACCGTGCTGAATGCTTTGCGTCATGGGGCATTTAACGTGGCCGAACACGGGGGATCCGGAGCTGCCCTTGGCCAGAAGCGTCCAGTTGTAGAATTCTTGCGCCCACCCGAACTTGAGCTCGTTGTTGGTGCTCAGTCGCTCCTTGCGCTTCTCTATCCATTCCGAGCGCAGTATTTTGTGGAGTACAGGAGCTAGGATCGCGTCGCAAGCGAAGGGCCCGAAAAGTTCCACAGCCTCGCTCACGCTGGTCGCACCTGACAGGTGTTCGCTCGTCAGCTGCAGCAGGAAGTCGTCGTTTTTCTGCTCGAGAACTGCTCTGTTTAATTCCGGTACGCGAACGCAAATAAGCGCGGCGAACCTGATTCGCAGCAAGGCCACTGTGCACTCTTTGGCTTCAGACAGCCACGTTCCAAGAGGAGAGATGTCCGGCATGTGTACGGTCCCCGTTACGGCCGCAAAAGTTCCGTTTTCCACGTACCTCGGTCTCGTTTCAGAATCCACATACTCTTGTTTTTCTGAAAGCTGGGGATCGTGCACTTCTAAAGTTTGAACGTGAGGGGTCATGGCTCCCGCGAGCGCTGTCTTGAAAGTGCAAACAGGCGAGTCCGCGCGATACGTAGCGCTCAGGGTTACCCCCGACGCCGGATTGTGAGCGCAAACATAGCACTCTTGACTTTTTGCGTTTTTCGATTTCTTCTTGTGAATCAACTGGAAACAATCGAAATCCATTTTTATTTATTTATTTTTATTTTTTTTTTTTAATGGAGTATTACATGAGCTCGTGATGTAAGAAAAGAAAAGAAAAGAAAACAAAGTATTTTAAATGCATACCATCCTGTTACATGACTTAAATAAGGGTCATTTTTCAGTCTTCTAGCTCCTCGTCCTCACTAGGCTCTATGCTCCCCAGGCATTGCTTTACATCTCGACCAAATCCTTCCAGTTTATCCAGAATTAAACATGCAGCCACATAAATTTCGTAGTCTGTTGAGAGACGCAGCACCAAAGGCTTAGGCAGGGGTGTGGTCGGGGTTGCATTCTGGATCATTTTTAGCATCTAAAACATAAACATTAGCCAGGTCTAAAAAAACAAACAAACGACAAAATACAAAAACGAACAGAAAAAAACAAACAAATAAAAATAAAAAACAAAATATATCTCATACCATATCAACATGCAGTCCCAGGTCTCTGATGTCAATAGACAGCTCAGTCATTTTTTCACCGTTGTTTAGTTTAGGCGAGACAACACTGAGTAGCTCCAGATACAACCGGAGGCCCTGAGACATCTGACTCAGAGTGTTTCCCTGTCCGTGCAAATCACATAGGACATTCATTTTAGTTACATACTGAGGACGTGCGAGATTTTTATGTGTCGAGTGCGTAAATGCTCACCAGAGTGCAGTTTTCTGACACAACTCTGAGATCAGGGGTTTGAGGGATGCCGATTATTAAGGCCATCGTCCCCATTGGCCTATTTTTATTGTCTAGAAAATTACACACCTGTGATAAGACGATAAATAAAGTGACTCGTCAATTTGTGTTGTACACAGTCACGATGATTTGATGTCATGCAACGGGTTCAAAAATATGTGCTTTTTTTTAAAAAAAAAAAAAAAAGAAACGTTTTACCGTTTTGTGAAAAGACGAAATGTGTACATCTGTAATGGAGAGCAAAATCTTGTCTATCAAACTGTGACTTATTAGAGCTAAATTCTGAAACTGCTCAGAGTGGTGGTCAACGAATGCAGGAACTCCAGAGAGCTGTGCAATATTGGTCGCGCTGCCCATGACCGACAGGAAAATCACACACCCTGCACCCAAAACAATAAGAAATAAATCAGCAGATGCATCAAAGCAGAACAGCTTTGGGAAAATCTCAACAAAACCAGTCTTTCTTTTGTGTCTTCTCTCTGTGCGTTGTGGCAAAATAATGTAATAATAATAATAATAATAATAATAATAATAATAATAATATAATAATAATAATAATAATAATAATAATAATAATAATAATAAATAAATAATAAATAAATAAATAAATAAATAAATAAATAAAATAAATTATGTAGTAGTGAAGATGTGTATGTAGCTTGTAAAGTGATTTTACAGATGAGTGATAAAAAGGGCAGAACTCACCAGTCAGAATGCTCATGACCTCTGTCAGGCTAACTATTGATCAGATTGCATTACGCATATAAATATTTATAAGTGTGTATGTATGTACGTATGGGTGTGTGTGTGTATGTGTGGGCGGGTTTGAGTGTGCATGGTTCAACCAAGTTAAAATGAACAGGGGGGAAAGTGACAACAAATGCCCCGGGAGCAGTGCCTCAAAGAGGGCATGGCTTTTAGGTTGGCTCCCACATAACTCTCTGGAAGCTCCAGAAACAGGCTAACTTTCACTCATTTTAAGCCCCAAATAGAGGCTCTTTACTGGTTTAAAAACTGTCCAATAGTGCGGTCCTGAAGCCACTTCTGAAGCTCCAGAAGAAGGGCCAACTGTCACTTACAGTATCAACACCCAAATAGTAATTCTTTATTGGGCTTCAAACTGTCACATTGTGCAGTCTAAAAGCCCCGCATAAGCTCCATACATCAGGCCAACTGTAACTCAAATCAAGCCCCAAATAGTGGCTCTTTTCTGGGCTTCAAACTGTACAACAGTGCAGTCTTAAAGACACTTGGGAGCTCCATACGTGAGGCCACATTTTACTCATTTCAACACCCAAACAGAGGTTCTTTACTGGGGTTACAAACTGTCCAATAGTGCAGTCTTAGAGCCACACATAAGCTCCAGGAGACAGGCCAAGTTACACTCTTTTAAACCCCCAAATAGTGGCTTTTTACTGAGCTACAAACTGTCCAATAGTGCAGTCTTAGAGCCACTTATAAGGTCCATACATGAGGCCACATTTCACTCTTCTAAACCCCCAAATAGTGGCTCTTTACTGGGTTACGAACTGTCCAATAGGGCCGTCTTAGAGCCACACATAAGCTCCAGGAGACAGGCCAAGTTCCACTCTTTTAAACCCCAATAATAGTGTGTCCTTACTCGGCAGCAACCTGGCCACTAGCAGCCTCTGAGTCCCTGAACCAGGCCTGGTGCTCCTCTCTGGGCCTAGTGCTCTCACACTCTGCTTCCTGGAGCTTCGCCTCCAGCCTCCACAAGACTCCAGGAGACTGGCAGTCCCTGAATCAGGCCTGGTGTTCGTCTCTGGGCCGAGTGCACTCACACTCTGCCTCTACATTTTGGCTTGGCTAACAAATTTTTCTTTACGTTTGACAGATAATGCCCTGGAGGACAGTGAAGACGAGAACCAGATCATAGAAGTGGAACTGGAGACTGAAATGCCAGACGGAACAAATGCAACATCTCAGCCTGTTACGATTGAAACATCCAACAATTCTTCACTGCAAGCGGTCCAAAGACCGTCATGCCCACCCACTTCAGCTCGCCAAACAGTCAAAAAGAGAAAGTGGGACCAAGAAGAGGTCCATGCCGTGGAAAAGCACTTGATGCACTTCATAACCTCCTGTCGTGTCCCAGGCAAACCCGACTGTGACTGTGATAAGTGTCTGCGGCTTGAAAAAGACGCGCTCAAACGGAGAGATTGGACGGCAGTAAAATATTATGTGAAGAATCGAATCACAGTTCTAAAAAAAAGAACACAATTATAATTCAATTTATGTTAATAAAGATTTAGTTTGATTTATTGATTTCTGTTATTATTTCATAAAAATATATTCCAATAACCAGTGTACAAGACTGGGTCTCATAACTACTATCTATATACCTGAAATGTTCCCATAAGTGAGTGACCAGTCTGGTTGAGACGTTTTTAATGTGAATTTTTTTTTTTTTTTTTTTTTTTTTAAGTCTGATTACTGTTACTGTACTATTAACAACAATAATAATAATAATAATAATAATAATAATAATAATACTATAATAATAATAATAATAATACACTATGACCGTCAGGTCACATTGTAGGGTTCTTTTGACTCGTGTGCTATGTCTTGCTATCGTGAGTGCACGAAACGAGGTTGTGGAAGATGCACGTTTAAACGAACGTCAGTTTTCAGACAATCTGGTTAAACATTTAGCTGTTATTAGTCGTAACGTGCATCACGTCACAAGCGCTGCACGCCAACTTTCCACCTGGGAGGCTGCGCAGCACCATGACTGCAATTGTGTCCGCGCCTTACTTGATTACTACAACCCCGTAGGTTTGTGCTCGCCCGCGTGCATCCACATGCCCTTTCGCCACATCACGCAGGGGCTCATGGGCGACGAATGGACCCTGCGCGTGACACGGGGACGCCCGGATACCTCTCAGCGGGGCGAGGGTCGGGTACTGTACGGCTCCGTGCCTCCTACAATCGAGACCTTTTGCCCGGTCACCGCAGATGTGTTCAAACTACTGCCGGGTTTCCGCGTGGACGCGCCACACGCGCCCATAGATGTGGCACAATGCGGCGTAGTCCTGCTCGAGCTCACGGTGTGGGTAGGTGAATCTCCTGTCGAAGCAGTTGGTAAGAGCCGCGCTTTACCGAGATCAAGGATTTTTGTTATGAAAAAAAACACTCCGGACAAACCTGGGCTCGGAGAGAAAATACAACCGAGCTCGGGTGAACGGGCTAACGAAACGAGAAGAGCGCTTCAGGTTAGCCAGTACGGCGTTGATACGCTGCAGGCGATTATCAAGCAGGGTTGGGGCGCTAAGGTGGGTGTCAAGGTGCGCTTCTGCGTGCGCCAAGGCAATACGGTTTGCGATACGCCTCAGCGCGACGATCTCGTTGCGCTGCTGGAATGGCTTTCCGCTTTCGACTCGCTCGGCCATGGCGGCGGCGTCCGTGTCGTCGTCGTCGAAATAAACCCTGAAACGGTGAAAACGGAAGATTTCTCGTGGACAGTTGAGACGTACGACTCAAAGTTTGAAATGATACCGTGCGTTTCGTCAGGCAAGTTAGCCGAAATGATAGGCCCGCAAGAATACACCGGCTTTGAGTGTCAGGACGAAGCACGAGTATGCGTCCAGCTCACGCGAGTCTTAGACCGCAGTGGTCGCCTGTTGGCGAGGCGCGCTGTTGGGGACTCGGTGCCACCGTGTCGAGTCACACCGGCTCCTGTTTCGAACAGCTGCCTTATCTGTCAGGAGGAACACCTGACCGTAGTTTGTCCAAAGACTGTGTGGCCCGTACGCTTCCTCTGTAACCGCACCTCGCCTATGAGATTCCGTCGAGTGACGGCAATGGAGCCGGCGTTGCGAGAACTGGGGTCTCTCGTCGCGCGACACGGCGCTTTTCTTGACCTGGACACAGTCTCGCAATTCTCTGCGTTCACCCCCGGCTGTGAAAATGTGACTCCTGGTCGATGGATCTCCGGGGACTACGATCCCAAAACTCCTTTCAAGTTACGGCTATTAAGGCACGAGGAGTACGTTGAGAGAATGGGCCTGGTCGTTTTCGAGGAACTCTGCTTCAGGTCTAACAACCGCGCTGGCATTATAGTGTCTGTGCCATCTTCGGGATACAGAGGGGACTCGAGGTGCGGGGCAGTGGAGCTGATCAACAGGGACGAGGCGCGCGTCCCTTCCCCCGGCGCTGGGCGTCTGCATCGGTATTCGTTGTTCGATCTGCAAATTATT
The DNA here is from genome assembly GCA_038363315.1 of Mugilogobius chulae. Lineage (NCBI taxonomy): Eukaryota > Metazoa > Chordata > Actinopteri > Gobiiformes > Gobiidae > Mugilogobius > Mugilogobius chulae. The sequence continues at coordinate 163,150 of JBBPFD010000543.1, forward strand.
ATCTCGGATATGGCGAAATGGGGAGTACGCAGGTACTCTTTGGGGTATCTGGAGTACTCACATTCGGGCTGGGGCGGGGAATCGTTTCTCGTCAAACTCTCGCGCCACTTGACCGAGGTCACGAACAGAGAGCTCACCCTACACTACAGCTACACAAGGGGACGAGGTTACGGCGACGGAGATTTCTCGAGTGCGCACGTCCAGGGCGTGTACAAACTGTATGCAGGTTTGTTTTTTCAGCACGTCGTTGAGGGCGAAGGGGGGCACATGGGTTTCGCCTCCGTGCCCGGCGTGCCCGACTTGAGATTAGGCTTGTCCTCGGACATGAACATCGGCGCCCCTTTGGACATCAGAGAAATGCTTATCGGCAATACCGCGGAGGAAGTGAGGTCTCTTCCGGGCAAAGTGCGGCTCGTTGACCTGAATTACCGTGGTAAGCACGCTTTCGTGGACTTGACCCGGCGGCGGATCTGCGTATACACTCCGGTCTCCCGGTACCAAAGCCCGGACTCGAGGTTCCCAGTGTGGATGGACGTTCGCCCGTCGAGACAGGAAGGGGAGTGCCAATACCGGATGACTAAGGCTGCCTATTATGCCCGCGTCGCCATACATCTCGGCAAGCTGCCTGGATCACGACGCGATTATCTGCTCAGTGCATTGCCAAAGCTGCAACCCCGTTTCCCGGCACGCCCGCTCTCTGAAACAGAATCGCGGTGGCTTCAGGATGACGCGGTAGATCCAGCGGGGATACGCGCACTCGCCGAGTTCCCCCAGTTTGCTATTTACGAAGCGTTCATCGAGTGCGTGACTTCAAGCCTCGCTGGCTCTGCGGAGTCGTGCGCTGACCTCGGTTCCAACTCAGTGAACGGTTGGCCCCAAGGGGGCCTCGGATACGCAGTCGCGGGGGCTCTTTCTGAACGCGGAAACGACGGCGTTTCGGTCAGACTGATAGTACGCGCGGAGTACGGAGGAGCTACTGCCTCAGTCCCTTGTGAGCTGATTCCCCTTTCTCTTAGCCCCCTCCGGGATCTCGCATCCAAACCCTGGCCAGGATTTTACACCCAAAAACGCGAACCCCATACTGAGACCACGGAAAACGTCACGGCCTTGGCGGTACATCTGGCTTCGGGTCTTGTGCGACCCTTGCACCGACTCTTCTGCGGCTCTCTGACGAACGAGCGTCGATCACCGTGTCATATTTACGCAAAGAGGGCGGAAAGCTGCATGGACGAGTGGAACGCCATCTTCGAAGCCTCGAGGGATTCTTTTTTCGATTTGTGGGATACGACAGAGCGTGATCGGAGGGAACAGGACAAGTGGACGGAGGTATATGCGCGCGATAGTGCGCACTTGTTCGCGCTGTGCCTGGTCTCTTTAGCTCTAGCCGTGTCGATTGCTGCTAAATGGGCGTACACGCTGCTGTGTTACGCCTACAGCATGGTTCGTTTTGGGTGTCTCGAGATGCCGGTTTGAGGTGCCGAGGCTTCGCCATGCCCGCCGGGGCACCTTGTGCGCTGTTGCTATCCATTAGCCTGCACTTAGCTCACTTTGGCGTGTTGCCGTGTGCTACTGCGTCGGCCGAAACTGATCACCGGGTCGTTCTTCAGCCGGGCGTGTGGCGAATACGCACCCCACAGACCGGCGGGGTTTCTCACGTGGCTTATCATTTCATATTGGGCCCCAGGTGCACCGGGTTTAAATTTGATCTGCCGCAGTGCTCGCAGGTCGCATGCGAAGGACCACACAATCCTTATCGTGGATGCGATCATCTGTGCTCTACTGGCAGCTGGATGGACGCACGCTTTGCCCTGGAGACGGCCGCGGACGAGTTTGACAGGATTGTGGCGTTGCTACGTGCTGCTCTGGATGACATGGTTGCTCTCGCAGACAGATACGTTTCGAACCCCGATGATGAGGCCGCAGGTGCGGTCGTGTCTGAACTGCTTGCGCTCCCTCTTGCCGAGGCTGGAACTAGAGCCGTCGACGTGTTAAGTGAGCACAGAGATGCGTGCGAGAGCCTCACGCTGGGCGACACGTTGTCTACCGACTCTGTATACACGTGGAAAAGCGTGGCGTTCAAACTTGCCGTACAGCTCAATGCAGCCACGTTCGCCTTGCACAGGGCGCACAGCCGTATATCCTCATGTTCCCGCGGCATGGTCAGGTCCGACATGACAGGGTGCAACCCTGAAGGTGACACGGATTACAGCTTGGTACGGCCCGTAGCAAGTACATGGCTTCATTCGTCCTCCGCGCTCGTCTTAGTTGTAAGGAAAGAAGCCTGGACACCCGTGTCTCTGTCCCGCTGGTACATGCCATTTGTGGACGAGTCACGAGGCAGACGAGTCTGTTGGCTTAACAGACCCATGTTGAGCGACGAGGGGTCAAATTACACATGGAACTATCGAGTTCCCGAGTGCGACTCTAGAGGTATGTGCAGTCCTTTGGAAATTGACGAGCGCACCGTTGCGGCTTGTACGCCCGATGGTGACGGTGAAATTGGACCCGGCTGCCCACTAATTTGTGACCAAAATTGTTTCGGCCCTCTGTGTTACGACGCAGTAACTGATGCGTATTCCACGCGCGCCTGGGTGGAGTCCAGCGGACTTAGTGTCGTTCGCATGCACAGAAGCCCCAGGCTTCTGTCCAGGGCGCTCTCTTTGTCTGCCTCTGACTTGCGAAAGTCGCTCGTGTGGGTATTGGCCCGTGCCTCTCAAGCCGCCGGTTTACTGAATAGAGGGGAGCTCCTTTTACGTGAAATGCACGGGATGAACATTTCTACTATCTTACACTACGCGGAAACAGTGCGCTCCGGCACAGAGACGTGTGAGGCTTTACATGTCAGAGTGCAAATGGAGATGGCGCGTGCTTTCACCGTGGCTACTTTAACTCTGATTTTCTCCATGGTCACTGTATGTTTGTCAGTTATGGCATTTATAAAGACAGGTAGTGCCAGAGACGATAGGAGAAAACAGACAATCTACACTCAATGAAGCGTACCACATGTAAACTGTACTATTATTATTATTATTATTATTATTATTATTATTATTATTATTATCATTATTATTATTATTATTATTATTATTATTATAATATGTTTTTTTTTTCGTTTTTTTGTTTTTTTTTTGTTTTAGTTTTTTTGAAATTCACAAAATGTACATGTAATACATCATAATAAAATGACTTTATAGTACTTTACAAGTACAAAATGTAATCTTTATTATAACTTGTTAGAATTTTATATCTCAATGTGAATTTAAACAATTTCACAAATATCAGAATTTCACATGTTGTTGTTTATTTATTTAAAAAAAAAAAAAAAAAACGACAAAATCGATTTGCCTGTGTGTAATTTATAAACATGTATATCATATAATAATAAACAATTTTGTTCACAAAATGGTATAGCTGTATATGAAAACATTTTAATTACATGATGGTTATAGAAATAGAAAACAGAAATATAACAATGTAATCAGAGAAGAGAGTATGCACATGCATATTATAAAAACCACAAAGCCGCAGCAATCGCCCCTATTGCAATTGTGATTATTGAGACGAATGGCTCACAGGTAATTATGCGTATTTTTGTCATACAAAACGCAATAAGGTCATTACATAGTTTGTTGGAAGATCTGTCTTTGCTCGGAATTGCCTCAGTATGGGACTTACACTTGAGATACACGTTGTGATTTGGCCACTCGTGTTTATATCTGCATTCTGAACCGTACTTGCAGTATCCTAGTCCAAAAGCAAAATTCCTGCAATGGATAGTGGAAAAGTGTATCTTCAACAGCTGCGTAAACTTCTCAGTTTTTTCTTCAGCCTCGAGCCAGTGGGTGCTCGGCAGGTACACAGTCGACGCTACTCCACACACAGGGCATATTTTAGTTTTCCAAAACCGTCTTACACATTTAATGCAAAAACAGTGGTCACATCTGTTCAAAATGCCATATTTGGCTACTCTGGTATGTATCCAAATGATGTTTCTACATAACTGACACTCCATGTTGTCACACTGTAGGTCAAGTGTGCTGAAGGGGGTATGATTTCAAATAAAAAAAAAATAATATAGGGTTAGGGTTATATATACCTGAACACCAACACACACACCCACCCACACCCACGCACACTCCAACACACACATACAGGTGAAAGTCACACCATTTGTAGCACAATAAGTGAAACAATTAATCTTTATTGTTTGATTATTATTATTATTATTATTATTATTTTGATATACTGAAAATAATGAATTTACCTGATGATGTAATTTTTTGAGACGTATGTGTATACAGTATATACAAGGAGACGAGATAGATAGATAGATAGATAGATAGATAGATAGATAGATAGATAGATAGATAGATAGATAGATAGATAGATAGATAGATAGATAGATAGATAGATAGATATAGAAAATATTGCGGTAAATAAAATCGCTTCAGCACAGTGCAGATCACTAGTTAATATTAAACTGCTGTGCAGTTTCTGGAAGTCCGTGATTTTCATCAGTGATTGGTTCCACAATGATTGCCTTGTCCCACTTAAAACGTTTACCGTTTGTTCTTATGTAGAAAGGTCCGTAAGGGTCCACAGCGAGCGATGTTTCAGTTTTAAGCTGAAATGATGTGTACCGTTTGTCACCCAGCAAAACATCCAGAGCTGTCTCGTGCGTAATGATGTCGTTGTCAAAATTACACATGTTGTACACCTGATACAGTATGTCATCCCCTTTGTCAACGCAGTCCAGATCGGGCTTTAGAATGTCATGGGATCTTTCACCGAAGACGTTCCAACTGATTTCGTTCAGTATGCGCATCACTTTCATTGGCATGCAGTCCAGTAATGTGAGTTTTTTCAGCGTCGAGTGTACGGTGGCCAAACCTAAAGTTCCCGTCCAGCGAGGCACAGATGCGGTGTTCATTTCCATTCCATCGAAAAGACATCCGATGAAATCAAGTCTGAAGCCTTTATTATGTCTCCAAATCCGTGCAGGCTGTATGCACCGCAGGGTTGTGTTCAACAGGCGAAGCATCAGGATCTGGGCTTGAAGCAAACACTGTGTTACGTGGAAAGCAAGAGTACATCTCTCCAACTTACTTTTTAATAAGAATCCTTCAGGGTCACCGAGCCTTACAGTTCCGGGCTTTTCTCCAACGAAAACGCCCGTGCACTTTGGACTGTAAGAACTCTTCTTGGTTGACGTGAAATGTTGGAGTGCAAAGGTTCGTGAGACAAACGGATGCACCTGTAGTGCCGTATGCATGTCGAGAATGTCCTCCAACATGTGCTTGTCGAATGCTGTGACTTTGGTTATCATGAGGTCACCGACGTCAACTGAGGTCGCCACTCTCCCTAAAAAGGCAAAGTTACGGCAGTTCAGCAGAAGATTACATCTGAGCTCGACAACCGCAAAGTCTGCTCTCATTAGCAACTCCACGTGTCTGAAACCTAAATTACGTGGGGGGGCAGATAAATTCACTGTGCGATATGACACAGTTTCGTTCACGAGCGGTGGCATGTAGAACTGTGTACGTCTTGCCCAATTCACATATTTCATACAAAAGTATGTGGCAGACCATCGCTTGTAGGTGTACGATTCCACGCCTAATTCCCAATTCACATTTGCTTTACGTGTATCCCTACACAATTTACCAAGAGATGGCTTGTAAACTCGTGACTTCCAACCAGAGTTTCTCCAGGGGTGGCGAAGGCCCAGACAAGGCCTGACCTGTCGCCTTTTTTTTGCACATTTCACCACAGTCAATGCTTTTCTTCTGGCATTTGCTACAGTCGGTGACGTCAAAACATTTATATGACTAGCGCTTTTCACTACCTCGGGAAAGTTTTTATATTGATCCACAGTTTCTGTCTGATCCAAAACCCGAGGCATGACGGGCGGCTGCTGCGCGAAGCCCCCCTGTTCCCAGTTTTGCTCCGGACAATCGCTGTAGGCTCCGTGGACTACGCTTAAGTCGCAGTTTTCAAAGTCCCGTTTATCTGTGAAATTTTCACTGGAGAAAGTCACGTTTGTACTCATCAGATGTTGAGCGCACACCTCTGCCGTCAGATTAGGTAAATGATGGTTGTGGTCTGACAAGTGTCTTAGCAGCACATCTGTTAAGGTGATATGCTCATTATTAGGCTCTGGTATAAGCTGGTGATTTAAGTTAAAGGATGTACCATTGACCACTGATTTCTGGTTTTGAAGGCTAGAGCTGTGACTATCACCAGACTGTAGTGTATTTCCACAACCATTTTGTGATGTTGAGGACAGCCCTAGATTATGAAAGTAAAGATTTGCTTCTAAATTTTGTTCCATGATTATAGCGATGTAAAGGTACAGCTGAGCTGAACAGTTTCAGCCAGATACAGAGAACCTAAATGTAGAACACCACCTAATATAGTGAGCGTTGTTTGTAAAAAAAAAAAAAAAAAAAGCAATAATAATTGGGTGGGTGGGTGCCTATCTCTGGGGTTTAAAAAAAAATAAAAAATAAATAAATAAATAAAAAAAAAGAATAAAATAAAACAATACTTAATTAAACAGATGTTTTATGACAGAAATATTAGAGTCTAAAGATATTAAAGTTGTCGTCTTTAGCCATTATAGTGTGAGTTATCATCATATCATACGTTTTCTTTCTGCCGTCATAGAATAATGTGTACTGCACAGCAATACCTAAATGTTTGTTTCCTTGCATTGCATCAGCCCATTCCAAAAGATGATTTTTTACGCCCTCCTCTTCCCGTGTGCTAAAGTCGTTGTCGTATTTGATTCCGCAACTGAAAGGCGTGGGCATGAGGTTTCTCAAGCGCGGTAGTAAATACCAGATGCCGAATGCTCGCTGATTCGAACACGGCGAACCCATTCTGCTCCAAGGTACTGGAACTTCCCCCACGGCCATCGTTGCACATTGTGTGTCTCCAGAGAAAAACACGTGGGTAAAGAAAGATTTTCGCTCTACGGGTGGCTTAGGCAAAACCCCTGGGAAATCATTCACACTCAAAAGTGTGTACCTAAGAGCCATCTCTTCGTGTGTGCGGTCTATCAGTTGTACTCCGCGCGGCAGCTCGTTCTTGACACGGAAAAGCCAAGACAATATACCGGATTCTATTTTTTGTACATCATCTCTGTGATTTGACCAGACCACCGCCTGGAGCCCCCGTAGTCCGGGCACTGCGCGCAGACATTGCGTCGCGGTATCAAAACTGGACCACCTTAAATCGAGAACACACCTGCGTTCCGTGCGCACGGCCACATCGAGGTGAAGGCACGGAACCGCAGTCCCCAAACAACAAATGTCGAGCACGCCCACCGCTCTGGCTTCGCCAAAGAGCCTGTTGCTGTATTCTGACTTGGGCACTGGGGCCTCACGGTCCATCACGTAAATTGCGCTGAAACTGTCCTGGCCCGGAAACATTTCAATGGTGATTGCGTTCGGCAGCCCACCCACTCCTGTGTCAGTACGACACTCGAAGTTGTGCTGTTTTAGCACAGTCAAAGGCCTCTCCAGAGTGCAGCCAAAGTGTCGTGGTTTCCTCCTGTAGACATAGAGCCCTGGGGGCAGGCTTGACGAGCGTTTCATTTGGCACACGATAACTGCCTCGGAGCCCCCAGGGTACTCCCGGCACCGGTTCTGATTCAGCCAACTGTACGCCTCTATCACCGCGTGCGTCTCAAAGGCCCAGAGTCTGTGATTTTTTTCGGGTTCCGTGCAGTTGTTTGCTTCACCCTTGTTCTTCTGGTGCGACTCCTCAAAACGTTGACACTTGCAGCCCTTGTCTGCGCGTCTCGCACATTCAATTAGTTGGCTTACAGTTTGGGCAAAATTGAATCTGTGCGCTGGGCAGGGGTCAACTGACTCCTTTTGACCCAGTTCGGTCAAAGACAGCCCCTCAGCTCCGGGTACGTACAGCATGTTTTCTATCACTGGCACAGGTTGCAGGGCGAGTGCCTTGTTGGCTGAGCAGCACAGTGCCTCGACTGAGCTCATTTCAGGCAATGAGGTAAGTTTTGACTTCAAAGGTTTGGTCCCCAAAGATCTGTTAGACTACTGGGAGGAAAGACGCTGTCACTCGCGGTCGAGCACCTGTCAAAAAGTCACACACTTGTACAGGCGGGTTTCACAGGCCAACTACAGTTCCTCCAGAAGAGAATTGAAACGCGGGGCTAAATGCCTAGTTTGTCGGACCAGCCTAGCCAAAAGTAGTCACGACGTATGCAAAGCGGGCGTCAAGATCCGATGTCATTGCTGCGTAAGGGTTTGCGTCACGTGCTTCCAGATAAACCCGACGTGGTACTTGACAGAACCGCACTTCACTCAGTGCTCAACTATACGAGACTTCGTTTGTTCGGTGTGCGCCTGTTTTCAAAATTGCGCGAAAAAAGTGTGTTGTTTGTGGATGTGTCCGAGCTGTTTTTCAGAACGTGCCACGACTCGGACTGAGTGTCCCCGTTGCCGGAGCACACTAGTTGAGCGCGGCGCATCAAGACGAGAGACGCGCTCTCTTTGGGCAATGTCAACGATGATGCGTGTTAAAAACAAAGCCAAACGGGACAGAGATTCTCAGGATCGTGGGCCTCGGTCTGACGCACCGGATGACCAAGAGAAAATTGTCCAGTATAAAGATTTAATCAGGACTCGGGTACTAGAAAGTGTGGCGCGGAGCAGACACCTCACGGCCTCAGATATACGTATACTATTTCACGAATGTTTCCCTCCGTCCCGACAGCCTGCTTGCACCTGCGAGTCTGATAACGAGCGCCGCCCTCTGTGCGCACGATGTTCCCCAGTATTGACTGTAATGCGGCTGCTTGCACGTAATCCGCGTCCCCTTATGGCTTCCCTTGGCGAGCGCGCGGTTCCAGGTAGGGCACTGAGTCGTACATATTACGACAAGCCACTGTTAACGACCATGCTTAATGATAAGGACTTGCCTATCTGCCCCAGTGGGCACTCTTGCAAGGGTTTGCTTGTGAAAGGCACTGGTGTTGACCCCCTGCCTCTCCCCGCGCTTATCTCACCCGAGTCTTACAGACACTTGGTCACACTCAGAGCCGAAACAGCGCAAGTAATTATCGTAGAGCCGTGCCGCTGTCTCCTCTGTCTCTTATTTAATCAATCTGCGCGTGTGGCGCAAATGTTTTCCTCAAGAAACATGAACCTGGAGTCTCAGCCGAATGGAGATGTGTATTATTTTAACATCAAGCTGGCTCCCGACATTGGCGTACCTGAAGTGCCTCTAGAGGACCATCAGTGGTGTCAGGTGCATTTCCGTGGTTCTGTTGGCAGCTATTCTCCAGCGTTCTATTATAACTGGCAAGACATGCTTTCATTGTTGCGCCGAGATAAAAATGGCCTTATTACTATTCTTTAAATAAAACAATAAAGTTATGCATAGTACAAGTAGTTGTGCATTTTTCGGTGATTTTGATCAATGATGTAAAAGATTGTGTTTTGATAAAAACAAACAAACAAACAAACAAAACAAAAAAAAAAACAAAATTTATTCAGTATAATAAAGTTATGTACATGGGTCGTGCAATTTTTTTTTTTTTTTTTTTTTAGCTATATTCATAGACAGTATAGTCTATTTTAGTTGTATTTTACCCACCGTAAGAAGCTTTTTGATTATGGGTAGTACTTGTCTTTCCTGGAGTCTCATTTTATCACACTACTACTTGCTAGTTCTGCTCTTAAGAAATTACATACAAATTAATATAAATTAATACAGTGTAACCAACACAACTAACTAGGTCACTCGCTGTAAATGTTAAGACATAATACAATTTAGGGCGGAGTCAATGATATAATAGGAGTGCACGGAAGCCACAGCGATCTCTAGTACACTGACAGGGATGTACAATGGAGGAGACCCTTGTTGTGTTGAGTCTTATATTGCATCGAGTAAAATGTAGGATTCAGCACAAAAACCTAATAATTTCTCTGATCGAAGAAGAAAATAAGCTAAAAAAAAATAGGATCAGATTTTGGTCACGGAGGCTATTGTGTAAAAAAAAGGCTATCTTGTCCTGGAATGCTTTGTTACGTAATCGAAGATCATTTTACTCAATAACCAGATCCAGTGGAATTGTATTTGGCGCAGATGTGTTACACAACATGGACGACGCGGAGTTCCGTAATCATTTTCATATGTCCCGTGAAACATTTGGTTATTTGGTAAACGCTCTGAAACCTTCTTTACAAAAAATTCGTGAGCGTGTAGAGCCACGTGTTCGCCTGGCAATCGTCATGTGGTGGTATGCAACTTCCACCAAATACAGCACTATAAGTTGTGTATTCAGAGTTTCAACTACTACTGTGCGCAGTTCCGTGCGTGAAGTCACGGCAGCGCTGATATCTCACCTGCTAGAGCGGTTCATTTGTCTTCCCCAGGGAGAGCTGTTACAAATGACTTTACGAGGATTCGCGCAAAGAGGTTATCCTGCGTGTGTCGGTGCAATAGACGCATGGCATTTACCTATAAATGTCCCCAGGGAACATAGCAAGTTGTACTGCAATAAAAAAGGCTGGGAATCGATCGTGCTACAGGCTGTTGTGAATCATAACTTTTGGTGAGTCTCTTTCTTCCTATCTATTTTTTTTTTTTTTTTTTTTTTTTTTTTTATTCCCAACTAATACGCTCATATTTCTGATGATACCAATAGCTTTACAGACGTGTATGCAGGATGGCCTGGTGCGACCAAAGAGGCTCAGGTGCTTGCAAATTCTCCACTTTACATTTCGGCAGAGGAGAAAAATGGCTACCTTTTCCCCCGTGAGGTGAGTATCATAATGTTGTTGTTTTTCTTTTTTTTTTTTTTTTTTTTTTTTTTTTTTTTGTAAACCAATCACCATTCTATATCATGTCACATTGTGCAGGCCTCCTTAAACGCACATGTAACAGAGGTTCCTATCCACATCATCGGAGGGATGGCGTACCCGTTAAAGAAATGGCTGTTAAAAGGTTTCACTTATAGTGACCGGCTTACCTCGGAACAGAAGACCTACAATGATCGTTTAAGTTCTGCAAGAAGTGTGGTAGATACTGCTTTTGATCGTTTTAAGGGACGCTGGAGTTGCATCTTCGCACGATCCTATAGTGCCATAACGCCCCATATTGTTGTGGCATGTTGTATCCTGCACAACGTTTGTGAAATCAGGGGTGAGCAATATTTACAAGAGTGGGGTATTTCCAATTCTGCGTTTCCACAACTTGACGTGCAAGAGCTAAGCCAAGATGTTAGGACTCCAGAACTTATGTCAGCTGAACTAGTCCGCGAGGGTGTTATGAAATTGTTGTGAATTCAAATAAACTGAAAAATGCTGTTACGCATGTGTCTTTCTTATTTATTTTTCTTTTTTTTGCTTTTTTACAAAAAGTGATATTTTGATGTGTAAGTTATTATTTGTCTTACTAGAATAGGCTCACGCTATACATACCACCGTTATGTCTATAAATTATATTGCTGTTCACACAAGAAATACAATTATTCAAAATAAATTATTTGAGTTAAGAAAGGGCATTTGTTTTTCATAGTCACACAAGAGAGTAATCTCTTTAAAAAATAAAAAATAATATTTTTAATAATAATAACAATATTACTAATAATAATTATATTAATACCTTTACCAAATACACTTTTCGATAGGAAGCAAACAGATTTCGTATGTTAATTGTATACTAATTAGCTAAAGCAACAAGTATTGTTATTCCAAACATTTGACACTGACACATCAAATACACAAATTTACTATATTGAATTTATTTTATTTTGTCATGACACAACAAGATTTTTTCATATGAAAAACGAGAAAATATTCTGAGAATTTAAGCGACTCAACTGAATGGTCCAGATAAGTTGTATTGACACATATAGTGTAGCAGCAGTAGTAGTAGTAGTATTGCTTTAATCACCGCCCTCTACCTGTTGTGAGGGGATGAGGGCTCTAAGATCAAGTGGAACGTGCATTGGTTCCTGCGAGTCCGTGGGATTTTTCGGGTTCTGACATGCCATGAGTTGATTGAGCAAGTTGTTTATGTTTACATAGAACGATATATCGTTCTCTCTTGTCGTACGAATTTCACTCAATAACCTGTTCACATATTCTTGGTGACGTTCTTCTTGAGCACGCTCCCATTCAAAGAAATTTCGGTCCAGTTCTCCAAAGACTTGTTTTATTTCCGCTGTTGCTCTCTCCACGTGTGACTGGATCTCACGTCTTGTCGTCAGTGGCGATGATGGGTTTGCTTGATCTGTAAATATAAAATATTTATAGGCTAGGTATACATTTTTATAGGCTATAAAGTTCGTGATTGCCCAGTGTGTGGTACTTACCTGTGTTTGTAGCCGTGTTTGCTTTTTTGGCTTTGCGTGGTATAGACGGCGTTATGTTGCTGCGGCTGGAGTAGCCTTGTGTGCATTTAAACGAATCCTGTTTGACCTGTGAGCTGCTGCACGGACCCGTTTTCTCCTGCGCACAGTTGGACGAGTCCGATTTCTGGTCCGGTTCTGAAGAGCAGCTGCATGTACTTGCCCCTGGTTCGCACGGTTCGCCACTGCTGCAGGCAGATGTTAAACCGGAGCCAGCCACCACGAACGACCTTGTGGAGTGATTTGTAAGATCCTGGTTTTGATTTACTGCCCAGAGGTTTTCACAGAGTTCTAAAAAAATCCAGTTTCGGCTCTTCGTGCCACTTTTAACAATACTCCAGTACTTATTTTTAAGCCGTTTTAACTTACCGATTATCTGTTCCTTACTTTTATTGATTCCCCGATTTCTTATTTGATTTGTTAAGAGTCGATCGATTGCAGTGTCATGAGAGGTGCCTTGAGTTTCTTTTTTTATCTCGTCTCCCATTGCCACTAAAAGTTCCCATGTTTCGTGATCTGTCCACCTTGACATTTTAACCGAAACTGTGCTGCTTGTTTAACAGTTATTGTGTTGAAACTGCGGTGCATAAAGCTGACCAAACAGTTGCGCAATAAGGTAGAACTTCACTAGTTTGCAAACGGGCACAACATCAAAACCATGGGAATAGTTTTTCAATTGTCTAAGCAACGTAGTGTCTGTTACCACGTGAAGTGGTAGCTATTATAGTGACTGCGGAGAGGGTGGGGCTTGTTCTTGAAGTGACCATTTAGTGAGAAGGCAGAGCAATTGTAATTGAAACAAAAACAGGTCATATATTACAGAGGTTAAACACACAATTATACAGTATATTTTATCCAGTAATACCAAGAACTTGTTTTTTTTTTTTTTTTCTCACTGCGTTGTATGTATATATACAACACAGTGAGACTGTCTTGTGTGTGTGTATATGTATATATATATATATATATATATATATAATATATATATATATATATATATATATATATATATATATATATTCTTTTATGTCTGAGAAACCATACATATCAAACACTGGGTATAATGAACTATATTTGATATAGATTTTAAATATAAATGAAACACAAGTTCTAGTAATGAAAGGTTGAATTTTTTCTTATCATAAATGAGGAGCACTGCACACTGCTTTATGCAGTGACACGTCTAAAGGTTATTTATCTTAAGGTTATTGATATTTGTAAATGAATATAAACAAATTACACTGTTTGAATCAGTCATAATGTAACTGTTTATTATATTTTTTTTTTTATAGAATGAAGTCACATTTAATGCTTTCCAATTCATACATTTAAACAGATGAATCCTTGTCATCATGTAGCTGTTTAATTGTCATCATTTTCAGTGAACAATGTTGCTTTAATGCTCTCCAATTCAGTGGCAGACAGCATTCTTCTGCTTTTCGCCTTCTTAATGACATTCCTTTCAGTTTGTGCGGGGGCAGATGCATTGGTAGCCTTTATGTCTTGGTAGCGTGGTGTAAATGGGGTTGGTGGTCTGTCTTCGATCATGGCCTCCTCGCGTAACTTTCGCAAAACCGGAGGAAACGGGCGTCGGAAGATGTTTTCTTCATCCTCGCTACTGCTCTCATTTATGTAAATCTCTTGGATATTTTTTTTCAAGGCGTCGTCTTTCGATGAATCCTGAGGAGTTGATGTGAAATATTTCTGAGTTAAAGGAGCATTCCATGATGTGGTCTCGCTGTCGCTCTCCATGTCGGTCGTATAATCAGTCTTTTTCATCCAAGCGTCTGCTGCGTTCTCAGTGACTTTCGACTCATTGCCGGTGTCTTGAACATTGTTTTGCACTGCTTGTTGATTGTCTTGCAAGCATGACACATCTGGCGTATGCGTGTCGTCTTTTACTTTGAAGTCCAAACTGGTTTCTTTCAGGTTGTCATTTTTGTTTAAATTCTGAGTAATGGATTTGGCACATCTTGAGGTTGAAGTAGCGTTATCTTCTTCAGTCATAGACTCGTTTTTTATAGCAGAGTCACCAGTTTTCAGTGCGACTGTGTTCGATGAGGTCTTCCCCTTGCCACCTGTCATGCTTATGTATATATTTTTTTTTAAATAGCAGTTTTTTGTCGGTTCAGAATGTCTACGCTCTTACTATTTATATACTTTTTTTAAAAAAAAATGACATTTATGGGTAGCTAAGGGGCGAGGCAATCACCCCCCCACCCCCCCACCTGTAAGAAAAGACAAAAAAAAAAAATATATATATATATATATATATATATATAGAGAGAGAGAGAGAGAGAGAGAGAGAGAGAGTGAGAGAGCTAGATGTAGAGAGAGAGAGAGAGAGAGAGATAGATAGATAGATAGATAGATAGACGATGGATAGCTATCAAAAGATAAAATTGATAGGCGAAGGGTCTTTTGGAGAAGTGTATAAGGTCACTTCCACACAGAGTGGAGATGTGTTTGCATTGAAACGCTATAAATGTGCACGCGTTTATGATTATGTGGTAAGAGAAGTGTCTTATCTGTCAGCTCTGAGGGGTCACCCTTACATCATCCACCTGATAGATTGCTTTCTTGACGAGGGACACATTGCCTTGCTCATGCCTTACATACCCTACACTTTGAGCAGAGCAATACATGTAAGTGATTCCTGGACTCCTACCTCATTTGTGGCAAAGTTCTCCCTTCAACTCGCTTCAGCTCTTTGTCACCTTCACACGCTTAATATAGTGCATAGGGACGTAACACCTACCAATGTATTGCTCACCAGAGATCTTACAGTAAAGCTTGCTGATCTAGGTATATCAAGACTTTGCTCTCCTCTAATGAGTCTACCTGTGGTTACAGCCCCATACAGAGCCCCGGAGCTGTTTAAATCACAAAGAAAGATGGCACATTATAGTAGTGCAATAGATATGTGGAGCCTAGGTGTTATAATAGCCGATGCAATGGAAGGTGGAATCGTGTTCCGAAAGCGCAAGTTTGGAAAGGAGTTTTTTACTGAATACGATGTCATTATGAGCTCACTCAAAAATGCTGATGGAAGACAGACAACTGCGTATGTGACCCTGGAAAGTATAATGCCTAATGTGATGCAGAGTAAAACAGTGAGAACAATTGTTATGCGGTTGTTGTCTTTGATGCCCGCTGAACGGCCTTTGGCAGTGGATGTGTTAAATGATGAAGAGTGGAGACAACTCTCGAAAATGAGCTCAACAGATATGGATCTGATGACAAAAAGGCTCTGTGAAGAAACTTCATTTCAATGTCAAGAGAGTTTTCTTGAGCGCACTTTTGAGTAAAATAAATGTGTTTATTGCTGTTTTCGTGTGTGTGTGTGGGTGGTGTGTGTGTGTATGTATGTATGTATGTATGTATGTATGTATGTATTTTTTTAAAAAAAAAACAACTTTTTTTTTGAAATAAATAAAGGCTATTTTAAAATAAGGTATAGTGACATTGTTTTATATACACATTTATAATACAGATATACATTATTGTTATTTCTTCTAAATAATGTATTTGTATATATATATATATATATATATATATATATATATATATATATATATATATATATATATATATATATATATATATATATATAGTTTTTGTTTTTGTTTAGTCCTCGTTGTTTAGGCAGACCCCCGTTGCCATTTTTGAGTCAGCTATTGTCCATCGATTAATGGAGTCAATGAGTTTGCGCTGTTTCTGAGCCACTTTGAGCTCAAGGGAGCCTTGGTTTCTAGTGAGAGTCTTTACACGTGCAACTAACACGTTTCTTTCGTGAAGCAGGGTCTTTATTGATATTTCTCCAACCCCGACCAATGCGTTCACTACAATCAAGTCGGCTCGCACGTCCAAGTACAAGTTGCTTGTTTGTGCGTCGGTACTGCAATCACCAACTACGTTGTCCAAGAGTCCTCTAAATGCTTCCATTGCTCTATCAAATTTAGTTTTGCGTCTTTCGAAATCATGTGGTACCGTGAGCAGAGTGGACTCTACATCGCCTAATGCTTCCAACAAAGCTTCTCGTTCGCCGCCTTGAACCAAGGCTCGCATTTTTGTTCGCATGCGATTGACGTATGCTTTGGCCTCAGACCACGGTTCTCCATGGGTCACCCCAGGCCTTTCTCGGGTCAGCTCCACTAATTCATATAGAGTTACCCCGCCTGTCATTCTAGAACACATGTCTCGCCACACTTCCATGTATCTCAGGTACAGGTTAATGTACAGCTGGAGAACCATCCTTAACGCTTCGCCGTCCGTGTAGCACGTGCTCAAAGCCTCTTGCACGCATTCGATGTCGCGATCAACGTTGCATGCGCGTTCCCCAATCTTTGTGGATTCACGGACGAATTGTCTCTTTGCAGTCATGCGGACCATTTCTCGCACCAGGCAGTTGCGACCTAACGCGGCTTGAACTATATAGCTGATGCGTTTGTCACTCGAGTCGTACCTGAGCTCCGGGTACCGCTCTAACACTGTCTTAAAACCGGCCATGAGTTCCGACACAGTGTCTGTGTAGCCGTTTAAGACCCTGCGGTAGTTTTCGGCAGCAGACTTACAGTGGTCACGGTAAGCCTGGCATTTTGGACACTCTTGCTGGACGCACGCTCCCCGCGCGTCCCCTAGTCCCTTCGGTTTAGAGTTCACTTCAGCTGGAATGCTGGCCGTGTGGGAGTTAGTTGTCCAGTGACAGTAATCCTGCACTTTTGTCTCAGCGTGTTCTGACTCCTCAGAGTCGCTGTCTCCATGTGAGCCCGGATGGGTAAAAGACATGCTGGATTCACTTTCGCTGCTTTTAAGCCCGGTTAGCGCGAAAGCACCGCGCACGGACCCTACCGGTGTATCGTTGTTGTGATACGAGGGACAAGATACCATGTCCGTCTCGTTTTGTGCCTCATGCATCTTACCGCTTTTTGTCGTGGCCCAAGAAGAGAGTGAAACCATTTCCTGGTCCTGAGTGAGCACTAAGGGTTCCAGGTTTACGTTGGGATCTGCGGCAGTGTCGTGGTCATAGTTCGAGAGGATAGCGCGCACCACGCCTTCCAGAGCTACACCTGGTGAATCGCGCACATGTTTGAAACTGCGCCCTTGCCTTCTCCAGAGCGAAGGCGCGACGTTGGGACCAGCTGCGTCAGTCATGTCACTCGCGTTGCCCCCGACCTGCGTCTTTCGCCCGGCTCCCTGGTTCGCGCATGCGATAAGTACATCTTCTATGTGCACAAATGTCTTCGCGCGGGGAAACGTGGGCTGACCGAGGCTGAACGGTCATCTTTGTTTGGGCGGCGCGGCGAAGATCTTGCGGCTCAACTGGACGTCAAATGGCTGTCAGGTTTCATAACCAGGTGTCGGTCATTTTACCGCAACACTATGAGTCGTTGTCTGTCTCCGTGTCCCATGACACCAGCGGGAAACCAGTTGTCGCAAATTGTGACCCCGCATGGGTCTTTAATAAGCGTGGACCTTCTGGGTCGCATCTTGCACATAGAGAACCTCGAGGAGCCCCGTATCGTGAAAAAAATGTGCCCCGGGGACACAAATTTTTCTGTCTACGCGCGGACTCTCCTTGTGTTTAGCGACGCTGCCTTCAGGTTAGGTGACTCTGGGGTCGTGCGCCCCTCGCTCATCTTGTGCGCGCGTTCAGATTGGCCAGGGCACCCCGTGTCTGGACCCTTACAGTGCACAGTGCGCTACCAAGTAAAGGAACTGGATGTGCGAGGCCTTGTGGTCGATTCAGGCCACCTGTACGCCTCTGACGGGCTTTCACTGTACCGTGCGGTCGCCTCTTGGAAGACAAGCGTGTGTCTTGTTTTTGGCGAAGAGTGCAGAGAAAACCTGGTGCGTACGCTTTGTGCGCTCGCTCTCGGTGACTGCGGTCTGGGTGTCAGGTTTAGACTGAAGTGCATCCTCCCAGATTCCAGGAAATGTTTCGATTTACGTGACTTGCAGCCTCTTTGCACGGAATACCCGGATGCACCTCAGACTTCGGTGTCCCTGCCCGAAGACACCTCACACTCCTCTCGCTTGACCGCACCAAGCGAACTCTCTGCTTCGTGTCTCATGGAAATGGCCACGCTGCCTTGCGCCTTTTCGATTCTCGCTGAAAACGAAGACGTGATTGTGCTCAGGCACCTTCTTAGGGACGTGGTCGCTGTGGTCCCTAAACGCAAGCTTCTTGCGACCGAGTGGATTGAACAAAGCGGCGAGGTCTTGGGTCCATGCGCCTATTTGACAGAGTGGTTCCCATGCGGATTTTCCGCGCTTGACGTTGACGCGGGTTACGCTCCGTCCCCGCGTCTGCTAATTTCCACTACGCTGGAGGAAAACCGTGTTACCGAAACGAACGAAATGGGTGAGGATGCGGATGACGATTATGCCATAGAGTTCCCTACGCTGCGTGTGCTCAGTGTCCCGCGTCACGACTTCACGGCCTTGGGGCGAGTCGGCGCCGCTGGTAGTTCACTGCTCTTGGATCAGACTGCACTTCTGCAGCTTGAATGCAGTCGCGTTGTGGCACCAACGGCGGCCGGGTTTCCTGGGTGTGTTGCGCTAATGCATGCTTTCAGCATTTTTCTGACTTTGACCTCTGGTGCTGCAGAACGCACGAGTACCCCTGCACTCCTATCCTTCGCCACCGTTTTAGGGCAAGCTGAGGCCCATCGCTTATTGCTTGCTTACCTGTGTGTTGAATCTGTCACAGCTCGACAGGACTCAAAGGGGAGTTGGATCAGGTTCATGGTACACTCAAAGGACGCTCTCTTTTCCCTCAGAAAGGTGGTCGCGGGCAACCCAAGGGCAAATCCAAGTCTTCAAACGCTGGCTCTCGATAATGCGCAAGAGCGTGCCATGTGTGAAGAGTTAGAGCGAGATATGCTTGTCTGGTCAGCTCCCTCTGATCATGCGCACACTGTGAAAGTAGACGAAGAACATGGACGTGAAAAACGAGAAGAAAGAGGAGAACAAGAAAGCCAAAAAGAAGAACAACTAGTCTCGGTGATGCCGCAGTGGCACATTAGAGCTTTCAGAACGGGCCATTCGGTTCTTTTTGGGATTGGACAGGGACGGGGTTCAACTTTTCGGTGGCATGCTGTGGGGATTAGAACTTTGGGTCTGATTAACCTGAAAATATTGATAGCCTGTGGCGTTTTTCAGTCGAGGCGAGGGCGGAGCAGAGTTCTCCTTAAGATACCCAAAATTAAAGGTGTAATACCGGAGCGCGCTTTATCGGGGTTGCACTCGGTGCTCACGGACGATCTGTGTGTAGTACGATCCAGTCGTAATGCAAGGCGCCCTGCCACCTCTGTAGACTCTGGTCAAGGTTGTTTTTTTCAAATGAACTATTCTCCTTTGCATGCACCTGTTGACACCACGTTCAGTTGCGAGGCGCTTTGCGAAATGTCAAAGATAGAACAAGCGGTGCGCAGTGAACGAGCCAAAGGTCACGAAGAACCACGGCTTGAACGAATCATTAAAAGCAGTCGCGTGATCCAACGGAGCGCTCTTTGCCGTGACGTGGTCTCCCGCGACGTACCACCAGCTTACCTCACTGCAGAATTACCTGGTTGTACGGTAGGCGACGGTGAGTATTTTCCACGAGTGGAGACTGTAGATGTGTGGCAGCTGGCCGAGTCCGAGGAGCGCTCTCTATCGTACCCCCTTGCGGAATACAAACTCAACCTCGCCGTAAACCCTAATCCGAGTCGGTACTCTCTGGCCAGGGCCGATAGGTCACCCGGGGAATGCGGTTCTGCGTATGAGGCTTGCCTGGATGAGGCCGTGCTGCTGGGACATTGCGCCAGGCTCTGCGTCACTAAGGGAGCGGAGAAAAATTTCGACGTCAGTGTATGCCTCAGCCAATTTTACAGGTGCGTGCATCCCTGTGTCCTGGACATGGATGTGGGAGAGCTGATGCTCGATTACGAGTTCGCTTTGCATGGTCGTGGCGCACTCACGCCCGTGTCCTCACTGTTGGGGCATTTAGCCGAAAGTTGCAGGGTTAACTGCCTACCCGCGCTCAAGTTGATCACAGTAACCAGGCACAGGGGTGCGGCTGTCTGGACTAGAGGCACAGACGCCTCGTGTCGATCACCCAGGTCAAGAGTCAACACGCTCGGCGCGCTGCTGTGTTCTCAGGACCGAGATCTAGCCCCATTGCTCTCAAGATGCTGCTGCCCTGTGCCCGTGCACCCTGAAGAGCTTGTTCTTGGCGGTTCCCTGCTGCCTCGAGGCGATGAGGAGAAGCTGCTGCTTGACGCCTACTCAAAAACGTTGGGTCCCGTGTTTGAATTTGAGTACGTGTCGCGTTTTCCGAGCCAAGTGAGCACGAGCCTCGGAGTGTGGAAATTCTTGCGTCTAGTCGACAAGTGGCGCTGCTCAAGAAGGTACCCGGGCGTCTCAATGGTAGACGGATACGCCTTAGCTTTTGCATCCGAGTCACCGCTCTTTTACCTCAGGGGTCACGGTGCTCTGGTGCAGATGCTCGAATCTCCAGCACTGGTTGTGGAGAGTGGGTCACTCTACAGGACAGACGCGTTGAAAAATGAAGATCCCAACTGGCCCTCACCTGTGCAGCTTATGCCGTGCGAACGCATCAAGTGCAGGGACAAGGTCGAGGTAATTGAGGAGCTGTTCATGAGACGTGGCCCGCAGGATCCCCTCCAGGGGCACAACTTGGCTGGCAGCGAAGCGTGGGACGAGTTGATAAACGCATCGTACATATTCGGTAAGGTGCCGTGGCGCGAACCCACTTTGACTGAGACAGAGTGGGGGGCTGAATATCCATATTACTTTGAACGTGCCGCGGGTCTGGGTTCTGCTGGCTCCTCGCGAGGTGTTTCTGCGGTATGGCGCTGTCTTTGCCCACCTGAGCAGATCCCACAAGAGCACACCAGAGGTTCATTTGTGCGCATCGAGCTTGATTCGAGCTCAGAGAGGCGTCGGTATGCCGAGGCGTGGTTGGGTTTTGACGTGCTGTGTTCACGTGTGCTCGCGTCTCCCAGCGAAAAGATATGGAGTAGAGGTCTCTGTAAAGTGGTCAACAAAGGGCTCCGTTTGTTTGAGCAACATTCTCTGATGCCTGCGACGAGTTTAATTGAAGTTATGAACTACGGGCAGTGGTATGCGCGCGCTGCAGAGTGCCAACACAGCACGCGCTTCGTAGAGAGTACGGGCCGCGGCGCTCCGTGGCACAGACAAGTTTGTTCTGCGTCCGAATTTGCCGCGGCTTTGGCATCATGCATGCTCTCGGGACAAGTGCACGAGGAGCTTGAAATTAAATGTGCCAGGAACGGCGTTTACAGGTACCTGCAGCAGGCACTGGCTTGGTTTTCCAGCGCTGCTGGACCTTTCAGGTCAAGGTTAGTGACGGTTTTCACGCCTGAAGCGGATGAAAACTGGGTACACTGGAGTCACGTCTTGCCTAGTGGTATTGACGTGTTGACAACGAGGCGTACCGGTCACTTGGTATCTTGTAAAGAGGAAATTGGAGCTCGAGTAAACCTAATTTTGGACAGATCTAAGGCGGTGATACGTGTTTCTTCGCTGGGCAATCTGGTGTTACATTCACGCGAGGAGACTTTGGTGTTGTCAAAGATGAGCGGGGAACCTGGCGTACACGTACTTGCAGATGCTGGGGGTCAGGACTCACAGAACAGATGCGATGAAGATAAGTTGCACGTGCGCTGTGCACGTTCCTTGATGCAATTTTGCTTGAGGCGCCACATACCTCAGGGTATTCGTGGGCCTGACACTTGGACAAAAAAACTACCCTGGTCAAGGACTAATCCAAGTTCTTTTTGTAGTAAAATGTCTCTGTTGCAATTCAGGTGGGAGTCAGGTCACTCTGTCACCAGCGCACATCAGGGGCTCACATCAGCTCCCATGGTTCGCTCTCATCACCAGGAAGAATTCGGTGTACGTTGGATCAGGCCTTCAGATGGCAAGCTTATACCCCATGAAGAGCGGCTTTGGGATTTTATCGACTGGCAGCAGTCGCTGGCTATGCTAGACCAAAGCGAAAGTCTGGTAATGACAAGTGAGAAGCGAGGTCAAGAAGAAGAAGAAGAAGAAGAAGAAGAAGAAGAAGAAGAAGAAGAAGAAGAAGAAGAAAGAAGAAGAAGAAGAAGAAGAAGAAGAAGAAGAAGAAGAAGAAGAAGAAGAAGAAGAAGAAGAAGAAGAAGAAGAAGAATTATTATTTATGGAATCGATTAAAGGGCTAGATCAAAGACAAAAAATACAAACTGGGCCTCGGTCACGCTTGCGGGTCAGCTGTACATGGTACGAACAATTTCTGTCAGGTTTTCTGCTCATGGATTGTTTGGAGGTTGAGTTAGTGCGCAATATGCCCTGTGTGCAGGGACATGTGTTTTTTGAACCCGACCATAGTAAGAATTACAAAGAGTGCGCTCAGGATCGTGTTCGTTTGGATCAGTGTGGCAGACTTGTCAGATATTACAACCCCGCGAATTATCCTCTTCTAGTGTATGACTTGTGTGTCGTATTTATTTACGGATGTGGACTGCAGCCAGTGTTTGTCTTGGATTCTTCTGACGTTCACTTGCGCAAGATTATCAATTTAGCCCTTGCCACCTTGGCTGTCTCTGGCCGAATTGCACCCACCAGATTAACGCTTCTCAAACGTGCTAAGGTGGTCTTGGTGACTTATAATGGTAGACAGGAGATGCTCAAGATTGCGCGCGAAATGGCGCGCACTATCTTGGTCACGAAAAGCCGGGATGGACGCGGGGCTCTTACATACATTTTTGAACATTTACCAAAACAACTAGAGCTCAAAGTCGGTTTGCCGCTTCCTCTGGTTAACGGATGTGTTTCGTCAGAGCGGTATGGCACTCCGGTGCGCTTTTTAGCTGCTAGAGGCGCCGCATCTTTCTCTAAGCTGACCAAACTGTGGCCCAAAGCAATCGAGAGACTCGACGTAAAGCACCCTTCGGTGTCCGGGGATCCCCGATGGATTGGACTCGCTGTGTGTCTGGCCGAGTGGCAAGGTCTCAAGGAAGTGACGGACACAATGGTGCCGGGTGCATTGGAGGCCCTGTTGAATTTGGACAAGGTGCAGAAAACGGGTCAATGACCGCAAGGGCCAGTGAATTATACGATTCTGTTTGCAGAGCTAGAGTATTTGGGGAAATAGACACATCGCTGAGAACGTTTGCCTCCTCCTTCCGTGAACCCAAGACAGCATGCGATACACCATCAGATCCCAAAAACGAGGCACTCAATCTGTATACGGTCTGGCTCTCAATTAGAGGCGTGCTGTACTCTGAACATTTAATTGCACAGCCCCGTCAGCCGCTAACGCTGTCCCAGGCAGCGGACATTGTTGGCAAAGTGAACCGCGGTTTTGCGATTGGATCTGTGGAAGAATGTCTCAGTTTACTAGACGCTCTTCAGGACTTTTGTTCTCTCATGCTACGTTACCCAGTTGTGCCCCGGTTGGCAGTAGACACAAAAGAGTGTCCCGAGTGTTTGTTTGAAGCCGATGTTACAGCTGATACGTGGCGGGAAGTGAGGCGTGACATAGCTTGTCATCACTTCACTCTAAGGCACGAGTTTTTCAAGTCTCATGACATCAAAGTGAACCAGGAGAAGGAAGAGTGCGATGTGTTTCGCATCGATGGAGCGGCAGAAATGGAAAGAGCAGAACGTTGCGCACACTTACTTTCAAGTGATGCGTACGAGTGCACCACGTCCGCTGCCACTGACTTACGAGCAGCAAAATTTCTGGAGCAGTTAGAACAGCTCAAGATGCGCGATGAGATGGTGAAACAAAAAACCTTGGGAAAGGAGATACTTTATCAATTAAAAAAGTTTGCACACACGCTAAGGGAGCTGGAGGCACCCAGGTACTTGAGTTCCTACCCTTTACAGTTTCTGTATCGACATTATGGGTCGCTAAACAGAAGTCGCGAGAGGGCTAAATTGCTCTCAGTGCCCTATGTTCAATTTGATAGTGACGAGCGCAGTGCCCAGGCCAGGCTCGGGGAACTCGTTTTTAACTTGCGGGCAGCTGCCTCCAGCGCTTCGTCTGGCAGGTTACTTTCCGGCGTTTGTATGGCTATGATAGGCCCTGTACGTAGATACACGCGCAGGTATAATTTGGTTGCTGAACGGGTCACTTTGTTCAAGCACTTGATAGCCTCGGGTTTCTCTGTAGATACAGCGTACAATCTGGTGACGCATGTGGCAACGTGTGAGTGCGCTTCGCTAATTGGTCTACCTTTAAACCAAGGAGTTGAACTTCAGCTCAAGAAAACCTGGCAACCCACTGCGTATAACAGAAAGCTCGCGACACTCACGTGGCTATTTTCTCACCTATCAGCGTACTGTACGCTTCGGGGACTTGGACATGGATGTGTGCGAATGGGTGACTCACCTGAGGACTACAACCACGATGGCATATTTGTGTTTGACCAGGATCACGTGGGATTTAGAATGTCCGTCACGTCGGAAAGTTGTGGTGCAGCGTACAAACCTTTCTCACGAGTTTTGGAATTGCTTGCACTGCGAGATTGCGTTCATGAAAGACTTCACACAGCGAGTTAACTGCGTCAGCTCTGATCTTTCCTATGACGCGCTTGTGCAATGTGGCCTTGAGCCTGTGACTCGCCTCGTGAACATGCAATGGACAAAAGAAGCTCTGTCGGTGTGCAGCCGACAACGTTCACAAGGCATGGGTATTTCAAACAACATGGCGTTAGAGGAATGTGTACAAGGTGCTGTCGCTGATGTAATGGGGACCTAAGTCAGCGCGTAAGCGTGGCAAGGCCAAGAGAATTTGGATCTTTCTTCAGAAAATATATTAGAAAATAATAATAATAATAATAATAATAATAATAATAATAATAATAATAATAATAATAATAATAATAATAATAATAATAATAAAATGGTGGTGATGATGATGATAATGATGATGATACGATGATGATGCAAGTTTGTCTAAATCAATATGGGGTGGGGACATGATGCATATATATACACTATATATATGCCTTACACTCACTTGATTTGCTTTAATTTTGCGCAAACCCCACATACCTATAGTGTCAGCATATGGGCGTGTACACATTCAGTTACTGGAATGGATCATTTCGTCAACGGAGCAAAAGTAAGCTCAGCTCACGCTTACACCTCAAATGATAATGCTTGTCCTAGTGCGAATAGTGGTGCACATGAGAATGAGAGGGCTCTAAGCGCTAGTTATTATGTTGCTGAACTGATAGCGAAAACGACAAGTGCTCATAATCTTTCAGAGTCCTTGATAATGCCTGCATGCAAAGCTATTGTAAAAGCAATGCTTGGGCCTCATGCTGTTGAAGAAATATCTAAGGTCTCACTGTCAGATCAGATTATATCAAGACACCTTGATGACATGTCTGCTGACATAGAAAGTGTGGTTTTTGAAAAAGTACGCATCAGTGCTAAATATGCCCTCCAGTTAGATGTTTTCAAAGAAATTAATGGATACAGAACACTTGTGGTGAATGTGCGTTTTGTGGACGGACACAAGATTGAAGAAGAATTCCTATTTTGCAAGATTTTACCAGCCAAAACCAGCAACGAGGAGATTTTTCAAGTCTTAACACAATATTTGAAACACGGAGGACTCGAGTGGGACAACTGCACTAACATCTGCGCAGATGGAGCAGAGGACATTCTCGCGCACACGTTGCCTGAAGTGTTGCAGGATTATAGTATGCATTTTGACATTACACACTGCTTTTTACATCTTGAGTCCTTTCTTGTCCTCACTTTACCACTCGACCTTGTGGCCGTTTTTCACAAAGTTGTGTCCATGGTAAATTTCATAAAGACACGACCGGTGGAAATCGAGCTGTTGACTTATTTGTGTCACGGTATGGGGAGGCATATATTCACCCATACTGAGATGTATTGGCTATCCTGTAGCAAAATACTGTCTCGTGTCTATGAGCGACGAGAGGAGCTCAAGAACTTTTTGCTCAAAGAAGATTCAAAATACGCAAGGGTTTTAGCAAAAGAGGATTGGTGCACACGATTGGCCTATCTAGCTGATATATGTGATCATTTGCATGACTTTGGTGTCAATTTGAAAGACCCACACGGAAACCTGTTCACAAATGCAGACAAAATGAAAGGATTTCGATCAAAGCTGAATGTTTGGAGTGAGTACGTGGAAAAGGGCAACCTTGAAATGTTTCCGCTTATCAACAGGAGACAGAATGCAAACACTGCTTCCCTTCGCCAAGTAATTGGTAAACATCTGAAATCGATTGATGAGGTCTTAGAATTCTTTTTGATTTCATCCTCCCGTGAGTGTATGGACTGGGTTAGGAATCCATTCGAATCAATGCCAGTTACACTAGACAACATGTCATTGCAGGAGAGAGAGGAACTTGCATTGATTAATGTAAATGATAACTTAAAGAGGATTTTTCGCAATGTAACTTTGGACTGCTTCTGGTTAACAGCTGCCAAGGAGTTTCCTAAACTGGCCAACAATGCTATTCTCGTATTGCTTCCATTTCATACAACTAATCTTTGTGACCTTGCGTTATCCAGTGTCGTGGAAATGACATGTAAAACCAGGGAAACACTGAACAATGTTGAAAAAGAGCTCCGTGTGTGTCTTTCGAAAAATCCTGCTAGAATATCTGTTCTGTGTGCTTGTAATCAAACTTTTAAATTCATTGAATAAACAGACGTAAAAATAAATGTGTTTTTTTCTGTTTATTTTCTCTCCCTTTTTGATATATCACAGATATTATGATGTTTAAAAATAAAAGAGTGTATGTAAAGATCACGTTAAGGCACAGAGTCAACAGTTCTAATGATCAGAAGTCAGAGACAGCACTGATTTTAGAAATATTTTTTTTTATTATATATTGTTACAATTATTGCTGGTAAGTCACATTTGATATAGTGTTTTGCAAGACAGCTACAATCACAAGTGGTAATCGTTCGTCGAGATTTTCTGAAGCCAGCGCTTTTCTTAAAAATTTTGTTTGTCTCATGTGCAAGTGTATGTATGTTGATAATGCACTCCATTGGTTATGCCTGGTGCGAGTTTTGTCAAAGCACATGATCACCAATGTCTTTGTGTCAAACTTCTTATGCAGTGCACAATGACCTATGTAGGGCAGGAAACATAATGCAAGCATCACCACCATGGTGTAAAACTCGTCCCAATATGCATATTTGTACCTGCGCCAAAGTTTCTTGATGAAATTATACATGTAGCTGTCTTCTGCGTCTAATAGCGTGGACATTGCGAATACTGTCTTCAGCCCAGCATCGCGTATGATCAAACCGGCTTTCTGGGGACAGGGCAGTGTAGTTTTTTTCGTGAGGCGAATCTTGTCAGCTAAATTGATTATCTTCAAAGACCAGGATCTGTTTTGCTCGCGAGCCGTTAAACCGTCTATAGCATACCTTCTTTTTGTTGTCTCTCTATTGTTGTACTCGCGCTTGAATTCTGGACTCATAAAGGAGGAGAATAGAGCTATCAAGACAGATACCGAAGCCTTGAGCAAAAGAGTCTTTGAGTCCTCATTTAGCTTAGTGTCACAGCAATGTGACACTCGCACATTGTTCCTGTTTTGTGGGCCTGTGGATCCATACCCACACTCATCATCGTTGTTTTTATATAGTAGGTCTTGGGGCCCCATGAATTCCAAATCAGGTTTTTTGAATACGTGTAAGTTCATTACAGGGCATGACGATTTATCAGCTTCTGAGGAATTGTAGGTACGTGTTTTTTTTGCCATGATGCAAATCTGTGAGCAGAGTAATCCAGAGCACACGTGTCTGCTCTTGTGTTTCTGGCACACAAAGCCTGATCCCAGGGCATCGAATGAGCATTCGTACTCTACACAGTAACTGACCCACTGCGGGTCATCTATTAACCCTAGATGACCACAGCTATTCATTTTGGGCATCGCATGTAGCTCCAATGCACACACACCACACACTTATACAGACCTACGCGCACGCGCGTGCATACACCGTCACCCCCCCCCCCCCACACACACACACACACACATCTATACTTTTTTTGTTGTTGTTTTGTTTATGTTTATGTTTATCTTTTTTTTTATATATATATATATATATATATATTATATATATTATTTATATATTATATTTTTTTTTTTTTATTTTTTTTTATCCAGGCAAGCCGAGGCCAAAGTGCTGATCTCATCCTGGTTGATGAAGTTGGATTTGTAAATTCTAAAGTGCTGCTTTCTGTCTTACCCAATATTGCATTCCGGGGCAGAAAACAGGTTCACATTACTAGCCATGTCAATCAAACACCATGGTTGAACAAAGTTTCAGAGATACGTGGAGATGATGGAGAGCCAGCGTACCATGTGGTATCTCAAAGTTTTAAGTGCAAGTTCCATGAGAGACATCCAGGCCTTATGTGCTCGTGTCTTGCTATCTACTGCCCTCAACATATATCTGTGGACACTAAATTGAGACAACTGATGGATTTGGTTAATCCAAGAGGGTTTGAGAGCGAGGTAACGGGAAGTACGTGTTCTCAATCTGGTGACATTAAATCTGATGAAACCACTCCTTTTGAGCCACGAGTGATTAACAGGTTCCTATCAAACAACTGCCTTGCAATGGATTTCTTGGTTCGAGCTCCGGTTGTCAGAGCCTACTTCTGCCTTGATCCTACGTTTGGCGGTGGATCCAGATCCTGCGCTGGAGTTTGTGGCGCCATAGAGCTTGCTGACGGGAAGCTCGTGGTAAGATGTCGTCTCCCCTGATGTAGATGATGTAGAAGAAGTAGTCTTATCTTTTGCCACCAGTAGTTCTGTAAAAACGTATTCGTAATCTTCCATAGTGCAATATTTAATTAGGTCCACATTTGGCGTTTCTTTTACCTCATGAGGAAGGTCAAGTAAAGTACAAATGTATGATGTCACGCGCTCCGCGTCTCGAATCATTAGGTTTGTCTCAGCGTCTGTTGTACAGCACGTTACTAGTTCTTTGACTTGGGCCCAAATTCCGCAAGTGCAAATGTGTGAACATGATAGCATTGTAAACCATACTACAATTGCTGTTGAAATGATGATGCGCGCTGATTCTATGTCTCTTGTGCCTTCTTTGAACACAGACATGTATTTCATTGGTCCGGCGCGAGTAGCTTCTGCTGAAATAAGAGTAGTTAACACCATCTCGGAATAGCCTCTCCAATCTCGCTCTGTGATGCATTGTAGCACAAACTGTTCCGGTACCCTGTTATCTAAAGTCAATGTCAAAATTTGAGAGAGGCCGTTGGGAATATGGACTTTGTGTTTTAAATATGTTCGTGATTTATTATAGTACGCAATCAGTGCGTCAGCCACAAGAATCTTTGCAGGGGAATATGATACAACTTGGCAGTAAACGTTTTTGAGTTGAGCCTTATCCATGTTGGAGAAGAAAATGATGTTGCGATGAAAAGATGCATAGGTCACCATAAATTCATATCGAGGAAGAAGTTTTTTCCAGGGCATGCTAGATAATGTCCACACTGTCTCTTTTGCTGTCTTGCAGGCAGGGCAAAACATTTTTTTTTTTTTTTGCATCTATCTATCTATCTATCTATCTATCTATCTATCTATCTATTATATATATATATATATATATATATATATATATATATATATATATATATATATATATATATATAATTTATTATTATTATTTATTTATCTCTATTTTTTATTTTTATTTTTTTTTTTTACAGATTATTACTTTAGAAGAGCTGGAGATACGGGACTTGGATCAGGTCACAAGGGTATACGCCGCACTTTTGGTTGCCCACGTTATGCTCTTGAAGATATTGTTACCTAGAGTAATTTGGAAAGATGTGCCAGTCGTCATGGTCTTTGAACAAAACACCTATGTGAATGCTTTGGTCGATTTGAAGCTTTTAATTGAAAACTCTCTCACACATTCGGGACTGCAAATCTCATTTTACAGCATGTGGTCACATACACATAATAGATTCATTTTAGGAAAACACGTGAGCGGGAAAACCAAGCTTTCGATGGTCCTTAGTGCTGTCTCAGGAATTGAGCGAGAGACGCTGTGTTACTGTGACACGGTCATGTCTCTGGGATGGTCTCTCTTGGCTGAGATAAAAAAAAAAACTACCCTGCTTGAACTGAGTATGGGTACACGCAAGGGTTCTGGCTCTAGTAACAGAGTGCGTTCCAAAATGGATGTGTTTATGTATAGACGTTCCCAAAAAGGAGCAAATTTGGCTACAGACATAACCGCAAGGGTTTTGGAGACACGGGATATAATTTCGCTCCCCCGTGAAAGATTGACCGACAAAGGTCATGCAGAAGAAGGAAAAATAATGCTGGCTAAGTTAAGAGAAGAAATGTCTATGGTCACCATCTCTGAATCTGTGAAAGGCAGTTTGGTGAGTACCGGGGGTAAAAAGTTCAGACAAGGCGAATATACTAGGGATGATCTGCTGTCAGCTTTTCTGCTTTTGTGTCATACAAGAGATGAAATACAACACGGGGATTCATTGGTTAAAATTGGAGGAGAAGTTTATTACAAATAGTCCTGCATGTAGCAATTGCAGTGTGTTGAACTTTTTTTTATTTATTTTTTATTTTATTATAATTTTTTTTTCACTAGTATTATGAATCTTGTGTGGTTATTTATTTTTTATTTTTGTTATCATCCGCCAATAACTCTTCTTCATCAACAAACACAACCCCTTTTGCTTGGCCTGGAATGTACAAACTATTTCCTCCTTTAAAGAAAAACGGTTCCACGTAGTCAAATCCGTGGTTACGGAAGTATGACACTTCATCTTCGCTAAAACAATCAAGTGCTGGATCACGATCAGTATCTTCATTGACGTTTTCATGGTCTTCGACTTCTGTATTTTTATTATTATGGCCTTGCTCTTCTTTTGGTTGGCCTTTTAGTTTTTCTTTTATCAGCTGGTTCGTTTCTGCTTCATCTTCCTTATTTAGAGACTGTATTCCACAATTGTAAATTGAGCATTGACTTGTATCACATTTGCTGCCATGAATGGTTTTATTTTGGCATGAGTAATCCTGTATCTCACGTTCGTTCATTACTAAGTTGTTGGGTGCTGTTATATTATTCATGCTAGTTCTGTCTGAATACAGACGTAGGGTACGTATTAGTCTTTGAATTAGCTCAGATTAACTTTGTCAATATTGTAGTTGTCGTCAGTCCGAGAGAGAAAAAGAGAGAGAAAAGAAAGAGAGAGTGGTTTATTTTCATTATTTATTATCATTATTATTTTATTTATGTATATATATATTTTTTTTTTAAAAACAGAAAAATGTGGGTGTGTATATGGGTGTGCAATGGGGGGTGTATGCATATGTGTGTATAAATATAAGTGACGGACTTAACGCAGCAATAGCTTTTTATGTTTACAGAAACTAATTTGAGTAAAATGTCTTCTCAACAAGGCATATATGCAGATAATGCTAACCAAAGCAAAAGTTATTTGATTTTGTCCATATCTCATGAAAAGCTTTTGTGGTGTTTTGAGAACTTGGATGAGTTGCAAGTTGATCGGAACGACGCTTACCTTATTGAACATCCTAGACTTCGAGATCAGTTTATCCCGGTCTGGAACACGATAGTACAGGACTTCAAGAAATGGAATTTTGGAAGCAAAGTGGCACCCGTAGTGTCTTCTGTCACGCAACTATTCACAAAGCAAAGTCGTCACAAGGTGAAGTCATCTTTTGGAGAACTTGAAACCACTGCGAGCGATAACAACGAAAGGATTTGGGGGGGAGCAGCACTTTCCCATGGGCCTCGCGAGAGACAGGCATCGACCTTTGAGCAACATACAACTGCGATATACCAGCACGAAGTTCAATGTTGTACGGTCACCAGTGGACAGGTTAATACCCTGCCGCACTTGGCCTCGACAAACACCCAGGCAGATCACTGTCCGACCACGGTTTCTTTTGTGTGGGAAAACTGGCGTCCTTTACCAACTACAGGGGCGAACCTCGGGGGCCCATACTGCCAGCAAAATGCACCGTGTCAAGGTACAGCTTGCAATGAGCCTCGTCAGGTACAGCCGCACGCCTTTTTTCCTGTTAACAAAATGAATCCCAAAGGGTCCCCTACAAGCGCAATGTACCGCAATGAAGTCCAAGCCTTCCCGGGCTTCGATAGCTTGGTGAGAAAACCGGTGTCATATGTGAACCCCATAACTAGACAGAATGAGCGCAGTCCTTCCCCAGCGCCCGTTGTTTGGGAAAACCGTGCGCCTTTTTCCACAGCAAATGCGCATCTGCACGGGACATACAGCCAGCAAGGCAACGAGGCGCGTTGTAAGATTCCTACAACTGCGGTGTACCGCAAAAAGGGTCAAGGGTCGGGGGGCACTAATGTACAGGCTAAACCCAGGTCACTCGTGTCCTTGACGAAAATACAGGAAGAGCACTGTCCAAACCCGGCGCCTTGCTCTTTGGATAACGTTCGACCTTTTACCTCTGCAGCGACACGACTCGAGGGGTCACACTGCCAGCAAGGGCCCCCTACGACCGCGATGTACCAACGGGCGGCCCAAGAGCCCCCGGGGGCAGTGCACATGCGAAACCTAGGTCACATGTGGCTCAGACTTACAGTCAGGATGAGCGCTGTGTAACCCCGGCGCCTTGCTCGTTGGAAAACGTTCGACCTTTTACCTCTGCAGCGACACGACTCGAGGGGTCACACTGCCAGCAAGGGCCCCCTACGACCGCGATGTACCAACGGGCGGCCCAAGAGCCCCCGGGTGGCAGTGCACATGCGAAACCTAGGTCACATGTGGCTCTGATTAACAGTCAGGATGAGCGCTGTTTAACCCCGGCGCCTTGCTCGTTGGAAAACGTTCGACCTTTTCCCACTGCAGCTAAACGACTCGCGGGGTCACACTCCCAGCAGGTGTACCCTTCGACCGCAATGTACCATAAAGGGGCTCAAGCCTTTCGGGGTGCCAGTGGACAAGCTAAACTCGAGTCACATGTGGTCCCGGTCAAAAGTCAGGATGAGCGGTGTCCGACACCGGCGCCTTTCTTGTTTGAAAACAGCATGCTTTGTTCGACTTTTGCAGCGCCCATTGACCAGGCCCCGGATACAGGCGCTCCTTGCCACAGGCCTCGTGAGGTAACGCAATATGCTGTTGATCGTACTTTCCAATCAATGACCTTTGGGCTTCCTGAAAGCGCATTGTACCACCAAGAGTCTCAAGCTTTGATGCGCCCGATAGGTCAGGCGAACTTCGCGTCACAATTTGTGCCAGTGGACCAAAAGCAAGAGCGCTGTCTGACCCTGGGGGCTGGCGTAATGGGAAGTCATACGCCTTTGCCGTCTTCAGGGGTGCATTTTACGGACCTAAACTGCCAGCAAGGTCTAGGCGGGGTTGGTCGATCTGGATATTGTACCGCTATGATGGATGAGCCAGGTAAAGGCAAAGTAATCTGGGAAACGGCATATTTGGTGTTGCCTTTACCAAATGATATGCTTAAGGAAAACGTTTTGCAATGGTTGGACAAGTTGAATGTTGCATCGGATGATGCTTACATATTTTCCTTCCTGACAACTGGAGACACTTTTGGCTCTCTGTGGGCAACTATAATAACAGAGAGCGGTGATCGAGATAAAGACGAGTGCTTGTTCTGGCAGGCAAAGTTAGGACTTTATGGAGCGCCTCGACTCCGCACCCTTAATGAAGTGCGCCGAGATTCAGATCTTATTATGCTCTGTAGATTTGAGGGCTTGAAGAGGCGCGATTTGCAACCATGTGTGTCTCAGAAAAAAATAAGTCGAGACCAAGCAACGGCAACTGACGATCAAGAACTTCGGGAACCATGTTTGCCTCAGAAAAAAATAAGTCGAGACCAAGCAACGGCAACGGACGACCAAGGACTTTGCGGAGCTCCTGGGCCTTCTATCATTAACTCTAAGAAGAAAAGGACATGCGCAAGGTCTCGTGGGGGTACCCCAGACGCAATGAAGAAAATGTATAATCTGAGAAAAAGAATGTAAACAAAACCATGTGGTTGTGACGATTTATATATATATATTTTTTGCAATGAACCATATATCCCTTATATATACAGTATATTCACAATTGATGTATATCTCAGTATATATCTCAGCTATGTGTCATTTTTAACCATGTATTATTGTCATTGTTTTGTCTCAGATATATAAATAAAGAACAAAACTAGTTTTATTGTACTTTATTGTTTTCACAATTGGGTATAGGTGCACTACTATGGTTTATTGTATACAAAATAACAAAAAAAAAAAAAAACATCCGTATATACATGCACACACACGCATTACATGTCAGGTGATAGAGATTCGATTAGTTTACTCTTGCATTCTGGAGCTCCTTGCTTCTTCTAGAGGTATGATTTTGATCATGTTGGCATGGTCTCATCATTCTCGTAAAGTTGTGGCATTGTTCGTCTCTGTTCACTGACAAAAATTGGTGCAGTCAAGCGTGCTTGAGTCCAGAGAGTGTTCATTTGTTATGCTTAAGCGTTCGATAATCATTAAGTCGTCAGGGCTTTCAAGGACTTGTTCCAACATGTCATGCACTGTTCTGTATGTCTCCTCATTACCCTGATATTTGCTCAATATGTATTTATCATAGTTTTTATTTGGTCGTATCGTGAACAAGTATGTGAGATTATGTTCCTTTTTAATCAGCAACTTAAATATTTCTTGTTTCATACAGTAATATTTCATGAACACATAATGTCCTTTGGGCTTGTATCGCAGATATTGAATTGCTTCTTCTAAATTGTTGGTTTGAAAAAAGCGTAATGACAGTAACTGTGAGGTCCATAAATCCCTTTGGTCCTTCTCCTCCTGCTGTTGTATTTTTTCACGCCTCCTTTCCGGCGCATATTTTTTTGACATGATAACGAAAGAACTTTATGATAGCAAAATTATAAGTAGTAATCGTAACACTGACACATAGACTAATGTTAGTAATGCGATGGCAGTATTAATATTTGCAAAAGTAGCACTGATGCATAAATGGCTCAGTATGAAGTTTGCGAGTTATGACAAAGCGGTTGCCATAGACACACAAACACATACATGAAAATAAATCTTAATTATGCTCCAATAAGAATAAAGTCAATGTGAGAAAGGCTCTTTTAAACACGCTCCCTTTTAATTGCATCAAGGTTAGTAATTCAGCACGCTCTTCGTTAACCAGCCATTCTGCTTTGAGGAGAGCAACTATTTTCTTCAGGTTTTCACACTCATGTTCGTTTGCGAGCAACTTGAAATATTGTCTGTAAATGGGCTCAAGTTC
Organism: Mugilogobius chulae; assembly: GCA_038363315.1. NCBI lineage: Eukaryota > Metazoa > Chordata > Actinopteri > Gobiiformes > Gobiidae > Mugilogobius > Mugilogobius chulae. Next base: position 198,876 of record JBBPFD010000543.1, read on the forward strand.
GACTAGTAACTGTTGCCCTCCTTTTATTTCTTTGAAAGCTATATCACTCTCTTGAATTTCCTGGGAGCCTGCGTGCAACGTCTCTGCCTCATTGTGTATTGTTGCTAGAGGAGAGTTTGCATATAAATTGTAGAACTTTCCTTGGCTTATGCGCACGGCCTCTTTGCAAATATCAATCAAGCGGCTGTGAGCTGAGTCTGACTTTAGTATATGGGAACTGCACAGGCTTGGATCAGTATTCCATGCTGTGAGTGCTAGCCTTAGATTTTTTTGCCTTATTTTGTGAAAAGTGTCATCTCCTGATTTGCTTTTAACACATACTAACTGTCCGTGTGAGGTTAACCAGAACGTCACATTTGGCAGTGTTTGTGTGGGTGAAACGGTTTGTTTTATTAACGTAGGTAGTGAACAGTAAGTGCTCGTCGGATGCATGTTAGCTACTCGAGACGTGGCTCCTCTCCTTTCAGAGGCGCGTCCCACTTCTCTGGAAAAAAGCCAACAGTACCTGAAGTGGACCTTCAATGGTAACACAAAGTCTGTCAACATAGACTTTGAGGGGTACGATATCTCGTTAATGGAGTGACGCACAGACTTGCTATCAGTGATGTATTCCAGGCGAGGTAGTATTGACGCTTCTTGCTCGTCTGCCGAAACATCAGTGGCCCGTTGTCCTGTGTTGCGCCTGCATGGGTGTCCGCGCTCTGCCAATGCACATGAGTCTTGCTCGTTACTGGAACTGCTGGTGAGAGACCCCATTCGAGATTTTGGTCCAGTTCCTCTTTGTATGGCTGTAGACTGCGTTAGAATACGACTGTCTAAGGATGACGCCAACAATGAAAAAGAGAGACTTCGGGCGGGAGCCGAATCTGAGTTTGATCGGTTGGTCGCAGATCGTTTTGCTCAAGCTAAATTAATTAAGGAACTTGGGCTAAAGGGGGCCCGAAGTAGAGTTTCTGAGCTGAGGGTATGCGGGTATCAGTCCGGGGATAAGTTTGGTTCGGTCATGTATCGATTCGCTTCTATGATCGATCGAATGTTTCAATACTTTGAAGTTAAGGGCATGAGGATGGAGCCTTTTCAGCTTGAGCTGTTGAGAGGGGTTGTTTTGGGCATAACGGAAAGGCAGCTTGGCGAAAGCCTGTACAAGTACAAGCACACTCTCCTGGATAAGCTTGGTCTTGCCCCCCTTGGGTCACAAAATTGCGATCATACAAGTCCAGTTCTTACTCACTCTTTTATTTTAGAGAGAGAGTTTGCTCGCTACGCCAACCCCTACACTCTGTGTTTAGCGCCAAGGCAGTGTGGGAAAAGCATGATGATGAGGCTTTTGCTTGCCTCTGTGCTTCTTCACTTGGACATTGATGTTATGGTTCAGGCTCAAAATAAACATATGTGCACCACCCTGAGGTTAGGTGTTGAAAGCGCGATGACAGAATTACAGCAGCTCCCCTGCTTCCGAGACACGGAGAAACCTTTGGAGATGTGTGGCAATCCTGAGAATAGAATCTACAGATTTAGCTCGTGCTATAAGGGTCCATCTTTCGCTCACTTTTTATCCTCCAGTAATGATGTAAGTATGTATGATTTTTTTAATGCAAATGTATATAGATCGAAATTTTCTGTTCTTTCTTTCTTTCTTTCTTTCTTTCTTTAATATATGTATTTATTTTGTCTTGTCTTTTCTTTTCTTTTTTTTTTTTTTTCCTTTTTTGTGTGTGGGGGTTATTCCTACATCAATGGCAGACACATGTACACATCGTCAGTTGATTCACTTTTTTTCACTTGTACATTCAAGACACTTTCTTTCTTGTGTGAGTGCGTGTGCGCGCACGTGTGTGTGTGTATATATATATATATATATATATATATATATATATATATATATATATATATATATATATATATATATTCATATATATTTTTTTTTCAAAATTACTTTCTAATTTGAAAATCATGTATGAGTTCAGTATGCGTCGCTTGGAAGACAAGGAAGTTCTGGTTGTACGGGAGGTGAAGTCTGAGTGTTTTTTCCTTGACCAGAGTAATAAGATATTCCCGTTTGGAACCTTACCAATGGGCAGGTGTAAGTGTCCAGAGACAAGTTTTAAAGTAAGGTATTCGTTCGAGTTAGCGCTTATTGCTGGAGCTGAAGCACTGATTGATGTGGGCATTGCTGCTGTCCCACTGAAAGCTTATAGTGTCGGTGAGCACATTGCTGTCAAATATAAAACAAGCCCTAGTGGTCATGCAATGATTTGGATATGTCGTAATCAGTCTCCTGCTGTGATTCTTGCACACGGTTTGGGATATTTCGTCCGCTGCTGCGACCAAAGACTGGAGAGTGATATACGTCGTCGATACCCACCTCATGTTGAAGTGGTATGTTCGAGTCCTGATGTGGATTGGCAAGGCTTTCAGATAGAAACTAAGCCTTTGAAGAAAATAAACCTGTAAAGTTTTTACGATGATGACGATGATGGTCCCTTGACATACTGGCTTGATAAGCGTATGCGTGTTTTTTTTTTTATAAATTGGATTTTGTAACTGTGTAATACAATTTCATTAAAGACAAAGACATTGTGTGATCATTCATGGTTTTATTGTTCAAAGGATGTGACAAAATGAAATAATTTTACTGTTGTGTCAAAATGTTATAAAAATGTTATAAAACATAATTATATTTTGACATCAGAGTTTTAATAATCATCAATATCATCATCGTTTGTATTTATTTGTTCACTTTTAAGTCTCCTTTGTTAGGTCTTCTTTTATGTTTGTATTTTTTCTTCAGAGTCAGTATGTTCTTTACATTTGAAGCATGTAAACTTTGACAGCTGTTTTATAGGCAACCTTTCTGTCAAATTAGAGTTTTTGCACACCACACAGCTTTCTGTGTAAATTTTTGTAATTGTATTGAGGTCTTCGAGGGAAAATTCCCCTGGGTGGAGTTCTTCCAAAAGTGATAAAAGCTCATCCCTCAAAACAAATTTTTCTTCTTGTGAAACGATGCAGGTTTTTGACATTGCAAGCAGACAGCAGGCTGCCACGAGCTTCCACTCTGCAAATCTCAACAATCTCACGTCAAAACAATTTTTTGTCCATAGTTCGGCAATTGCATGTATCACTTTTTGGTGCAAAGTGCTGAGTGATTCATTCACTTTGGCTTGCTTGTTTACATGATATAAGATGAGATATTCACAAAGGAGTCTTCGTGTGTTATAGCAATTCGTCGGAAAAACAGACCCTTGCAGCTTTGTAATTATGTGCTTTTCAATTCGGCACACTTCATTCATATCTACTGGGTGATAGCACATTGTGGAGTATGTGTAGTTTTCTGTGTCCCAAGCGGTGTAAGTTCTTTCATTGAGAGAAAGCAGCTTTTTCGTATCGTAAAAGAAGGTTCCATGTGTCTTGATTGAGAGTGAAAGACACGCAACACGTATGTTGGATATGTTTTTTATTAGCCCGGTTAGTTGTGTCCCTGTTTCATTCTGTTTGGTCAGGTATCTGTCCATCAGGATCAAGGCTGAGGGAATCAGAGCATGGCTTCCTGTGTGTTTGCACATACGTGATTGTAGTATTTGTGAAAACCAATAAGCAGCAGCAACTCTATGGTTTTGGTAGCATGTTATAGAATCATTTTGTAGGAGTTCTGGTTCGGGGTAATAGATGTTATCTCCGTTAGTGAAGTACATTCGCTGCACATTAAAATGCTCAGCAATAACCCTTTTAATCTGTGACATGTTCATTTGTTTTACTCCAAATTCTGCCCTAGGATGGAAAAAATACCGTTCCCTTTTTTTTATTGTGGTAGTGTCCTTGGAGGCACAAGCTGTTTTATCCAAATCCATGTTCAGAATATCGGAAGTACTTTTGTATTTTTACAACTCTGTAGTATATATATATATATATATATATATATATTTTTTTTTTTTTTTTTTTTTTTTGCGTGGGTGTGTATTATGGGTGTTTTGTGCATGGTAATGTGGGTGTGAGTTATCTGATTGGTTTTCACTGTTCCATTTTTATTCATGTATGTTTTTTTTTAAAAAAAAAATCTTTATTTCTGCTTAAAAAGGATTCAACTGCCACACTGCCAACTTTGCTTTGTTTTCAGTAATTGTAACTGTATGTTACACTTAATACCTGTTTACACTTAATACCTGTTATTTTATTTCTCATTATTAATATTTTTAAGTATAAGAGTGGCTTAGAGAGAGAGAGAGAGAGAGAGAGAGAGAGAGAGAGAGAGAGAGAGAGAGAGAGAGAGAGAGAGAGAGAGAGAGAGAGAGAGATGGCCTTTGTAACAAAGGAGTACAAGTTCACACACAGCATAAGTGATTTTTCTAAAGCTGCAACTTTCAAAGTATATCTAGATTGGCTTATTACACCTGGGAAAAAGCACAGTCCTATTTTTATGATTGATGGTGTTGATCTCAAGGTTTATAAGAAAAACACCTGTGAGACAATACCTGTAAAGTTTACCATTTTAAATCAAAGCGAAAAAAGGATCCTCACACGAGAACCTGGTAATCATTCCTCTCTATGGGACATTGTTTCAACGTCACATCAAAGTGTCTCAGTGAATATAGCTGGGACTGATGTGAATCCATTCAGACGTAGTAACTCTTTCCATGATGCCAAAGGTCGCCTCGCTGTACTGAATGCGCTTGATTTCATGTCTTCAAGTAGTCTCTTCACCGCGTATGCTGCACGAGGCAGCTTGGAGGTGATACTTGGCTCCAAATCAAGCATTTTTGAATTTGATTGTGAATTCTGTACGGGTACGCGCGTGGCTTTCAAAGAGTCTTGCAAGGAGCCCATTATGACTTTCCCGTGTTGTTCAGACGGAAATGCATGTGTTCCTGCTATGGTTCCTGATTCGGATAGCGACGGAGTAGCTTTTAAAAATGTGATGGCTCTTCTTAGGAGCACATCTGTGGACGAACTTGTCTTGCTAATTCGAGTTATGAAAGAGATGGCTTTGAGCGACTGTGCCTACCAGGATTTAGACATAGACACCTTCCCTCCGAAAAACGTGGAAAATGGAGACATCACAATGCCATTTTCTCTCATGAAATATGTCATGGCATTTTACCAAGGTCTGAGTGAATACACAGACAATTTTGTGATTTTGGACAAGGAAAACCCTTGTGTGAAGCTTGTCATTGAGAGCATTTGTGATAACTTGGGGAAAACTGATGAAGATATACCTGTGGAGATTGTGGGACAAATGTCTTTCACTGTGATTTACGGAGGTCCACCTTCAAGATTGTATGACTTAGTGTCGACCACAATAGAGCAAGGTGAAGACGAGAAAAACTTAAAATTTCTCTCTACGTTTTCCCAGTACGGTTTTGATGTTTTGATGAAAAACACTCAGTTCAATTTTGCTTGGAGCGGAGCCCTTAGTTTTCAGGATTGGGCTCACCATTACAATAGTTAGAGGAGGTTACACGCACACACGTTTCACATCAAAACAGTTTTTAATGAAAGAAAAATAGAATTGAATTAAAATTTAATAAAAACACAATATGGTTACAACTGACTGTGTGCTTTCTTTTTCATTTTCTTTTTCATACAGGCACTCACACCCACACAGTAAGATTATTTTATTCATCATGATTATAATATAAGTACACATGTATACACACAAATGTTAGTTACTGTAGGGTTAAACTTGAATAATGATTGTTTATAGATAACATAAGAAAAACATGTTGATTTTTTCTTTTTTCTTTTTTTTTTTCTTCTTCTAAAACATATTTAATTATGTAGAAGACCATGCAGACGAGGCTTGACCGTTGTGAACTTCAGATGTTCGTCTTCTAAGTAGGAGACCAAAGAGCATATTTCCTTAAAGCGCATTTCCATACCCAATAATTGGAATCCTTTTCGGTCAAATAGAACCTCAAATACTCCACCCTTATTGGTAATAATTTCGAACAGGTATCCCGGCGTGATGTTGTTAGCATGGTGTATTCCAATGCTGTGTGATGATCTATCCCGTGCATCTTTGACACGATTTAGTTCTGAGATGTATGTGCCCAGCATTTTTGTATAATTTGTTCCTTTTGGTATTACTCCCCACCATGCGTTGCCAAGAAGTCGTGTCATGTACATCA